>RWGZ01001017.1:247441-271572 GCA_009725065.1 Utricularia reniformis
TAAAAAGACACGATTTTTGTAGGTGGAAAACCTTTCTGTAAAAGAAATGATAAAAAACCACCTCGGCCGTAGCCTTTGAATCCACTATAAACGTCAAGTTCGTAGATTTACAATAGGAGAACATGATGTAGAAAACCAAAGAAAAAAGATCATGTTTTGATGGCCGCAGTCGTAGGTTTCCCGGGCGAAAAAAGATAAGAATAGCGGCCTCCTCCTTAGGTCAAAAATCCAAGCTCTCATCCTTAACACTTTAACTATGTTTATATAAGTCATTTGTCCAACCCAATTATAACTCACTAGGCCCACCAATAATGGAGTCCAATAAATAATGACTCATTAATATTTAAATTAGGCACATGGGTCCAGTAAACAAGCATCCCGATCCAAATACCACGATAAGCTATAAACAATGTCAATCATCAAAATATCTCGATCTGCTACATTTCTCGACTTGGGAATGACTATATATAAATATATTTGTCCTCGAATAATAAATTTCTCAGGGTGATATCAGAAGTCCCCTGATTTGCGTAGTCGAAATATTCGAGTACGCAAATCATAAATTTACCATGAGAATATTGTTTACAATAAACTCAGAATAGTAGTATCGCATTTTGCAACTGAATATACCAAGCATGAGTGATTAAACATATATCAACTAAATAAATATTATTGACCGAATATCATCATCTCATGAAACTTCATATATATTTCAAAAATGATGAGTGGAGATATTATCTTCTTATAACTGAACCATGTATTATAATTCTTCAAAATCTCTATCTATGAACTCTGTAAAAGTATTCGATGACTTTTTGTTTCATATGTTGTCTTTAAAATTTCTGATAGTTTCCGACAATCGTTAAGACTCCTGTATGTGAGAATATCTTGATATGCCCGAATAAACTACTTCACAATTTCTCATATAATAAGTATGATTTTCTGAACACAAATAATAAAATATTTCTTGTTGTTGGGGGTTATAACTGAGAGTCCCCAGTAATAAATAAAATTTAGTGAAGTCCACGCCATAAGACAGTCATTTGATCATCTTGGTCGTAAATGAAAATATCTTATCATTAATAATGAAATCCATGTCGTTGTACCATCACTTGGTCATGTTGATCATAAATGAAATTATCTAAGCAAAAATAATGAAATGTTATGTCAATGGACAATCACTTGGTAATCCTGATTTTAAAGGAAAATACCCAATCATAAATTAGAAAAATCATTCGATAATACAATAAGAATACCGCTTAGCCATTTTGTTATGCCACGAAAATACTAAGCCATAAAGAGAATCCATAAAATCCCGGTGTTGGTCCTCATAAATCGCCCAACACCCCTTACTTAGATTGGGTATAATCACGCATAGGCAGATCCAATACCTTGGCTTAGGTGGACTTTTGAGGGCCACGGAGAAGGCAGATGTCTTTTCATGGATCTCAATAAGCATCCAATATCGCCCTAACTTATGGGTCTCAACGAGCACCCAACAATCACGGGCCTCAACTAGCGCCCCACTTAACTTCACAGTTCGGGTCTCAACAAGCATTTGTGGGACTCAAGTAGCGCCTTACTTAACTTCATAACTCGGGTCTCAACAAACACCCGTGGGCCTCAAGTAACGCCCATCACGTTAACCTTTCGGGTATAAACTTGCACCCAAGGTCATCACACTTTCCCATCGGTATAAACTTGCACCCGGGGTCTTCTCACTTTCCCTCCGGTATAAACTTGCACCCGGGTTCATCACACTTTCCCACAAGAATAAACTTGCACCTGGGGTCATCACACTTTCCCTCCGGTATAAACTTGCACCCGGGGTCAACACACTCTCGCCGCGAGTATAAACTTGCACCCGGGGTCATCAAACTCTCGCCTCCGGTATAAACTTGCACCCGGGGCCATCACACTCTCGCCGCCGATATAAACTTGCACCCTCGGCCAACACACTTTCGCCACCAGTTTAAACTTGCACCCGGGGCCATCACACTCTCGACCCGTCCATAAGACGGCGTCATTACTTCCTCGGCCCGTCCATAAGACGGTGCCATCGCACTCTCGACCCGTCCATAAAACGGCGTCATTTGGCCTGTCCATAAGATGGTGCCATGCGGAAATGGACCAGCCTCCGACGAGGGTGCGACCCTCGCCGGCGTGTCATGGAGGAGTCAGGTATATACTTGCACCTTGATTTTCCACGGAAATATATCACAATAAACGGGCCTCTTAACATATTCCAACAGTAATTATGTACAGACGATTCTGCCGCGGACAGGAAGACTCATCATGTTCAAAATATTTAGACGCAGTATCTAATTTGACGAGTTTGAAAATGATTGACTATAAGACAGGTGGTACATTGCATTTCTAATCTAACCTATTTAATTTATTCCATCCTCCTTCGTACTAAAATGCAATGGACTTACTCCTACCTTACCAGTCCCCTAGTCGATTGAATTCATGTCGTCAAAAAAGATACTTAAAGAATTAGAATATGACCACAAAAAAGAGGGAAAAATTTTTATTTTAAAAAGATCGATGAGTCACGTCTATACATAATTCTTGCCCAAATTGGAAATATACCAAGTCCGTGGCAGCTCCTCCCCGCTTAAATTTGCGATCTCATACATTCATTTTCTTACCACCATCGTAATCCATTATGAAATTTTCCATTCAAAGTACAACTTGTCAACATGTTTACTCATCTCAACTTTCTTGATAATGAGGGGAATTAATATACCGATCCCCCATATTCCGATAGGCAAATTGTTGATGCCAATTCAATTTCTGATAGATATGAAATAATAAGTGCAAGAGATAAATAAATTCCTTGAATAGATAGGCATGATGTCCTGATAATCCAGAATATGTAGGAAGAATTCTCATAACAATAGTTTCACTCCCTTCAATAATTTTCAAAGTGGAATAAACTATATATTCCTTGTATTTGTTTCGTCACTATTACTGGTTCAACGGATCACAATCATAATATTATCACTTCAATTCAAAACTCTCATAACATCCTCATGTCTTTCCATATTGACCAGGTGTTTGTAGTCATAAGTCCCCAGTGTTTATCGGTAATATTACGACATCATATCTGAATTCTTTAGAATGCTTCCCTGAAAGAAACTAATTAATCGGTCTCTCCTTGCCAGTTAATATTCTACATATACCATCATTTTCGTAAAATTCACACTCAAATGATCTTAGTTCTCCTTCCCGAATAGAACTAATGTAAGTGTATCAAGATTCGGCCATTGGTAGTTTCCTACTAACATAATTTACTGACCGATGATATTTGTCATTGTGTCTAACCAAGTCAGCTTTCTCAAAACTTCTCTTTACAGTACAAACTATAAAACCAACGGCTCCCCAGGGAAAGGTGG
The DNA here is from genome assembly GCA_009725065.1 of Utricularia reniformis. Taxonomy (NCBI): domain Eukaryota; kingdom Viridiplantae; phylum Streptophyta; class Magnoliopsida; order Lamiales; family Lentibulariaceae; genus Utricularia; species Utricularia reniformis. The sequence goes on from RWGZ01001017.1 coordinate 250,840, forward strand.
CGACATTAACGATTCCTTACTCAAATACTTCATCAAACTTTCACAAGCTGATCGACATTGAACAATATTCATTTCTATTCATCTTGCAGATGCATAAGACCAAGAACATTCCTCCCATTTCTCACAAACGCCCATCTAGGAGAGATGAACATAATTCGATACTTTCGCAGGGTACTAAAACATTCGTTCATATGCTTAACATGATTGTCGACTCTTTGTATGCATTCCTTGATGTAGACTTCCAAACATTCATCGATCGTATCCTTAAATATGAATCCACCTCGAATCTATCATCATACGAACTCTCCAGCTATTATTCAACTTTGGGACAACCAATTGATTCGTGATCCAATATACGTATCTTACAAGCTTGATGAGTCATGCTTGCAACAAACTTCCAACATATTCATCAATTGCCTTTTCTTTTTCCGGGAGAACTTCTGCTTCTTCTAATGAATCATTTTCAATCTATGTTGACATCTCCATTTCAAACCTGAATAACAACACTATGACAATTCTCCATTTCAAACTGCTTTAATAACCGCATGTTTCATCTGCTTATCGTTTGTTTTTTTCTTCCGAGAAGACCTCATCATTTGAATCCACTCATGTTTTCTGATAAAACATCCACAATCCAAACTGATTTCTTCGCACTAGAGCCATACATAAGGATTTGACACATGATATTACAACAAGAAAGTGTTAACTCCGGGTTCCCTTTCATCTTTCTGATACCCGAGGGGATAGGAAACTTCATCATCAAATGAGGCTTGGATACAATCGCCCGAACAAACATAAAGCACTCATTTAGAATATCATTATAAGGGATGATAAGAAGATCCACCACTACGAATACCACCATTAAATTCCTCGATATTTTTTATCTCCCAAAGAGATTAGGAGAAAAATAGATCATTCAGGAGCATCAACACTGTTATTAAATCTGACTAACATAAAATGTACTGTCTTGAGCTTAATAGTTCAACTCAATAATGTTGTAGGTGAATTAAGGGATCCATAAATATATATTTCCGGAAGAATACCATTCCAAATGATCATTAAAATAAATTTGAAGAAGGGGAGTTCCATAAAATTAAATTTCCGGACGAATACCATTCTGGACAATTAATAAAATATATAAATTCGATGTCCCCTTCACGATATATAACTCCAGACAAGTAACGTTGATAGATAACTCCTTAAAGGACTTTAGAGTGATCAATTAATCACCAATGGCAGATACGGTGATGCTACGACTAATAACCAATTGCTTGAAGTCCTCATGAATATTATTCCGGACGAATACTATTCTAGATAGTGAAGTAAATCGAACAGATGAACCCTTCACGATAGATTAAGATTAATCCGAACGAATACCATTTCGGATGATTAAGAAAGATAATTAGATGCCCTCTTCATGATATACTCCGCTACGTTCTTTTCTTCACTATTTTGATCAGCGGATCGTGAACGTACTGATGTTGGGAGATGACATTCTTCAGGCAATTACTCGATCCACTCTTCCGAATTCAAAACATTTTGATAAACACCAAGTAAGTAGATAGCTAATAGATGCCCTCTCGGATGAATTCCCGCTCCGAGAAGGCTCAGTAATGAGTCCCCGGTAATACATCGCCCTCGTTTCTTCCAATTATCCGAGGGTTTGGCATTGTTATCGACCCTCGATAGTGAAAAGATGCTGAAATACTCTCTACATGATTTAATCTAAGAAATATTCAAAATTTATCCAATCTACCACTAAATATTTGCCGTAACGACTTCAAGGCACCCAAATTACGAAAATGACCCTAACATCAATTTATCTGGGAATCTTCCAAAAATATTGATAATGTCATTAGGAACTTTTATATGCGCTTCCAGGGCCTATAAATTACGAAAACACAATATCCCCGGGGTGTCCGAAATATAAAATACCTCCAAAGTTGCTTTATCTCAAAATATTCAGAATACATTGGAAGGCGCTCCATAAGATTATCGGGGTATCTAAATTACAAAAATATCCCCGTGCAATATCAATAGTGATCTTCATAGTTCATTGCAAAAATAATCATCCCTTTTTAATTCGTCGCTGTGGCAGAATATCAAACCAACAACTTCACATTTTTTGTGATGTCTTTGCAATACTGTGAAATCAAATAGAAATGAACTCTAATCAACTCAAGTGTCTTCAGTCTGAAGACTCAACTCCGACTCCACCAATCAATTAGAAAAGAACCATCGTGCTCCAAATTTGTAATATTATGAGCACATTGAACACAAAGCCATGAAACCATAATCCAGATGTAAAAGTGTTTAAATCATTATTTATCGTGATATAAGAAAATAAAACCGATAGAAAACTAAGATAATCTTCGTTCCATCAAGTGTCTGCTAAGTTCCCATTGTTATAAGAAAAGACCATAAATTCCCCGTAAAGAACCAAGAAATTCTATATTTCCTCTTCGTAATATCGAATTCTCTTGCGTTTCCAATAATGAAGGAAGTCTCCATTTTCTCGAAACCTTAATACTTGTATAATATAACTCGATCTTGATTGCTCTAATTATGGTAATTTCGACAATAACGATTATAAATAAGAAAATCTCTGCCATCAATAATATAATCTTATGACAAATCCAATAACATATAGGAAAATCTGTGTCATCCATACGACAATTTCCTGACTATTTTGATCATAAATAAGAACATCAATTCTAACACTTGCATGTCTCGGAGGAGACAAATTGTCTTTTCTATGCATCCAAAACAAATTCACTTCATATGTAATCTTTCCCGAGAGTTTCCGGCTATCCATAAGATTCTTTAATAATTAAATAATTCTCTGTTAAGGTGGTGATAACCAACTCATGATGATAATACATACGAGTCCCCTAGTAAATCATTCAGAAGATACCATAAAGAATACCAACATGAAGAGATTAGCATATTATCATAAAATCCGCATCATCCCAATCCAAAAAATATAGAAATCCATCTTCTTTGGATTATATAATTTCAAATCCGAAGTAAATAAGATCAATCGATCTACATGTTCCATAACGAAGAAAGTTCATAAATTTGAATAATATGTCTTGATAAATATGTATAAATATCATAACGATCCAATAGTGAAATAATTAAATCCATATCAGAATTCTTAGATAACGAATTCTGAAAAATCGGAAGCAACATTGTTATATTTCCGCTGATAATTCGAACATTCAAATAATTACAGAAACTCATCTCCACCGTTGGGAACATAGAAAAATGTGTCGTTAATGATATACGTTAATTTCATAATAATCCAACCGTGAAATAAAGAATGTCATATAGAATACCATAACTCAATATTGCAGAAAACTCAGTCTGAATCTTTAAACGTTTGTCGTTAAGTTAAAACTGAAACAACATTTAAAATCGATCTCCACCATCTAGAACATTTACAGGTACGTCTAGACTAATATGTATTAATTTAACAAACATCCAACTGTCCAATTATGCAAACTGAATAGAATAACCGAACTGCGCATTACAATAGGATTAGAAATAACAACCATATATTCGGATAGTAATCTGAAATCTGAAAGTGCCAAAAAACTGATCTTCAACAAGAGGACCGAAAGATATGTGTCAAACCATGCTAAAAATTTTCAGAATGATCCAAAGGTAAAACAATGAGATTCGAATCGAAATTTCAAAATTACATATAGTAGAAAAAGCAGATACGAATCGTTCTAGACCAACGTTAATTCGAAAATCCAAACGACCATAAAATTCGATCTTCAACGTTCAGAATAGAGAGTAATATGTTTGTAGCAGTATACGAAAATTGCATACCGATCCAACGGTTCAATATTTAGAAACACACTGAATACCAAAGCTACGCTTAATCGAAAATATATTCGCGTTTTCCATCTAAAACTCCGGGTAAAAACTCAATGGGATTAAAAACGTCCCCACGGACGGCGCCAATGTTATCGCTGCTAAAAATTGGCAATAAAAAAATTCAGACCCCTTTTACGGATAGGGGTCGAACGAAAAAGTAATACTAAAGCAAGAAGTAAAAAGACATAATTTTTGTAGGTGGAAAACATTTCTGTAAAAGAAAAGATAAAAAACTACCCTGGTCGTAGCCTTTGAATCCACTATAAACGTCAAGTTTGTAGATTTACAATAGAAGAACATGATGTAGAAAACCAAAGAAAAAAGATCATGTTTTGATGGCCGTAGTCGTAGGTTTCCCGGGCGAAAAAGATAAGAATAGCGGCCTCCTCCTTAGGTCAAGAATCCAAGCTCTCATCCTTAACACTTTAACTATGTTTATATAAGTGATTTGTCCAATCCAATTATAACTTACTAGACCCACCAATAATGGAGTCCAATAAATAATGACCTATTAATATTTAAATTAGGCACATGGGTCCAGTAAACAAGCATCCCGATCCAAATACCACGATAAGCTATAAACAATGTCAATCATCAAAATATCTCGATCTGCTACATTTCTCGACTTGGGAATGACTATATAGAAATATATTTGTCCTTAAATAATAAATTTCTCAGGGTGATATCAACGTTCCTTACAAAATAAATAAAATTAATCTTATAAGATTAATTTTTCCCCCTCGTAACATTTGTTGCTGTCCGTGATGATCGAACCAATGACCACAACCACGTGGTTTGTGAAGACAAGAGATTTTACGTGAAAATCCACAAAAAGATGTGAAATAACCATGGTTCTAAGAAAGAAAATATCCCGGCCTATGCACTATAACGATCAGTTTAGAAGAGGATATAACAATATTAACTATGGTTAGATGCTAGATCAAATGCTCTAATATCAAGAGATAATAAAAAAAAATGGAGAAGAAAAGTCAAGACACATCAACCCATTTCCATTCGTGCATTCTCCTATTTAAAAATTCATTTGGGGGCCAAAACTTGTTTGACACATCAACCCATTTCCATTCGTGCATTCTCCTATTTAAAAATTCATTTGGGGGCCAAAACTTGTTTTACTCTTCTGTTCACAACCACTAACAACCGTTGAAACCTAAAAAACTAGTAATGACTGATATGATGTGTATAATGTAATAACTGCCACCACTCTTTTAACATATGCACTCCCAGTTGATCCTGGTCAAACTTGCTCTAGGTCTACACTGCTCTATTACCTAGGAGATTCCTCTTGGTTGGCGCACTTCTTGAGTTGGGCATGACCATATTTGTTCCAGTCACGCCTTAGTCCGAAATTATTCGTAAAGGGTCAGTCCACGTCGTGGGTTGGACCGATTTATCTGTATTAAGAAGTACATCTATGTCGGTCATCTTCAAATTATAATTTTAAAGTTTGTCATTCACCCCAAACATTATAGTAGTGTAAATGTGTTTCTCTTAAAGTTTGTAAATTGCATTCAAAACTCTGAAGTTGAAATAATGCGCGTTTTTGGCCCCCAACTTTTAAAAGTTGTAAAAACCATACCATCAAAGTTTAAAGTGCGTGGTTGGCACCCGAATTTCTAAAACCGTTATATTTGACCATAATACTTATTAATATTATAAACGTCTCTATAGTTTGTATTTAACTCATTAACCTTGAAAATATGTATTTATAATGTTTCAAACTTTGAAAAATTTAAAATAACGCATAAATTGTCAAAACCACTCATACGAAAAAAGATGAAAAACCGATACTATCAACTCGAGATTCATTCTTGAACTGTTTTTACTTTGGGGGCTTTTTATGCAAATAAAAAACATTGGAGACAACGCATTTACATAATTTTAAATATTAGAGGTCAATGTTGTATTTTTCTCTTTTAAAAATATTAGAATGGATGTTTAGTATTGAGTTTTATTCACTTTGGTTTTGTTTGTTTTGGGGTTATGAAAAATAATATTTGGTTTTGTTTTGTTTTTTGTTGTAGTTAATTTTTTTTGGGTTGAGTTTTATTTTGTATTAACCCTACACAACACACATTTGAGACCCATCTTTCTGATAATTAATAGAAAGTTTGTTGATAACCAATGTTAAATATATTTACTTCATTAAATTGAAAATTTTATGGTTATCAAATCATTGATGGAATCAATATTAAAACGTTAATAAATTAATATATTTTTTTAAAATAATTCAAAAAATAATATATTTTTTATTTAAAAAATAATAATTTATAATGAAATATAATATAATATATATATTTTTAAAACCCTGGCCGACAAACCCAACCTTCCAAGTTCCAATCAATATTTATGAATCTGTAACCATTTTCTCATTTGTCTGATTGGACTTGTCTTACTTGTTGGATAATATTTACATATATATATTATATTTGTGTAACATGGAGGACTCCGATATATATTTACATATATATATTATATTTACTTAAGTTATCGTTATTATGACGTGCCACAAGCGACATTTAGCCATATTTGATACTAGAGATCAAATTAATTTTCGGTATAATTTATATTTACTATATTTTATACTAATCTAAGTTTATTTTTGTGAATGTTTGATCCGGTGATATAATATTACCAACCGACACAAACCGTTCACATTTTCAAATATAACGGAAAAGTCGATTACATGAAATATATACCATTTGGAATGGAGAACGAAAAGGAATATCAAAACTCATTCTAAATTCATCTTTGTAGAGCTTAATCATTAACAGATAAGAATCTTCTTGTCCCTGAAACTCCTTTTACAATTTTTAGTATCTTGATTATGTGATTGAGAACACCGGCACTTTTACGTGGAAAACCGGGAAAACCTCCAGGAGGAAAAACCACGAGATCCCCACTGGATCTAATTCACTAATTATCGGTTCTTTTACAGATACAAGATCAAAGAAATACCCTCTCCCAACACCCCTCGATCCGAAGGACAAACTCTCTCGGGATATGCCATCACAGTCATCGCTGCAGTAGGTATCTTCGTCTTCCTTGCTTTGATCACAGAGATTTGATACTTGATTCTTGTTCACAATCAGGTTGCCAAGAATTCGTCACAATCAATCTGATTTCATCGCTCAATCTCTTCTGATCATCTCCTCTGTTCTTATTCTGTTTTCCAAGTGCCGATTGGTTTGATTTTGGGCCTTATTCATTTAACTTGGCCCGATAAGGGCAGTTCAGTGTTGTGGGCTGATTTTATCGGACTTGGACCCATATATATATATATATACCTTACTCTTCATTCTCTTCAAAACATCCTAATCCCTATGTGAAATCAACAATACAACTCTTCAGAACAATTGAAGAAGAAAGTAAAGGAAACGGGGTACTCGTGTGATAGTTCACCAAGAAATAACCGGGGGTCTAGTTGAGGATTTATGCATTAATTTTAAAATAATGTAACCGTAGGGATGAAAAATAGAGAAACGAGGAACATCATGACCAAAAAAAGGAAAAGGAGAATCCAGGGGTCTTTTCCCTAAATAACCTAGTTTCAAAAAGACTTTCCCAAACTAAACTACATATAATTTTTTTTTCCAAAGTAACTCATTTATGACCTATCCATTAGGTTGCAGGTAACAAGCATAAAATAATTGAGTTTACATCAATTATCGGGTGATATCGGTAATTTGTTTGATCGTTCGATACTGAGTTTTGAGATTCGGATCCAGGGTTTTCAAGTCATACTCTAAAAAAAATTATTTATTTGATTTTTTAAAAAGCTTTTTTTTTAAAAAATATTTGTGTCATTTCAGTAGGATCGAAACGAAATTAAAAAACATTATGAAAATACTGTTCACAAGTCATTCGATAATTTTCCAACTTATTTTTTAAATTGAATCCATCTCNCAAAGCAGGCCCGGCGTCCCATATCGAGCCATTCCTTAACCGTCAGTCTCGGGATATCATGTATACGGAAGGCGTCGATAAATTCGGCGGTTAACCCACTCTTTCTATTGGGTTCCGCGATCTCCAAGACGGTGGGATCCTCCGGGTCTTTTCCCTAAATAACCTAGTTTCAAAAAGACTTTCCCAAACTAACCTACATATAATTTTTTTTTCCAAAGTAACTCATTTATGACCTATCCATTAGGTTGCAGGTAACAAGCATAAAATAATTGAGTTTACATCAATTATCGGGTGATATCGGTAATTTGTTTGATCGTTCGATACTGAGTTTTGAGATTCGGATCCAGGGTTTTCAAGTCATACTCTAAAAAAAATTATTTATTTGATTTTTTAAAAAGCTTTTTTTTAAAAAATATTTGTGTAATTTCAGTAGGATCGAAACGAAATTAAAAAACATTATGAAAATACTGTTCACAAGTCATTCGATAATTTTCCAACTTATTTTTTAAATTGAATCCATCTCAGTATGAGTATGAAATAAAAGCGAGAATCGAACATTTTTAAACTTATTCAAAGTTTTTTGCTAGATAGTAATATTATTTACGTGTTGTAATCAAATTCGTAAAATAATAACAAACATCCAATGTTTTCATACCGGTCCGGAAAATCGTTTCGTTCCGGATCGGTATGATCGATACGGTCAGTATGAAATTTTCTTTTTTGTAAAAGAAAAATTATAAATTAGAATTTTTTATTTTTTTTCTGGTTTATCCGAAGAAAAGGGGTTCCGACCCGGTTTCGGCTACCGATCGAAATACCAATACCGACCGTTATACCACCAATATGGAAAAATAGCCAATATCACATCTTCCCGGAATCTCCTACCTCTACTAGAATTGAAATAGAATTTTAACAAATTACCTTTTGTAACTTAAAATGAGAGGTCAAGTAGGTTAGTTTAGATAAAATTATAATAAGTAGGTTAGTTTGGGAAATTGTTTTTGAAAGTAGGTTATTTGGGGAAAAAAGCCGGGATCCTCCACCGGTCTTTTCCCCTTGTACGGACGAGTGCCTTGGCCGGTCTCTCCCTCCGGGCGGATTTCTTGGCATATTTTCTCCACCACCGGGTCCATCGGTTGGTCCTCGCTAATCTCGCCCTCCTCGTCGTCCCCGATGATATCCACTAATGTTTCGGCAAAGTCGTACATTCCTTCATCGGGGGTGGGCTCCTCAACCGCGTATCCTAATCGCCGAGACAAGGGGATTAGGTCTTCGGGACTCTCAGTAATTGCTGCAGCCGGATCCTCATTTACCGGCTCGAGATTCGCCACCGCTGCAGCAGGTCGTGGTGGTGGAGGAATGTCGCATCTTATTTCCCTAGTTGGGGATGCCGATTCTTGTAAACTTGACGCCAGCTCGGCCGCGACAGTTCGGTTCCGAGTCCCCGGTGGCGCCTCGAAGATGAGCTCATCGTCCTTCGCAAGTAGGTCACGGAGGAAATTCAGCCGGTCCCCCTTTTTTGTTGGATCCTTAGCTGGAGCCATTATGTTATCTGCAAGACAAGTAAGTTAGGTGAGAAACGCGAAGTTGAAATTTGAAGCAAGTTAAATCAAGTTCCTAAGTTTCGATCCTATCAAAGAAGAGTTATCAAGTTTAGCCCCGATATGAATATACGGTTTGGATACCTAGTAGTTCTCTACTAAAATGGGGGGGGACCGGAAGGAGGTTGAAAGCAACCAGGATCGGGGCGTAAAATAAAGTCTTCACGGTCCAATCAGCGCCGTCAGACCTAGCGCAATCGAGGAGTGCCTTCCTCAGAGGTTTCGGAAGGGCCACCCGAGGAGTAGGGCCGTAGGCTTCGGGAAAAAATGGTTCCCCTTCAACGGGGAACCGCCAAGGAAGACTCAGAGGAGACAACCTCGTATCCCCCATACCGCAGACAAAAAAGAAGTGTTTCTTCCAGTCGTGGTTGGAGTGGGGTGCAGAAAAAGGGAACGGGCTTGTCTTGTGGCTCGGACGGAAAAATATACAACCTTGGGCACCAAAATTGATGGCAGCACCAATGTAGAATATTTGAAAGAAAAGATCTATGGTCGAAGGGATGCAATTCACCTCCATGAATATTATGAAGGCGACGATAAGGGAGACTGAATTTGGGGTCAGTTGGAAGAGATGAATTTGTAGATGCGAGAACAATTCTACAAGGAAAGGATGAAGATGGAAACGAAGGCCACATTCTAAGTATTCAAGAGAAACAGTGTGGGTGGCGATCGGAGGTGTCAAAAGATGGTCGTTAAGTTCAGGTTGGTATAGCACACAGTCGGAAGGGAAATAATACTGTTCGAGAATCGATCTCCACTTCCGAGCATGCATGCCATAAGGTTGGTTAAAGGACTTGAGGGCTTTAACCGCGGAGCTTTGAGGGCCGAGGGTGTTTTCAAGACGAGCGATCCTCTCAAAAAAATGAGAATTTATTGTGGAAAGGCAAGGAGGAAAAGGGGCTGTGATCGAATCGAAACTCCCCGGACTGGATGAGGAGTCCGAATGGTTTGAGGATGAAGTAGTGGAGCCCGAAGATTCGGTGCGATCGGAAGTCATTGGTAAATTTGATTCAAATTTATTTTTTGAAATTATTTTTTACAAATTTTAAGTCTTGAGTCGCGACTTATGGAGGATTAGTCGCGAGTTGTACAGTACTCGCGAGTAATGGTTATCAGTCTGGTCCGGGAGTCGCGACTTACTGAAGTTTAGTCGCTAGTTGCACAGTACTCGCGAGTTATGGTCGAGAGAGTTCAGTATGCGATAAGTCGCGGATGGCACAATTTCTGCGATAGGTCGCGAGTACTCAGGAGTCCGCGCGAGAGAATGATTTATGAGGGGCGAACAGTATATTTATAGGGGCAAAATCCCGAGTCGGAAAATCCCGAAATTTTCACCCGAGCTCAGAATCTGACGTGCTTAGTGTCAAAACGATCGTATCGACGAGAGGATTTCAACAATGCTAAGGATTTCCTCGGCGGGGCTCCAGAACGATAATCGGCTTTCGGGACGAACTGTTGATATATGGTTTACGACTCAGACTCTGAATCTGAAAACCAGGGGACTATTGATATTACCCAGGTATATTCTCTTGTGTTTATCCTTACCCGGGGCTCATCCGACGTGGTTATATGGTATTTTCGGTATTTTCATATTTTATCGCAAGGCATTCTTAGGTGGTATTCTCACAATTCTGGCTCTCTGGGCCCCATTTAAAGCTTCTTTAAGTGTTTTGAGATGTTTTGGGCTATTTCGGCCACGGACGGGGCCAGGGGTATTTCCGTAATTTGCCACCCGGGAGCACACCGGTCGGGTGCAATGATGTTATGCGGCTGCGTACTCACTATTTGGTGGCAAATAACTGATATACGAGGTTTGCGGGAATTTTCTAATCGTATTTCCGACTAATATCTTGTCCGGGATTGGTTCCCGAAACTTCGGGATCAACATGGCGTTTATTATATTAAAATTGGATAATATTTAATTATTTTGGGCTAAGTGGAGTAAACTAGGCTTATGGGTCAAGTAAGTGGAGTTGGGCTGGATTTCTCTATAAATACAAGGTCCGGTGCACTTGGACGGGATTCGGATTTTTATCACACTTCCCAAGGCAGAACTTCACCTTTCTCTACTGTTCACTCGCGTCCAATCGAACGCGACTGCAGATTTTTATTTCCTGTCACTGTTCACTCGAGACCAATCGAGCGCGACTGCAGATTTTATTGCCTGTCACTGTTCACTCGAGACCAATCGAGCGCGACAGCAGATTTTATTGCCTGTTACTGTTCACTCGCGTCTAATCGAACGCGATTGCAGATTTTTATTGCCTGTTACTGTTCACTCGCGTCCAATCGAACGCGACTGCAGATTTTATTGCCTGTCACTGTTCACTCGAGACCAATCGAGCGCGACTGCAGATTTTATTGCCTGTTACTGTTCACTCGCGTCCAATTGAACGCGACTGCAGATTTTTATTGCTTGTTACTGTTCACTCGCGTCCAATCGAACGCGACTGCAGATTTTATTGCCTGTTACTGTTCACTCGAGACCTATCGAACGCGACTGCAGACTTATTGCATGTTTACTGTTCACTCGCGTGCGGTCGCCAGTAGTCGCGAGATATTGACCATAGCTCGCGACTTCCCCTCTTCCCGGCGCGGCAGAGTGTTTTCGATCGTTTTCTGAGCCGTTTTCACTTTGATTATTATTGTCACATCATTGTACTTGTATTTGCCAAAAATTATAGTGAAAACCAAATTAGAACTTCGCTCTCCCGAGGACGTAAGCCCACACATTGTGGGCCCAACCTCATACATCGCTCGTGTCCTCATAACAATTTAATTTCGAGTAATTAAAAATAGACTGATCTAAAAATAAATACCCAAAATATTTTTAGACTAGATTAATACCCACCCGGGGAAGGGAAGCATATGGCCCGTCGAGTCATTCAACAGCTAACGGTTGGCTTGGGCGGGACATGCACCGAGCATGTTAATCTCGGAAACAATAAAGTTAATGAATGATGGAAATGATAAGGGTAAAAGAAGAGGGAAATAAGAAAACGGTTAAGTGGAATGATTCACGTGTGCGTGTACGGTGTAACTAAGAAGTGAAAAGATAATGCGTAGTGTGTGTGAAGTTTCCTTTAATAGATTGTGACCACTTTACAGATTTTGTAGGTGACGCAGACGAGATATGATAGGGATAGGGGAAGGAGGTCGTTGGTTGTCCGGTGTGATGTAGTCTAAAAATGTTTTGGATAATTATTTTTAGATCAGTCAATTTATGATTAATTCGTAATTTATATTGTTGTGGGGACACGAGCGATATACGAGGTTGGGCCCACAATGTGTGGGCTTACGTCCTCGGGAGAGCGAAGCTGTACCTTGGTTGTCACTATAATAATCAAGTGATACAATTACAATGAGATGATAGCGATGATACGGGCGAAAACGGATCGAAAAATGGTCAAAACTGCAGTTGCGTCGCACTGGGCGCGAGTGAACAGTGCAGAAGGGCAGCTGGTCGCGAGCAGTGAGACTCGTCGCGAGTAAGGGACTCGTCGCGAGTAGGAGACTCGTCGCGGGTAAGTGCCTTCGTCGCGGGTAAGTGCCTTTGGACGCGGCTAAGTGCCTTTGGTCGCGAATAGTGGGTTTGGTCGCGGCTGGAAGATCAGATTTTGCCTTGAGAAGCGTGATAAAAGACCCAACCCTTTACCGAAGCCTTGTGACTCCTATTTATAGAGGAATTTAGCCCAAAACTCACCATCTTGGGCCCATAAGCATAGTCCACCTCACTTAACCCCAAAATGATTAAATATTATTAATTATGACATAATAAATGCCATGTAGATCTCGAAGCCTCGGGAACCAACTCGGACAATATGTTAGTCGGAAATACGATCAGAAAATTCCCGAGAACCTCGTATATCGATCCTTCGCTTTTAGATAGTGAATTCGCAGCCAGGCAACCTTATTGCACCTGTCTGGTGCGCTCCCGGTGGCNCATGTTGTTAGAACCAAGAATATCTTGGTTATTGCATGATTTATGTGATTAAACTCTAGATTTAAATTCTATGACATGAAGTCGTGTTGTTATGACTTGCACGATCATTCCGTTTTCGAACATATTTTTTTTGTACATACAACAAGTATTCGTGATGTAAGGCTTTATTTAATTTGAATACACTTGGTTTTACCAAATTTACAATGTGATTTGCATGAATATCATTCGGCTCATTTTTCACAAAGTTCCAGATTTTCTAGGTCTGATGATTTTGATTTCAATTAGACATTAATTGGTGTTGTTAAAACACGACTACATGTTGTTAGAACCAAGAATATCTTGGTTATAGCATGATTTATGTGATTAAACTATAGTTTAAATTCTATGACATGAAGTCGTGTTATTATGACTTGCAGGATCATTCTGTTTTCGAACTTACTTTTTTGTATATATAACAAGTATTCGTTATGATAGGCTCTATTTAGTTTGAATACACTTTGTTTTACCAAATTACAATGTGATTTGCAAGTATATTTTTCGGCACATTTTTCACAATGTTCCACGTGTTCTAGGTGTGATGATTTTGAATTCAATTAAACTTGAATTGATGCTGTTAAAACATGAATACATGTGGTTAGAATCAAGAATTACTTCGATATATCTTGATTTATGTGATTAATCTATAGTTTAAATTCTATCACATGAAGTCGTGTTATGATGACTTGCACGATCATTCTGTTTTCGAACTTACTTTTTTTGTATATACAACAAGTATTCGTGATGATAGCCTTTATTTAGTTTGAATACACTTGTACTACCAAATTTACAATGTGATTTGCATGAATATCATTCGGCTCATTTTTCACATAGTTCGACTTGTTCTAGGCGTGATGATTTGGATTTGAATCAAACTTGAATTGGTGTTGTTAAAACAGGAATACATGTTGTTAGAACCAAGAATAACTTGGTTATACCATGATTTACGTGATTAAACTATAGTTTAAGTGATAGGACATAAAGTCGTGTTGTTATGACTTGCACGATCATTGCGTTTTCGAACTTACTTTTTTTCTGTATACAACAAGTATTCGTGATGTTAGGCTTTATTTAGTTTGAATACACTTGGTTTTACCAAATTTAAAATTTGATTTGAATGAATATCATTCGGCTCATTTATCACATAATTACACATGTTCTAGGTGTGATAATTTTGATTTCAATTAATCTTGAATTGATGTTGTAAAAACATGTATACATGTTGTTAGAACCAAGAATAACTTGGTTATAGCATGATTAATGTGATTAAACTCTAGTTTAAATGCTATGGCATGAAGTCGTGCCGTTATGACTTGCACGATCATTCCATTTTCGAACATATTTTTTTTGTATATACAAAAAGTATTCGTGATGTTAGCCTTTATTTAGTTTGAATAGACTTGGTTTTACCATATTTACATTGTGATTTGCTTGAATTTCATTCAGCGCATATTTCACATAGTTACACATATTCTAGGTGTGACGATTTTGATTTCAATTAATCTTGAATTGATGTTATTAAAACATGAATACATGTTGTTAGAACCAAGAATAACTTGGTTATAGCATGATTTATATGATTAAACTATAGTTTAAGAGCTAGGACATAAAGTCGTGTTGTTACGGCTTGCACGATCATTCTGTTTTCGAACTTACTTTTTTTGTATATACAACAAGTATTCGTGATGTTAGGCTTTATTAAGTTTTAATACACTTGGTTTTACCAAATTTAAAATTTGATTTGAATGAATATCATTCGGCTCATTTTCACATAGTTCCACATGTTCTAGGTGTGATAATTTTGATATCAATTTATCTTGAATTGATGTTTTTAAAACATGAATATATGTTGTTAGAACCAAGAATAACATGGTTATACCATGATTTTTGTGATTAAACTACAATTTAAATTCAATGACATGAAGTCGTGTTATTATGACTTGCACGATCATTCTGTTTCGAACTTACTTTTTTTGTATATACAACAAGTATTCTTGATGTTAGGCTTTATTTAGTTTGAATACACTTGGGTCTACCATATTTACAATGTGATTTGCATGAATATCATTCGGTTCATTTTTCACATAGTTCCACTTGTTCTAGGTGTGATGATTTTGATATGATTCAAACTTGAATTGATGTTGTTAAAACAGGAAAGCATGTTGTTAGAACCAAGAATAACTTGGTTATAACATGATTTTTGTGATTAAATTCTTGATTGAAATGCTATGACATGAAGTCGTGTTGTTATAACTTACACGATCATTCCGTTTTCGAACAGAATTTTTTTGTATATACAACAAGTATTCGTGATGTTAGGCTTTATTTAATTTGAATACACTTGGTTTTACCAAATTTACTATGTGATTTGCATGAATATCATTCGGCTCATTTTCACATAGTTCCAGATTTTCTAGGTGTCATGATTTTGATTTCAATTAGACATTAATTGGTGTTGTTAAAACTTGAATACATGTTGTTAGAACCAAGAATATCTTGGTTATACCATGATTTATGTGATTATACTATAGTTTAAATTTTATGACATGTTGTCGTGTTATTATGACATGCACGATCATTCTGTTTTCGAACTTACTTTTTTTGTATATACAAAAAGTATTCGTGATGTTATGCTTTATTTAGTTTGAATACACTTGGGTCTACCAAATATACAATGTGATTTGCATGAGTATCATTCGGCTCATTTTTCACATAGTTCCACTTGTTCTAGGTGTGATGATTTTGATTTGAATCAAACTTGAATTGAGGTTGTTAAAACATGAATAAATGTTGTTATAACCAAAAAAACTTGGTTATACCATGATTGACGTGATTAAACTATACTTTAAGAGCTAGGACATAAAGTCGTGTTGTTATGGCTTGCACGATCATTCCGTTTTCAAACTTACTTTTTTTGTATATACAACAAGTATTCGTGATGTTAGGTTATATTTAGTTTGAATACAATTGGTTTTACCAAATTTAAAAATTGATTTCAATGAATATCATTCGGCTCATTTTTCACATAGTTCCACATGTTCTAGTTGTGATGATTTTGATTTGAATCAAACTTGAATTGATGTTTTTAAAACAGGAAAACATGTTTTTCGAACCAAGATTAACTTGGTTATACCATGATTTACGTGATTAAACTATAGTTTAAGAACTAGGACATAAAGTCGTGTTGTGATGACTTGCACGAAAATTCCGTTTTCGAACTTACTTTTTTTGTATACAACAAGTATTTGTGATGTTAGGCTTTATTTAGTTTGAATACGCTTTGTTTTACCAAATTTAACATTTGATTTCAATGAATATCATTCGTCTCATTTTTCCTATCGTTCCACATGTTCTAGGTGTGATAATTTTGATTTCAATTAATCTTGAATTGCTGTTGTTAAAACATGTATACATGTTGTTACAAGAATAACATGGTTATTCCATGATTTATGTGATTAAACCCTAGATGGAAATGCTATGACATGAAGTCGTGTTGTTATAACTTGCACGATCATTCCGTTTTCGAACATAATTTTTTTGTATATACAACAAGTATTCGTGATGTAAGTCTTTATTTAATTTGAATACACTTGGTTTTACCAAATTTACAATGTGATTTGCATGAATATCATTCGGCTCATTTTTCACATAGTTCCAGATTTTCTAGGTCTGATGATTTTGATTTCAATTAGACATTAATTGGTGTTGTTAAAACATGAATACATGTTGTTAGAACCAAGAATATCTTGGATATAGCATGATTTATGTGATTAAACCATAGTTTAAATTATATAACATGAAGTCGTGTTATTATGACTTGCAGGATCATTCTGTTTTCGAACTTACTTTCTTTGTATATACAACAAGTAGTTGTTATGTTAGGCTTTATTTAGTTTGAATACACTTGGTTTTACCAAATTTACAATGTGATTTGCATGAATATCTTTANACGCGGTCAAAGAAGTAATAGATTTTATTGGCGTGTTGAAGGGCGCGAAGGAGGAATAGAACTGATCCTTGAAATCCTGATAAGAAACGATCGAACGTTTCGGCAACCGATTAAACCATCGGAGGGCTGACTCCTTAAGAGATGCGGCAAAGACGAAACACATAGCCGCGTCACTGAAGTTCATTAAACTCACATGAATCTCCAGATTTGACGTATGAGCATGCGGGTTAGTCGACCCGCGGTACTGTGGGAGATCTTTAGGCATTTCAATAAATTCGGAGCGAGTGGCTCCGATAATTGCCATGGAAAAAGGAGATAGGGCATTCGATGTATTCCATGGACTTTGCAAAACCTCCAAAGACGGTGATGCCTTCCCCCGATTACCGATGGGCTCATTAGCCCTCTTATTCTCAAAATAATCTCCCTCATAAGCTGATGTTTGGTGAGTATCCCGGGTGTGTTACCCGTACACTCGCCTCCTTTCTTGGCCAAGAGTCAGATTGGCCTCCAGCTGGTTCATTCTAGCCTCGCTTTGTTCCAACTTCCCGCTCATCTCCTTAAATTTTGATTCTATCAGCTCTCCAATCTTTTGTAACGTGTTGCTTTGCTCTTCGACGGCTGCGGTATTTGCCCGTGGTTCCGGAACGCGATCAACATCATCCTCTGAGGCCACAATAATTACAGGTTCTGGGGTGACATTGTTCCTACGGGCCCTCCTTTGAGCCTCAACTTGCTCCAATTGGGCGATTAAAGTACGCCTTCGCTCTTCCAAATCCTCATCGATTTCTGTCTGATCCACAGATCTAGAGCGTGCAGGTGGCGGTAGGTGGGCGGTGTTACGGACCGCAACTCGGCCAACTCGTGCGAATTCATAACATTTGGACAGGCATTCAAGTGATCGAGGATAAAAACTTGGTCCCTCCCCGGATGACAACCCGCTCCGGGAGGGCCGGATAGTCACTTTATGAGCAGGGGGCTCTTCCAGGGCTGACAATCGAGTCCCCGGTAACACATTAAAATCATCGTTAATTTGAGGAATAGGATCTGCCTCCAATTCTTCATCAAAAATATCTTCATTAGAAATCCGAGTAGTCATGATAGTAGAAATCCACGCTCAGCAATAAAGCCCTCAATGGGATAAAAATCTCGGGTCCCCACAGACGGCGCCAAACTGATCTTGTCTAAAAATGTTTTGGGTATTTATTTTTAGATCAGTCAATTTATGATTAATTCGTAATTTATGTTGTTGTGGGGACACGAGCGATATACGAGGTTGGGCCCACAATGTGCGGGCTTACGTCCTCGGGAGAGCGAAGCTCTACCTTGGTTTTCACTATAATAATCAAGTGGTACAAATACAATGAAGTGATAATGATAATACGGGTGAAAACGGATCGAAAAAACGGTCGAATATGAGGTTGCGTCGCACTGGACGCGAGTGAACAGTGCAGGCAGGTGGACTGGGCGCGAGAAGGGCACTTCTCGCGACGAGTGGAGGACTCGTCGCGGCTGGGGGGATTGAGGCCACTCGTCGCGACTGGGAGGGCTGGTCGCGAGTAAGGGACGACTCGTCGCGGCTAGTGCTTTGGTCGCGAGTAAGGAGTTTGGTCGCGACTGGAGAGCTGGTTTTGCCTTGGGAAGCGTGATAAAAGTCCCAACCCCTTCTCAATGCCTTGTGACTCCTATTTATAGAGGAATTCAGCCCAAAATTCACCCTTTTGGGCCCATAAGCCTAGTTCACCTTACTTAGCTCAAAATGATTAAATATTCCTAATTATGATATAATAAATGCCATGTTGATCTCGAAGCCTCGGGAACCAACCCGGACAAGATGTTAGTCGGAAACACGATCATAAAATTCCCGAGAACCTCGTATATTGATCCTTCGCTTTTAGATAGCGAATTCGCAGCCAAACAACCCTATTGCACCTGTTCGGTGCACTCCCGGTGGCAAATGACGAAAATACCCCTGGCTTCGTCCTTGGCCGAAATGGCCCGAAATACCTCAAAATGCTTACAGAGGCTTTATATGTCGCTCGGCAAGCCAGAATTACGAGAATACCACTTGATAATGCCATCCGATAAAAATATGAGAATACCGAGAATACCGAAAATACCAATAACCACGTTAGACGAGCTCCCGGGTGAGAATAAACACAAAGGAGTATACCCGAGTAATATCATATATACAACAAGTATTCGTGATGTAAGGCTTTATTTAATTTGAATACACTTGGTTTTACCAAATTTACAATGTGATTTGCATGAATATCATTCAGCTCATTTTTCACATAATTCAAGAATTTCTAGGTCTGATGATTTTGATTTCAATTAGACATTAATTGGTGTTTTAAAACATGAATACATGTTGTTAGAACCAAGAATATCTTAGTTATAGCATGATTTATGTGATTAAACTATAGTTTAAATTCTATGACATGAAGTCGTGTTATTATGACTTGCAGGATCATTCTGTTTTCGAACTTACTTTCTTTGTATATACAACAAGTATTCGTTATGTTAGGCTTTATTTAGTTTGAATACACTTGGCTTTACCAAATTTACAATGTGATTTGCATGGATATCTTTAGGCTCATTTTTCACATATTTCCACATATTCTAGGTGTGATGATTTCGATTTCAATTAAACTTAAATTAATGTTGTTAAAACATGATTACATGTTGTTAGTACCAAGAATAACTTGGTTATACCATGATTTATGTGATTAAACTATAGTTTAAATTCTACGACATGATGTCGTGTTATTATGACATGCACGATCATTCTGTTTTCGAACTTACTTTTTTTGTATATACAACAAGTATTCGTGATGTTAGGCTTTATTTAGTTTGAATACACTTGGGTCTACCAAATATACAATGTGATTTGCATGAATATCATTCGGCTCATTTTTCACATAGTTCCACTTGTTCTAGGTGTGATGATTTTGATTTGAATCAAACTTGAATTGAGGTTGTTAAAACATGAATAAATGTTGTTAGAACCAAAAAAAACTTGGTTATATCATGATTGACGTGATTAAACTATAATTTAAGAGCTAGGACATAAAGTCGTGTTGTTATGGCTTGCACGATCATTCCGTTTTCAAACTTACTTTTTTTGTATATACAACAAGTATTCGTGATGTTAGGTTTTATTTAGTTTGAATACACTTGGTTTTACCAAATTTAAAATTTGATTTCAATGAATATCATTCGGCTCATTTTTCACACAGTTCCACATGTTCTAGTTGTGATGATTTTGATTTGAATCAAACTTGAATTGATGTTGTTAAAACAGGAAAACATGTTTTTCGAACCAAGATTAACTTGGTTATACCATGATATACGTGATTAAACTATAGTTTAAGAACTAGGACATAAAGTCGTGTTGT
>RWGZ01001017.1:271964-290337 GCA_009725065.1 Utricularia reniformis
CATGTTAATTTGATGGACTTCAATGATATGACCATTTACTTTGCCTGATATTTGGAATGGCTTACTCTACAATAATTCAATTACTTGCCGATGTTTTCTACTATTTCATATTGGGATTCAGGTATGAGTTTTAATCGGAACGACGGAACGATTCCTCGGAGGTATTGTGTGGTTTTCTATCCAGTTTTGTGGTGGTTGTGTGTATTGCATGGAGCACTTGTGAAGCACGTTAACCTCAAATTGCGAATTAGCGGATGCGTAGTGGCATTAGGAGGATTTATCTGCGTGTTGCTTAATGGTATAAGTGTGCGTCGAGTCGTTGGTGAGAATAATAGCCATGGAAAGTTGGAGGACCCAAGTCAACATGAGTTAATTGACCGGGAAAAATAAAAGGTTATATGAGTATATGTGTATGGTCATGTGAAATATTTGTTGGTTCTCAAGGATATGTGACGTTGTCAATAGCAATTATATGACCACGATCCTAGTCCAGCCATTGGATCCGATGTGTGAATTTTTGAAGGAATATTTATACTATTTTTCGACATCATTAATGTAAGAAGTAAGGTTCGTAGTAAAATAAGAGGTTATGGACGACAAGAGAAGAGTTGATCATTGCAATATCTGGAGGATCCACCGTAGAATATGGAAGAGCTTGTCCTAACAAGTACACTCGACATTGTTGCAATTCGTGTGATCGATCGAATGTATCGTTGCCGAAGTTCAGCAAGCAAATCTTGTTGGTATTCAATTGCAAGTGTGTTTATTCAGTTCTAGTATATTTCTCGCCATGGTTTAACACAAGAGAGAAGGATCCCGTATTATAAGAACCGACACCGGGGACTCATAAGTTTTATCACATTTTGTCCTTTTTCATCACAGTTTCGGACATGCTAATGTGGGTGTCGAAAATCGGTGTCCGACATAAATTGGTTTTGATGCACGATTAGTTTGATGAGCTGGGTAGTATGGTGGAAGGAATGGCAGAGACCGAGGTCGAGGGAGTTGACTTGAATATTCAACCCGATAACACACAGCCACTCTCCCTAATAACTGTTTAACATGACTTCAAGAAAGACGCCATGAGTATGGAGGAGCTTACTCAATATGTACTCAGTTTGTTCGGGATGATAGAACGTGTGAAAGACTGAAATTAATGATGTAGGTTTTTCTTGTTTTGAGTTATCAACGGGGTTTTTCGGTTATCCATTCGTGAAGAGTCTATATAGCTATCGTGCATATTCCATATGTCATATCGGTTACTTTGGTGGTTTAAGGTTCAAGACTCGGAGACTAAGGAAGTTCATGAAAACTTGTTGAACTGTTTATTGGTACATGGATCGTACATGTCCTATAGTGAGGAAGTGAGTATCTTAATATACAAATTGAAGAGTCGAATGATAAGCGTTTGGGAATATAACACATCGATCGATTATTATGACAAAACTAGTATGGAAGATAAGACGTTCGCGAATAAATGTATTTATCGTGACAGAAGGAGTATCTTCCAATATGGATAGTGAAGATGTGCTTAAAATGCCAAGGTATTAATCAACGGATAACCACGAAATGTGTAAGGTTATGATAGAATCATAAAATGAAACTCCCGAGTGGAAGTGTATTATTCAAAGACGGTCTCGTCTTCTCATTTTATAAAGCGTATATTTATTTCTCGACATCTCTACTTAGTAATTGTTATATGGACTATCAAGTCTCTTACTAATCATTCAGTGGATTCGAGCATGTTTGTGGAGTAGTCAAATCGCCCTGCTTTCATTGGTGATTAATTGTTGTTCGAAAAAATGGGTCATGTCTTTAACGATCGGTGTTGTCTATTTAATCGTGTGGGTCTGCATTAACGAAACCCCTTGAAGAGTCTCGCAACTCTTGGAATTATGCTTGAGGATTTGGAATTAAAGGAAACGATTGAGTTTCAATAGTTGAAGTTAAATCTCTACTCGATGATCAAATTATTAATAACATGAACCCTATGTTGAAATGAACATTTAATTATTTTTCTTAATCATCCGAAATGGTATTCGTTCGGATTATTCTTATTTTATCGTGAGGGCTTCATGTGTTCGATTTACTTCATTATCCAGAATGGATGTCGCTTAGAATGTATTCATCAAGATGATAAGCAGTTATTTAAAGATATTTGAGAATTATGGTTTTTGGATTTTCAGAAGCATCAACCGTTATACGACTATGCCTATTGGAGTTCACGAAAGAGATATCAAAGTTGTGGCATTTTATTGATCGCCCGGAATGGTATTCGTCCGAAAATATATGATTATTGAGCATTCTTTATCAAGCCGGCAAGTACCTTTACCATATGTGCATCCTAGCAAATGTCTTGCCATTACTTAATAAGCAACGTATTGAGTTAGTCTGGTTTAACAACATTTTTGTTGCTTTTGAACGATTTGATATTTTTCCAATCACATTGGGATATCAGGAAATATCAAGGTCTTTATTAACGGAATTCGTATTGGTGGATCTTCCTATCCTCTTTTACAATTTTCCCCTGGGAAGAAGTGCTTTAAAACTAATCGGAGCTACCATATCCCTACTCCTCTTTGATAGCTCTATTATTATGTTGCAGAGTAAAAGGGAAATCATGTGTCTGCAAGATATGTTCCTAGTGTTATGTTACGAAGCGATACAACGATGTCTAATGCGAAGACATGCATCTATATAGTGGCATTCTAAATGGAATATCGTATTCACATGATATGGTTTTGTTCTAGAAGGAAAAGAGAAAAAAGTATAAAGATAGAACCTCTATTATTAAGGAGATTTTTAAGAATGAAAAAGAATTCCTCGAAAGAGGTGGATATTCTCCCGTGAAAATGAAAACATAGTTATTGAAGATGTGGAAGTCCTATTGCAAGGAAGGGCTCTATGAAATGCACATAATCGATCGCAAACCTATTTGTGGCTCCAAAGTCGAACGATGCCTACAGAGGACTTATATCTATCGTCGACCTTGACATAATGTTTAAGTTTTTGAATACTTGAAGTTTTTCAATTAAGCCTTTTGGTTTGAAGAAATCAGATGCTACGTATTAACGGTCGATGAGATCAATATTTAAAGATGTGAGAAGAAGACTGTATGGAAGTCAATAGTGATGGTATATAGATAAAAACCGGTCTACAAGTAATCATTTCCAATATTTAAGCGAGTGATTGAATATGTTGATGAAGTATTGAGTGAGATGGAATCCTTCTAGATGTGAGTTGTTAGTGAAAGACGGAAATTCTTCTTGGTCTATGATGTTTGTAAGCAATATATAAATTGATAACTACATACTCGGGTTGCTTTTGAAGGTTGAAAGTGTTATATAAATAACGATTCGTTTATGTCTCTACTCCTCATCATAAACCTTTGGGTTTATGTTTTGCGCATTCAAAGAAGTCATAAGTATTGCCTTAGTTGGGTTTGATGAAGAGAAAGAAGGGTCGTAATGATGTTAGTAGGAGACTACAAAAGGTCCAATTCTGCTGAACCGACCTTAGACCGGTTAAGAGAGAGGATTTAAGATGTTATGAAAGTGAGTCTCATTAAAGTGACCATATATGCGGAGCCTTCTATTGACATGAAAGGGTGGAGTAATTATTTCCTTCCAATGAATCGTTGGAATGAATAGTACGTGACGTGTCACATTTGCAATGTCCGCTCTTGGTACTACACATGTTTTGATGGCCGGTGAAGTTAAGACCCATGCTATTTAACCCAATATTGGGATATACACCAAAAGTTTCCATGTAATAAAACGAGTATGCTTAGTACGTTGTTATGAGCGGAATTTCTTATTATCAAAATAGAGATTGCGGATAATTGCGGTACTCCGAAAACTAATTCAGTCAACACTGGGGACTTGCGAATAAAAACGTTTCGTCAATATGGAAGTATATGTGGATATTATAATAGTTTTGAATTAATATGGAGATGATATAATCATGATCTTTGAACAAGCAACCAAGGGAGGCTAGTACAAAAACCTATAGTTTATTTCACTCGGAAGAATGAAAGTTTGTTGACGGGAGTGAAACCCATTATTGTTCGAATTCATGATACATGTTATCGATTAACGGGAAGTCATGACTTTCTGCTCGAGGGATTCTTTTATTTATTCGAACATGATAGTGCTAACGGATTTATCCTCAAGTCAGCATATAAAAGTCTACCTTTCTCCGGATCGATAAACAAAGATGTATAGTGACATGCATTCTATGCATTCGTGAGATGTTCAGAATAATGGGTTTTCAAGATTTATATATTAGACAGTGAAGTGTATTGCGATGCAAGTGAATACTTGTGCCTATCGTCATTATGGAGAAATCACTAGTGAGATTATCTCAAGATGAAGGCCAATCTTTGAAATCGTGTAATTGGCAACCGAGTTTGCTTATAAGTATCAGAACTGGCAAGTACAATCGGTTAGTAAACAATTTATATCTCCGCATATCATCTTGTGCGAAGCTAAGTGCATTCAAGAAAGAAGTTTATGCCGGGGACTATGTTGAGTGTGAGATGATGATGGGATAAATATTGCAAGTTAAGTGGGAAATTTGGTCAGTGCTGCCCTAGGTATCTTCGGTGAATATCGCAAGCGAAATTACAAGTTGAGTCATATTTGCACTGGGTATATGTGGCGACAATTAAACAATTGTTCATGATTTCTCAGTCGACACATGGGGACTGACATTAGTATGGGCCTTTGCGATGGCTGTGGATATGAAGGAATTGCGCATTATGGTATTGAAATGAGCCATTGAACTTATGTAAGTTGAATGAGTATCCCAAGTATGGGAACATGAAAGAGAAAAATTCGCTATGATCGTGTTGCTTGCTGGTGTGTGATTCTTGAGGAATTCGTGTTGGATAATGCAAAGAAACTCTTCGTAAGATACTTTGCACAATTATTGGAAAAGATCATGGGTAAATGGCGTGAAAGCAAGTGTCGCGTGTGGTCTCCACATGTAGGCACTCATAATTGTTAGTGATGTTATCGATATACATGGGAAGTCAAGTGATTGATGTAGGTGTCACGTGTGGCCTCCACATGTGGACACGAGCGGAGAGGAGCAGCTACGGACTTGCATATTGCCAATTTGCGCAAATGTTGTGTATAGACGTGACTCATCGATCTTTTTAAAATAAAAATTTCCCCTCTTTTTTGTGGTCATATTCTAATTTTTTAAGTATCTTTTCTGACGACATGAATTTAATCGACTAGGGGACTGGTAAGATAGGAGTAGGTCCATTGCATTTTAGTATGATGGAAGATGGAAAAATTTAATATGTTAGATTAGAAATGCAATGTACCGACTATCTTGTAGTCGATCATTTTCAAACTCGTCAAATTAGATATTGCGAAAAAATATTTTGAACATGATGAATCCTTCTGTCTGCAGCAGAATCGTTTATACATAATTACTGTTGGAATATGTCATGGGGCCCGATTTATTATGACATAGCCGGCTTAGAACCGAGCATATTTCCGTGGCAAATCAGGGTGCAAGTATATACTTGACACCTCAATGACACGTCGGCGAGGGTCGCGCCCTCGTCGGAGGCTGGTCCATTTCCGCATGGCACCGTCTTATGGACGGGCCGAGTAAGTGGTGACGCCGTCTTATGGACGGGTCGGGAGTGTGATGGCTCTGGGTGCAAGTATATACCGACGGCAAAAAAGTGATGGCTCCGGGTGCAAGTATATACCGGCGGCGAAAGTGTGATGGCCCCGGGTGCAAGTATATACCGGCGGCGAGAGTGTGATGGCCCCGGGTGGAAGTATATATCGGCGGCGAGAGTTTGATGGCGCCGGGTGCATGTATATACACGGAGATAATGTGTAGTGAATTGTGGGTGCTTCGTGAGACCCTNACCTTGACCATATGTGCATCCTAGCAAATGTCTTGGCATTACTTAATAAGCAACGTATTGAGTTAGTCTGGTTTAACAACAATTTTGTTGCTTTTGAACGATTTGTTATTTTTCCAATCACATTGGGATATCAGGAAATATCAAGGTCTTTATTAACGGAATTCGTAGTTGTGGATCTTCCTATCCTCTTTTACAATTTTCCCCTGAGAAGAAGTGCTTTAAATCTAATCGGAGCTACCATATCCCTACTCCTCTTTGATAGCTCTATTATTATGTTCCGGAGTAAAAGGGAAATCATGTGTCGGCAAGATATGTTCCTAGTGTTATGTTACGAAGCGATACGACAATGTCTAATGCGAAGACATGCATCTATATAGTGGCATTCTAAATGGAAGATCGTATTCACATGATATGGTTTTGTTCTAGAAGGAAAAGAGAAAAAGGTATAAAGATGAAACCTCTATTATTAAGGGGATTTTTAAAAATGAAAAAGAATTCCTCTAAAGAGGTGGATATTCTCCCGTGAAAATGAAAACATAGTTATTGAAGATGTGGAAATCCTATTGCAAGGAAGGGCTCTATGAAATGCACATAATCGATCGCGAACCTATTTAGGACCTATATCTATCGTCGACCTTAACATAATTAAGTTTAGGAATTGCGCATTATGGTATTGAATTGAGCCATTGAACTTATAGAAGTTGAATGAGTATCCAAGGTTTGGGAACATGAAAGAGAAAATTCGTTATGATCGTGTTGCTTGCTGGTGTGTGATTCTTGAGAAATTCGTGTTGGATAATGCAAAGAAACTCTTCGTAAGATACTTTGCACAATTATTGGAAAAGATCATGGGTGAATGGCGTGAAAGCAAGTGTCGCGTGTGGTCTCCACATGTAGGCACTCATAATTGTTAGTGATGTTATCGATATACATGGGAAGTCAAGTGATTGTTGTAGGTGTCACGTGTGGCCTCCACATGTGGACACGAGCGGAGAGGAGCAGCTACGGACTTGCATATTGCCAATTTGCGCAAGTGTTGTGTATAGACGTCACTCATCGATCTTTTTAAAATAAAATTTTCCCCTCTTATTTGTGGTCATATTCTAATTTTTTAAGTATCTTTTTGACGACATGAATTCAATCGACTAGGGGACTGGTAAGATAGGAGTAGGTCCATTGCATTTTAGTATGATGGAGGATGGAATAATTTAATAGGTTAGATTATAAATGCAATGTACCGCCTGTCTTGTAGTCGATCATTTTCAAACTCGTCAAATTAGATATTGCGTCAAAATATTTTGAACATGATGAGTCCTTATGTCTGCAGCAGAATCGTTTATACATAATTACTGTTGGAATATGTCAAGGGGCCCGATTTATTATGACATCGCCGGCTTAGAACCGAGCATATTTCCATGGCAAATCAGGGTGCAAGTATATACCTGACTCCTCCATGACACGTCGGCGAGGGTCGCGCCCTCATCGGAGGCTGGTCCATTTCCGCATGGCACCGTCTTATGGACGGGCCGAATGACGCCGTCTTATGGACGGGTCGAGGGTGTGATGGCGCCGTCTTATGGACGGGCCGAGTAAGTGGTGACGACGTTTTATGGACGGGTCGAGAATGTGATGGCGCCGTCTTATGGACGGGCTGAGTAAGTGGTGACGCCGTCTTATGGACGGATCGAGAATGTGATGGCACCGTCTTATGGACGGGCCGAGTAAGTGGTGACGCCGTCATATGGACGGGTCGGGAGTGTGATGGCTCCGGGTGCAAGTATATACCGGCGGCGAAAGTGTGATGGCCCCGGGTGCAAGTATATACCGGCGGCGAGAGTGTGATGGCCCCGGGTGCAAGTATATACCGGCGGCGAGAGTGTGATGGCCCCGGGTGGAAGTATATATCGGCGGCGAGAGTATGATAGCATCGGGTGCATGTTTATACACGGAGATAATGTGTAGTGAATTGTGGGTGCTTCGTGAGACCCTATGATAATATGTTGACCCCGGGTGCAAGTTTATACCTGTGGGACAGTGCATGCCGAGATTCATGTTTATGCTCAACTAGAATGCAAGTTCGTCGAGAACATATATTTATGAGACATACTAAATGTTGCTTGTGCGATAGAGATATCATTTTTCACGAAATTCATGGCCGATTACCCAGATGAAAGCGCGTTATATATTGTCAAAGAAAATATTAAACCACGCGTTTGAGTGGTTGGCTATCTATCGTCCACTAGGAGCGAAACCTATTAAAAGGTCAAGCATTTTTTATTGCGATTGGGATTACCGAGCGGTTAATCTTTGACTGTGATCGTGCGTATGGTTTTCATTTGAATAAACGATTGGAAACGGGAAAATAGTCGCTTTATGGTTTGCATTCAACAAGCGTTATGATTACTAGAGACTCGCACCCAAGATCGGAAATATCGTATAAACTTTAGGTGATTATCTGGAATCCCTGTCATATTCATGAAATATCTCTTCGCCAGGTCACGCCGAGGAAGTATTTATTCTGAATCGGCGAACTAATCATATGAGAAGCTATTATTATTTTTGGGAGAAAATCTTCTTGATTCAGATTATTCGATATTAGATCTTTCTTAAGGCGATCGGAGAAATTGAAGAGAAATGAAAGGAAGTTTCATTAAATGACGAGGACTATTAAGTTTTTTAATATCAAGAGAAGAGTGTATTAGCGGTGTAGTTATGAAGCCACATTATAACATGACTTCATTCGCTAAACCAACTTAGTACGGTCCCATAGCACAGACTTCATTATTTGCAAAGGCGTATTTTCATTGACCGTCAAATTGACCAATTGATGGCCTTATGGTATCAATTCTCGTTAGTTATAATCGGGCAATCTCAGATATTACAGAAATTGAAAAATGATACCCTACCAAGAGACTATTGGCTCGAAAATCCATCATTTAGGCTTAATCATCTGCACATATATTTACTTGATGATGGATCGTTTTCATGGTTTTCATTCAGAGAAATGATTAGAGTAGCCAAATATTCACCATATGGTATGAATTCAACTTAATTCTTCTACGACTGGTGACTCACAGTTATGATCAAAGTGATTGAAAAAGTATCCAACAACAAAGGATATTCTGGATAAAATGTTTGTCGTATAAGGACATTTAATGACACCGATATTTGCCCATTTGATGATTAACAAATCTCAATTTTGGTACCTTCGATAGCTTACGACACGACAGTTTGTTTATTGGTGAATGAGCAAATCTATACAGAAAAATTCTCGATAAAGATTGTAAAGCGGCATACGAAGTGGATTTGTTTCGGATAGATATAGAGAAAGACGTTTGTCTCGCCCATAGCACAAAATAGTCATTTGATAAGTTGTGAAAACTGCTTCACATGAAGAGGTATCTTTATCTCGAACAATATTGTGTCATTCGCCCGTTCTCCGAATGTCAAGTGGATAAGTCAAAGAGATAGAATCAAGTTATTGTTGGGCACTTGTTTATGTCAGCGGTGAACATGATGAATATATGTTAAGTGGATGAGCCTGTATTTTTATTTCGTATAAATGGTTTATCCAGTAATTGTCTCATGACTGTCTCGTATTTTTTGTTATGATTGAAAGAACCAAGAAGCTAGCCTGGATGTATTAAAATTGCTCCCTTAAACGAAGTTGCGATAGTCAAGGGTCATTCCCTTATGTATGACGAGGAAACTTGTGTTACGATCTCCTACGATGAGAGACTCCTGATCAGGATCCATACGAAAGTGATCAAGTAATTACCCCCGAAAGGAGTAGACTCTTTCAACACATTATGAATGGGTCTTAAGTATTTATGGATGGCTCGGGTTCATTATTTATGAGAGAGACGGATTATCACGTTATTGTTTAACACGTGCGTAGCTATTTACGGTCATACGGTCTAGAGAATTATTGCGAGCATGACATGGATTATCTTATTTCCCATTGGAGATATTGTAAAGTCGTTTTAAGGACGGCGTGGATTTTCTTACCCGAGATAACACCACGAATATATAATTATCTATCAGGCTTGATCGAATTGTAAGCTTTTCCAAAACACGGAATCAAGTAGAGGCAAATCTTAAATTCGAAGATAGAGAGTATCAATCTCAAACGGATGTGTGACTCCTTTTATCAAAGGAAACTTATGAGTGTAAGACGAAAGTATGACGTTTCTTGTCCTTCTTATGAGAGTTAAGCTAGTGTCTTCCGAGGCGAATCTCGCCGCAAGAGAAACTCATTAAAAAAAAAGGGAATCTTAATTCTTAGACGTNTATAAACTTTAGGTGATTATCTGGAATCCCTGTCATATTCATGAAATATCTCTTCGCCAAGTCACGCCGAGGAAGTATTTATTCTGAATCGGCGAACTAATCATATGAGAAGCTATTATTATTTTTGGGAGAAAATCTTCTTGATTCAGATTATTCGATATTAGATCTTTCTTAAGGCGATCGGAGAAATTGAAGAGAAATGAAAGGATGTTTCATTAAATGACGAGGACTATTAAGTTATTTTATATCAAGAGAAGAGTGTATTAGCGGTGTAGTTATGAAGCCACATTATAACATGACTTCATTCGCTAAACCAACTTAGTATGGTCCCATAGCACATACTTCATTATTTGCAAAGGCGTATTTTCATTGACCGTCAAATTGACCAATTGATGGCCTTATGGTATCAATTCTCATTAGTTATAATCGGGCAATCTCAGATATTACAGAAATTGAAAAATGATACCCTACCAAGAGACTATTGGCTCGAAAATCCATCATTTAGGCTTAATCATCTGTACATATATTTACTTGATGATAGATCGTTTTCATGGTTTTCATTCAGAGAAATGATTAGAGTAGCCAAATATTCACCATATGGTATGAATTCAACTTAATTCTTCTACGATTGGTGACTCACAGTTATGATCAAAGTGATCGAAAAAGTATCCCACAGCAAAGGATATTCTGGATAAAATGTTTGTCGTATAAGGACATTTATTGACACCGATATTTGCCCATTTGATGATTAACAAATCTCATGTTTGGTACCTTCGATAGCTTACGACATGACAGTTTGTTTATTGGTGAATGAGCAAATCTATACAGAAAAATTCTCGATAAAGATTGTAAAGCGGCATACGAAGTGGATTTGTTTCAGACAGATATAGAGAAAGACGATTGTCTCGCCCATAGCACAAAATAGTCATTTGATAAGTTGTGCAAACTGCCTCACATGAAGAGGTATCTTTGTCTCGAACAATATTGTGTCATTCGCCCGTTCTCCGAATGTCAAGTGGATAAGTCAAAGAGATAGAATCAAGTTATTGTTGGGCGCTTGTTTATGTCACCGATGAACATGATGAATATATGTTAAGTGGATGAGCATGTATTTTTATTTCGTATAAATGGTTTATCCAGTAATTGTCTCATGACTGTCTCGTATTTTTTGTTATGATTGAAAGAACCAAGAAGCTAGCCTGGATGCATTAAAATCGCTCCCTTAAACGAAGTTGCGATAGTCAAGGGTCATTCCCTTATGTATGACGAGGAAACTTGTGTTACGATCTCCTACGATGAGAGACTCCTGATAAGGATCCATACGAAAGTGATCAAGTAATTACCCCCGAAAGGAGTAGACTCTTTCAAAACATTATGAATGGGTCTTAAGTATTTATGGATGGCTCGGGTTCATTATTTATGAGAGAGACGGATTATCACGTTATTGTTTAAGACGTGCGTAGCTATTTACGGTCATACGGTCTAGAGAATTATTGCGAGCATGACATGGATTATCTAATTTCCCATTGGAGATATTGTAAAGTCGTTTTAAGGACGTCATGGATTTTCTTACCCGAGATAACACCACGAATATATAATTATCTATCAGGCTTGATCAAATTGTAAGCTTTTCCTATACACGGAATTAAGTAGAGGCAAATCTTAAATTCGAAGATAGAGAGTATCAATCTCAGACGGAAGTGTGACTCCTTTTATCAAAGGAAACTTATGAGTGTAAGAAGAAAGTATGACATTTCTTGTCCTTCTTATGAGAGTTAAGCTAGTGTCTTCCGAGGTGAATCTCGCCCAAGAGAAACTCATTAAAAAAAAAGGGAATCTTAATTCTTTGACGTCTGCTAGACACACCTTGCTTTTATGCGACTTTTTATGCGATCGTATCTAAAAGAGACAGTAAGTCGTCATTTCACCTTAAAGTTGGGAACTCAATTCCAAATTCAAACGTTGCGCTTCATGTTTAAACATATGACCATGTTTATTTCAACGGCCCTTACTAAGAAAGCATGCATGCTATATAGGCGAAAGCCTTTACGGTAGCCGATAATTGTAAATTAGTGGAAATGACAAAGGAATAAGTATCAACCTCCTGACAAAGGCGGCAGAGTGATTTTCTTCCTAGAAGATGTGGATATCTCATGCTGGAAAAAATATATGAGCTCGATGTTTTGTGAAAAAAATATATTAGCTCGGTGTTTTGTGGAAAAAAATATATGACGTTGGAAAAAATATACGATGGTAACAGGATTGAATTATGGAGTTAAGGAGTCGAGCGAACCCTCAAAGTATTTAAAAATGCGGAACTTTGACTAAGAAGAAAGCGAGAGCCCCAAGGCGAAACTAAAACCTCTTGATGACAGTTGAGAAATATTTTCTAAGTTCGATCGAGTAATACTAACAAATCGAAACGATGCATCATAATTTCAGTCAATAACGAAGCGCACTAGTATGCAAAGTAAATAGTGATACGTATAAGAGCATGCACTCCAAGTTGAAGAAGTGTGAAATTCTCAATTCATCTCGAAATATGATTCCGTTAGTAATAACAAGATGACTTTGACCTTATTCATGGTATTGTTAAAAGTTTATGAACGAGTTCTGGATTTCTAGACGAGCTGATATAATGTGGTTTACGACTCAGAATCTGAATCTGAAAACCAGGGGAATATTGACATTGCCCGAGGTTATTTATGTAATTATGTTAACCTCGGGGCTCGTCCGACGTGGCTATGTGGTATTTTCGGTATTTTTATATGTCTATCGCGAGGCGTTGTCGAGGGTATTCTCGTGATTCAGGCATGCTGGACCCCATAAAAGGCTTTTGTAAGTGTTTTGAGATGTTTTGGGCTATTTCGGCCCCGGACGTGGCCAGGGGTATTTTCGTAATTTGCCACCCGGGAGCACATCAGCGGGCTGCAGTGATGATATGTGGCTGCGTATTCACTGTTTGGAGGCAAGGAACAGATATACGAGATTTTCCGGTATTTTCTCAACGTATTTCGACTAAACTCTCGACCGGGATGTAGTTCAGAAGTTTAGTGGCGCTGTGACACTTATTCCGGATTAATTGGATATTTTCTAACTAAGTTGGGCTAATTTGACTAAGATTGGGCTTTTGGACCTTAAGTTCACTTATTGGGCCGAGTTTTTCTATAAATACAAGACCCTAAGCCCCAGAAAAGGGTTCAGACTCTTGGCACGCTTCCCAAAGCTCCCGGTTTCGCCACTTTTTGCCCCACTCGCGACTTTTTGATCCAAAAGTCGCGATTCCCTCATCTTCAAGGCCACACTCGCGACTTTTTGCACCAAAAGTCACGAGAGCATGTGTTCATTGTTATATTTGCGAGATTTCGTCGCATGGACCTCCGATTCGCGTGTTATCGCCTCCCGGACACCTGGACTCGCGAGTTTTCATCCCTTAGGCACCAAGACTCACGACTTTTGGCACCATTCGCGAGTTTATGTCCAAAAGTCGCGAACATCACCATAATTCGCAAGTTTTTGTCGCCTCGGGTGCGATGGAGTGGAATTGATCGTTTTTCGTACCGTTTTCATTCGGATTATCATTATCTCATGATTGTACTTGTATCCTTTGAGTATTATAGTGAAAACCAAGGTAGAGCTATGCTCTCCCGAGGACGTAAGCTCACGCATTGTGGGCCCAACCTCGTATATCGCTCGTGTCCTCAAAAAAATTAAATTTCGAGTAAATAAAAATTGACTGATCATAAACAAACACTCTAAAATATATTTAGACGAGATCAACTTGGTTTACCAAATTTACAATGTCATTTGTATGCATATGATTTCGCTCATTTTCACATAGTTCAATATGTTCTTGGTGTGATGATTTTGATTTCAATTTAACTTGAATTGATGTTGTAAAAACATGAAAAAATGTTGTTAGAACAAAGAATAACTTGGTTATACCATGATTTATGTGATTAAACTATAGTTTAAATGCTTTTCGCATAAATTCATGTTGTTATGACTTGCACGATCATTACATTTTCGAACTAACTTTTATTGTATATACAACATATATTCGTGATGTTAGCGTTTATTTAGTTTGAATACACTTGGTTTTACCAAATTTACAATGTCATTTGTATGAATATGATTTGGATAATATTTCACATAAATCCACATGTTGTAGGTGTGATGATTTTGATTTCAATTAAACTTGAATTATGTTGTTAACACATGAAAACATGTTGTTGGAACATAAAATAACTAGGCTATACAATGATTTATGTGATCAAATTATAGTTTAAATGCTTTTTACATGAAGTCACGTTGTCATGACATGCACGATCATTACCTTATCGAACTTAATTTTTTTGTATATACAACATTTATTCATGATGTTAGCGTTTACGTAGTTTGAATACACTTGGTTTTACCGAATTTACAATGTCATTTGTATGAATATGATTTGGCACATATTTCACGTAATTCCACATGTTCTAGGTGTGATGATTATGAGTTCAATTAAACTTGAATTGATGTTTTTAAAACATGAAAACATCTTGATAGAACAAAGAATATCTTGGATATACCATGATTTTTGTGATTAAAATATAGTTTATGTGTTTTTGGAATGAAGTGACGTTGTTATGACTTACACGATCATTCGGTTTTCGAACTTACTTTTTTTGTATATGCAACATGTATTCGTGATCTTAGGCTTTATTTAATTTNATTTTATATAAAGAATTTGACATATTTGGTAACTCTGAACTTTAAAGCGTTTCTTATGCATGAATAGGTTACAATGGATGCAATATAAATTATTTCTATCTATGTGAGTGACCGATCTTGGAGTTGGATTTTCTGGACGAGTCTGGACTGGTGACTGTAGCCCTCATCCATAAGGCTCCCAAGTAGTGTGACCGCTCTGACGAGTCAGTTGCTTCCACGCTTGCTGAGTACTTAGATGGAACGCATACTCCCAGAACTTACTACGAACTCAATTTCCCCCTTCAAACGGCACTCATCACCTAAAAGTAGCCCTTGCTCCATTGTGTTTAATCCATGAGCGAGATAACAAGGACACAATTAACCTGTCAAATTGCGAGCCAAAGCCTGCAATGTGACTATTTTAAGAACCGGGGCTTTGGCTAAAATTTGTCGTGGGACTCCTGGAGAATCACGGCAATGCCGCCAAAGTTATAATATTTTATGGGACGGATTCAAGTGCGATCTATTGGTATAGTTGGGATTCCATAACTTACTAGATTTAGCAGGATTCAGAGTTAAGTGGTGAAGACCGTTCGGTCCAGATTTGGCTTAAGCCCCGACCTTATACTTAGCAAGTGCAGATTTAACAAAAGGAAGATACTTAGCAAGTGCAGATTTAACAAAAGGAAGATATTTAACAAAAGTGAACGAGGAGTTTACAAATACAGGAAGCAAAGGACTAGGAAATTAAATCCTAATCTATTTGTCATTCTTCCTTATCTGCTCCACCAGACTTCTTTGGAATCAATGCCTTGAGATCCTCCACTTTCTTTCCCTTTCCTCAACTATTTCGTTGACCGATCTCTCCATCAGGTCAAAGAGGGGATAGTTGGGATCGTTCTCTAATGGGGGCTCATCTAATTCGGGGATCTCACGGAAGATTCCATCCTTGGTTAAAGGGTCAATCGTCTCCCAACGATCATCTTCGGGATCCAGACCAAACTTGTTGACTATTTGGTCCTTCATATTGTCCATATATTGGGAGACGTTCGGTCCGTAAACGTTTGCCGCTAAGACAAACATCAGGGGCGATCGGGCAAAACCCAAAAGGGCTTCCCGAACCGCACCCTCAGTTGATCCTTGGACCCTAACCAAGTCTTCTTTAAGTGCTTCCCGTTCTTCCTTTAAGGCATTCTTTTCCTCCTCGGACTGCAGGAGAAGTCTGTTGCTTTCGTCAGATATCTCTTGTATCTGACGTTCCAATTCCAAAACTCGGGCTGGGGCGGAGTTTGCTGCTGCTTGGGCCTCTCCCGCCTTAGAAGCAGCTAAGGATAGCTCATTTCCCGCTCCAAGAAACTCTCCGTTCAGACGGTCCCGATCGGCTCTAACCGATTCCAGCTCTTTCTGTTTGATCTCAACTTGCTACTGAGCTAAGGCAAGTTGGCCTTCCAGATCTTCAGACGCCAAAGATATGCTACGGCTGAGCTGGACGGCAGAAGCGAGGTCTAACGCCCTTCTATGTGCCTGCAAGAGCCAGAAGGGATTAAAAACGTATACCCGAACAGGGCAGCATGAGCTGAACACAACTTACCACAACTTGGGACTCCAGATAGGCTGACACCAAGTTGGGCAGCGCGCCATCAATACCGGGCAAGTTTATCTTCCCCAAGAGCCGGTATTCTTTGAGGGCGGCATCCTTCCATGAAGGGGGGACTCTTTTCGGTCCTCGGACCTTAAAAACGGAGACTACCATCTCTTGGATAGCCCCGCGAATGGCCTCGGGATTAGACGAGGATGGGGCTTGTTTCTCCTCGATTGTGACCCTAAGAACGTCAGATTCTGAGGCCGGGCGAAAATCTCGGGATTTTTCGACTCGGGGTTCCAGCCCTGTAAATACAGTGCCGCCCCCCCTGTTACAGTACCATTCCAGGCATTCTCACGACATTTCGAACGAAATCTCGCGACTACTTCCATTGCACAGTACCTCTCGCGACGTTTGGAGGGAAATCTCGCGACAGAACAGTGACAAAAGCGAACTTAATCTAAACGAAATCTCGCGACGGAACAGTGAAAGCAGACTTAAAACTGAAACGAAATCTCGCGACGGAACAGTGAAAGCAGACTTAAAACTGAAACGAAATCTCGCGACTGCATACGCTGCACAGTGACTCTCGCGACTTTTGGTACGAAAACTCGCAAGACACTTATAAAAATCTGTAAAAATTCTAAAAAATTCCAAAAACCTTAATTTTGAGAACTTCACACCATGTCCTCCGACTCCGCTAATTCCTCGAACTCCGATGCCTCTTCTTCTCATTCCTCGGACTCCTCATCCAACTCGGGGAGTTCCAATTCGAGTCTTTCAGCTTTCCGTTCTCCAATTACGAACCCTTATCCAAACTTTTTAGATCGAATCACACATCTCGAGAATACGATCGGTCCTCAGAGTTCTGCTGTCAATGCCCTAAAATCTTTTGACCGGCCCTTTACCATGCATCCTCGAAAATGGAAATCTCTGGTGGAAAATTACCACCTCCCTTCCGATTGTGTTCTCTATCAGCCGGGTCCCTCTGATCGGATCCTACGTCCACCGGTTGGTACCCACACTGTCTGTCTTGAGTATCTAGAGTGTGGTCTCCGCTTTCCGCTTCATCCGTTCATTTCAACTCTCCTAACTCACTTAAATATCCACTTCTTTCAGTTGAATCCAATCTCGATATCCGCGGTGGTTGCCTTTATCAATTTTATGGAGCCCAATGGGATTTTGATGACCGTCGACACCTTCTTCCAAATATTTCAAATCAGTTTCACTATCCATTATGGGGCTCAGGGTTGTATCTTTTTCCGTGTAAGGCACAAGAAGAGCCCTTTTCCATTCTCAAACCCCCAATCCAACCACGACTGGAAGAAGCACTTCTTTTTTGTCACTTGCCTAGGCTCCACTAGGTTGTCTGCACTTAGCCTTCCTTGGTGGTTCCCAACTGAGGGGGAACCTTTCCTTCTGGAGTCTTATTATCCTATCCCGCAATCCGTTACTCCAAAAGCTTTAGAGAAGATATTTATCGCGTGCGCTAGATCGAATGTCACCGATTAGACCCCGAAAACGCTTTTGTATGCCCCGATCTTGGTCGCCTCCAACATCCTTCCGGCCCCTACCCATTTTAGTAGGGAACGTTTAGGTATCTGGACCACACATTAATACTTAATCATCTCAACAACTCTTCCTCGATCAGAAAACCTTTCAAAAAACAGCGCATATATATATATATATATATTCCTATAGTCTTTCAATGGTATTTCTCACGATACTTGCCTATTTTGCAGATAAAATAATGGCTCCCCCTGAAGGTCATTCGAGATTAGGCGACAAACTGAGATCACTCCGTACTCTTGTTACGAAAAAGGATGAGCTGATCTTCGAGATGGCGCCCGGATCTCGGAACCGCACTGCCGCGGACGAGTTGGCGCAAAGCTTGCAAGAAACGGTGCCGCAGG
>RWGZ01001017.1:307769-327825 GCA_009725065.1 Utricularia reniformis
CACTATTCATTTCGCGAGTTATTGACTCTGCATATTCATTTCGCGAGTTATTGACTCTGCACTATTCCAGTCGCGACTTATTGTTCCACCCTAACTCTCGCGACTTGCTGCACTATTCCATTCGCGACTTGTTGCTGATACAGTGACTCTCGCGACTTGCTGCTAATACAATGTTTCCTGCGTGTTGCTGACCACAACTCGCGGCTGCCTGTCTTTCGAGCCGGACTGAGTGTTTTTGATCGTTTTTCGAGCCGTTTTTGCCCGTGTTATTATTATAACCTCATTGTACTTGTATCCTTTGATTATTATAGTGGAAACCAAGGTAGAGCTTCGCTCTCCCGAGGACGTAAGCCCACAGATTGTGGGCCCAACCTCGTATATCGCTCGTGTCCTCACAACAATTTAATTTCGAGTAACTAAAAATTGACTGATCTAAAGCAAACGCCCCAAAATATTTTTAGATTAGATCAGTTTGGCGCCGTCTGTTGGGCTCGAGATTTTTTATCCCATTGAGAGCTTTATTGCTGAGTTTGGATTCCCATTATCACGACTACTCGGAATTCTGATGAAGATATTTTTGATGAAGAAATTGAGGCGGATCCTATTCCTCAAGTTAATGATGATTTTGTTGCGTTACCGGGGGCTCGGTCGTCAGTTCTTGAAGAGCCCCCTGCTCAAAATGTAACTATTCGGCCCTCCCGGAGCAGGTTTTTATCCCGAAGGGCACCAAGTTTTTATCCTTGATCACGCGAATGTTTATCCAAGTGTTATGAATTCGCGAGAATTGGCCGAGTTGTGGTCCGTAATAATGCTCACCTTTCGCCACCCGCACGCTCTAGATTTGCGGATCAGACGGGAACAAATGAAGATTTGGAAGAGCGAAGGCGTACTTTAATCGCTCGATTAGAGCAAGTTGAAGCTCAAAGGAGAGGCCGGAGGAACAATGCTACTCCAGAACCTGTTAATGATGTGGCCTCAGAGGAAGATATTGATCGTGTTCCGGAGCCGCGAGCGAATGCTGCAGCAACCGGAGAGCAAAGCAATACTCTACAAAAGATCGGAGAATTGATAGAGTCAAAATTTAAAGAGATGAGTGGGAAGTTGGAGCAGAACGAGGCTAGGATGAACCAATTGGAATCCAATCTGACTCTAGGCCAGGAAAGGAGAGGAGTGTACGGGGAGCATACCCGGGATACTCATCAGACCTCAGCTTACGAGGGAGATTATTTTGAGAATGAGAGGGCTAATGAGCCCATCGGTAATCGAGGAAAAGCGTTACCATCTTTGGAAGTTTTGCAAAGTCCGTGCAACACTTCAAATGCCTTATCTCCTTTTTCCATGGCGATTATCGGATCCACTCGCTCTGAGTTTATTGAAATGCCTAAGGATCTCCCACAATATCGCGGGTCGACTGAACCGCATGCTCATACGTCGAATTTGGAGATTCATGTGAGTTTGATGAATTTCAGTGATGCGGCCATGTGCTTCGTTTTTGCCGCTTCTCTTAAGGAATCAGCCCTCCGATGGTTTAATCGGTTACCGAGGCGTTCGATTGTTTCATATCAGGACTTTAAGGATCAATTCTATTCAGCTTTCACGCCTTTTAATACGCCAATAAAGTCTATTACTTCTTTGTCCAAGTTGCGGTACGATTCTTCGGAAAGATTGTTGGGTTTTATTACCTGTTTTGAGGCCGAGTGTAGGAAGATACCTCGGATTACTGTGAGTGAGAAGGTTGAGGTGCTCCAGCTTATTCTAGCTGGGCATCCGTTATGTAATTCTTTGAATAGGGATCCCCCGGAAAGTATGGAGGATTTGGCTCTGAGATGTACGCAATACATCAGAGAAGACGAAGGTTTGCGAGATCATGGTGTAATCAAAGTGCGGGCGTATGGTTCCCACAACATTGTTGCAAGTCGCGGGCCGGACAACGTTGTCCCGCACGCAAAATCAAAGTTGAGAGTGTTTCCCACATACAACTATGAGCAGATTTTTGCGAATATCGAGCAAAAGAAGGCAGGTTCACTTCGTTATCCTCCTCCTTTGCATGAACCAACACCGGGGACTTACGAGTCCCAAGTATTTTGTCGTTTCCATCGAAGTTTTGGGCATGCAACCAATGATTGTCGGGAGTTAATGTCTGAGGTAGAAAGGTTGCTAGAGTTGGGTCAGCTTGATGAACTGATCAGTACTGTGGAGGCTCTACCCGAGCCTCAGTTGGGAAAGATTGACATGAGTGTCCCAGAGGGAACAACACCTAAGACCCTGAAGGTCGATGCGCCACGGCCAAATGTAAGAGGACGAGGATATGGAGGACAGCGTGGACAACGTCAAGGAGGTGGCCAGAGAGGATTCTTTAATGGTGGTTCACAAAACCAAAGAGGCGGAGGAAGAGGAAACCACTATCGTGGTCGCGGCAGATATCAGCCGCAAAGAAATCAACAAGGGTACAGGTATGAAGCCTACCCACCAGCAACTGCGAATCAGCAAACACTACCTATTTTGAATGTTGAGAATTCTCAACCGAGATGGGGTAATCTAGGCCCCAACATTATGACTATCGTGGGGGGAAAAAGTGTCGGCGATTCGAATCGCGCCCTCAAACGTTCTTATGAGGCATTACATCAGAAGGGGCGCTTTATGGAAGTGAACACGGTCCAGTTGACAGATTTGGACAGGATGGCGATCTCTTTCGGACCGGAGAATTTATCTGGGGTTTCTCCCCACAAGACGATGCATTAGTCGTCTCTCCTATTATTGCTAATCATCCCGTTTCACGAGTGTTGGTGGACACCGGAGCTGCTACCAATATTTTGACTCTTGCAGCTTTTGAGCAGATGGCATTGAAAGGAACCCCCCAACTCCAGCCCGTGCATACAAAGTAAGTTGGTTTTAATATTAGCGTTGTTGATGCTGAGGGATCTGTTTTTCTACCGGTAACCTTGGGCGATCCCGAAATATCAAGAACTTTGATGGTTGAATTTGTAGTGGTGGATCTCCCTATACTCCCTTATAATGCGATCCTTGGGAGAAGTTGTTTGAACCTGTTTGGAGCTGTGGTATCCCAACCACATTTGATGATGAAGTTCCCGACACCGTCAGGGGTTGGGAAGATGAAGGAGATCAAGAGCTGGCGCGCTCATGTTATAATGTGATGTGTAGAAGTGGTATGGATGGATCGAGAGCAAAGTTACCTGTTTGTATGGTGGAATTCTCGTCTGATGAAGTTATTGATACAAATGACGGACCATCTCTTAGGAAGTTCAAAGAAAACGATATGAAGATGGAGCCTTTCGGAATCAAGACAGTGCCTTTATTCCCCGGTAATCTTGAAAAGACAGTGACGATATGTTCCGAGTTGTTACCAGAGGTTGAGAAGGAGGTAATTTCTTTATTGCAAAGTAATGTAGATTTTTTCGCTTGGTCTTATCAGGATTATGTGGGGGTTGATCCCCAAGTCTGTTATCATAGACTCAATGTTAACCGATATGTGCGACCAGTTCATCAGAAGAAGAGGAAGTTTTCCCCTGAGAAGAGAGGGCGATTGATGGGGAGGTGGAAAGTTTGCTGCCGCCAGGATTTATAGAGCCTGTTAGATACACGGATTGGGTTGCGAATCTAGTGGTGGTCCAAAGTCGAGTGGTGGCTGGAGAGTTTGCATTGATTTTACTGATTTGAATAAAGTATGCCCGAAGGATCCGTATCCGCTGACGGCCATTGACATGATGGTGGATGCGGCCTGTGGTTTTGAATTCCTTAGTATGTTAGATGCTTTTAAGGGATATAATCAAATTTTAATGCATTGTGAGGACAAGTTGT
Organism: Utricularia reniformis; assembly: GCA_009725065.1. NCBI lineage: Eukaryota > Viridiplantae > Streptophyta > Magnoliopsida > Lamiales > Lentibulariaceae > Utricularia > Utricularia reniformis. Next base: position 311,589 of record RWGZ01001017.1, read on the forward strand.
TTACGTCATTTTTGACAAATAAAGGCATTTTTTGCTATAGAGTTATGCCATTTGGGTTGAAAAATGCTGGGGCCACCTATCAACGTTTAATGAATTCGATGTTCAAAGATATGATCGGAAAATCTTTGGAGGTTTATATTGACGATATATTGATAAAGAGTAAACATGGGGATAACCACATCCAATATTTGAATGATTGTTTTGTGGTACTGAGAATGTATAGAATGAAATTGAATCCGCTTAAGTGTGCGTTTTGTGTGAAAGGAGGCAAATTTCTCGGCTTTATGGTATCTGAAAGAGGAATTGAGATGAACCCTAATAGGATAACAGATATCCAAGAAATGACCCCTCCGACGACTGTCAGGGAAGTTCAAAGACTAACTGGGAGATTAGCCTCGTGGAATCGCTTCATTTCGCGATCTGCAGAGAGAAGTTTGCCGTTTTTGAAGGTTTTACGTAAGACGAATATTTTGTATTGGGACGACGAATGTAGCAGGGCTTTTGAGAGTTTCAAAGATTATCTGAGTAAACCATCGTTTATGTCACCTCCTTCACAGGGGGAACCGTTGGGTTTATATTTGTCAGTGACAAAAGAGGCAGTGAGCGCCGCGTTAGTTAGACTTAGCGATAAAGAACATAAACCGATATATTAAGTGAGCAAGAAATTGCAGGGAGCGGAGTCCCGATATACTGATCTAGAGAAGTTTGTATTAGCTCTGATTGTCGCCTCAATAAAATTGAGGCACTATTTTCAAGGACATCATATTGCAGTCTTGATAGATCAGCCTATCCCAAGTATGATATCAAAGATTGATGGCTCTGGTAGGCTAGCAATGTGGAATATCGAATTGGGCCAGTATCAGATAGAGTATATCTCCAGGCGAGCATTAAAGGCCGAGGTGTTAGTGGATTTCATAGTAGAGATGACTCGGTTGGAGGAATTGGGAATTCATGAGTATTGGGACGCCTTTGTCGATGGATCGGTGTCTGCCGGGCGAGCCGGAATTGGTGTTTATTTTAAAGAAAGGAAATCTGGTGAAGAACATGAGTATGCTGTAAAGTTGCGCTTCCCTGCAACTAACAACGTCGCCGAGTATGAAGCCTTGATATTTGGTATTAACTTGGCAGTGGAAATTAGAATCGTTCGTTTGCATGCTCATTCTGATTCGCAGTTAGTGGTGAACCAATTTGTAGATACTTACTCCACCAATGGGAACCATTTGTGCAGGTATTTAGAAAAGCTCAAAGAGGCGGCTAAGAATCTTAAGATATTTACGCTTACGTATATCCCAAGGGAGGAAAACACGCGCGCAGACGGTCTTGCAAAGGCGCCGACGATTTTAGAACTCTCCGATGAGTCAAAGATAACAACAATGATCCACTACCAGCCCTCTATCAGTCCTGTGGAGAGACAGACAGCCGAGGTGGCAAATTTGGAACTTTCGAATGAGACATGGTTTTTATTGGATGCCATTACAGACGAGCCATCTTGGAAGGATGCTATTGTAAATTATCTAATCAAGAGAGAATTACCCACCGACGAAGGTGAGGCTCGAAGGACAATGCAAAGAGCTACAAATTTTGTTTATGTGGATGATAAGCTGTATAAGAAGAATTTCGGAGGCCCATATCTTCGATGCTTGTCCCCAATACAGGCAAAGGCCGTTATAGAAAAAGTTCACGCTGGGGACTGTGGTGATCATTCAGCAGGTCGATCCTTAGCAAACAAGGTTAAGAGGGCCGGTTATTTTTGGCCAACGCTGGTAAAAGATTGTGTGAATTTCGATCGGGCCTGTCCTGCTTGTCAGTTCCATTCGAACGTGCATCATGTGCCAAGAGCTAGCATGAAGCCTCTGCCGACAACATGTCCTTTCGATATGTGGGGGATCGATATTTTAGGACCATTTCCGAAGGCACCTAGCCAAAAGAAATTATGTATCGTGGCTGTGGAACATTTTTCTAAATAGATAGAGATTGAGGCTGTATCGCGAGTCCGGGAACAGGAAGTTATCAGTTTTCATTTGGAGGTACATCGTGTGTCGGTTCGGAATTCCCAGGATTTTGGTATCAGATAACGGAACTCAATTCGCTGGAAAGAGGGTTACTGAATGGAATTGAACAACGATTTACCTCCGTGGCACAACCAGAAATAAACGGGCTCATAGAGGTTATCAACCGTATTATCCTACAACAGCTGAAAACACGAATTGATGAATCTAGAGGCTCTTGGGTGGATGAATTGCATAATGTGATGTGGGCATATCGGACATCACCATGGTCCACTACCGGATTCATCCCCTTCTCTTTAGTATATGGCTCTGAGGCCGTGTCTCCTGTAGAAGTGACTATTTTATCAGAAAGAGTTATCGCTTATGACGAGGTGTTGAACGAGGATATGAGAAAGTTGGACCTTCACTGTATTGATGATATCCGTGATAGAGCCGCGATACGAATGGAGGTATGTAAAAGGCGGATGGCTAAGAAGCACGACAAAGGCGTTCGACCTATGTTGTTAAAAGTGGGAGACTTGATTCTTAAGAAAGTGGAAGTCTCGAAGCATGTTGGCAAGTTGGATCGAAAGTGGGAAGGACCATACAGAGTAACGGCAGTAGTAAAGGAAGGAACGTACAAAATCGCAAGTATGAGCGGGGAGGAGCTGCCACGGACTTGGCATATTTCCAATTTGCGCAAGTATTATGTATAGACGTGACTCATCGATCTTTTTGAAAATAAAAATTTCCCCTCTTTTTTNTGTTAAAAGTTGGAGACTTGATTCTTAAGAAAGTGGAAGTCTCGAAGCATGTTGGCAAGTTGGATCGAAAGTGGGAAGGACCGTACAGAGTAACGGCAGTAGTAAAGGAAGGAACGTACAAAATCGCAAATATGAGCGGGGAGGAGCTGCCACGGACTTGGCATATTTCCAATTTGCGCAAGTATTATGTATAGACGTGACTCATCGATCTTTTTGAAAATAAAAATTTACCCTCTTTTTTATGGTCATATTCTATTTTTTTAAGTATCTTTTTTGACGACATGAATTCAATCGACTAGGGGACTGGTAAGGTAGGAGTAGGTCCATTGCGTTTTAGTACAAAGGAGGATGGAATAAATTAAATAAGTTAGATTAGAAACGCAATGTACCACCTGTCTTATAGTCGATCATTTTCAAACTCGTCAAATTAAATACTGTGTCAAAATATTTTGAACGTGGTGAGTATTCCTGTCCGCGGCAGAACCGTCTATACATAATGACTGTTGGAATATATTAAGAGGCATGTTTGTTGTGATGTATATTTTTGTGGCAAATCAGGGTGCAAGTATATACCTGACTCCTCCATGACACGCCAACGAGGGTCGCGCCCTCACCGGAGGTTGGTCCATTTCCGCATGGCACCGTCTTATGGACGGGCCAAATGACACCGTTTTATGAACGGGTCGAGAGTGCTATGGCACCGTCATATGGACGGGCCAAATGACACCGTTTTATGAACGGGTCGAGAGTACGATGGCACCGTCTTGTGGACGGGCCAAATGACACCGTTTTATGAACGGGTTGAGAGTGTGATGGCCCCGGGTGCAAGTATATACCGGTGGCGAGAGTGTGATGGCCCCGGGTGCAAGTATACACCGGCGGCGAGTGTGTGATGGCCCCGGGCGTAACCATATACCGGTAGCGAAGATATATTTGTAAAGGCAGAGCGGTGGACTCATTTTAGGTATCTGTTCATTTTAAATAGGCATTCACCTTAGAGTTATCGCCGACTTATTCAAGCCTCGCTACACTGGGGACTCTTACGCATTACTATTCTTATTATATGCGTTATTATTGAGCCCTCCTACTTGAGACTCAGGCAGATTCTTATTATCTCGGAAATATATTTCTTGATTTGAATTATTCGGAGTTATATATTCCTTGAGGAATGTTGCGATAAATTAAGTTGAAAAGAAGAGAAGACGGATTATTCAGAGTTATGTGATTATTGAATTACAGTGAGAAATTGAGAGGAATTCAATATCAAATTTTATATACACATAGGGGATACAAGATGCGGAGAGCACAAAAATGAAGAAAACACAAGTGGAAGTTTATTTCTTCTTCTTCTTGGAGCCCGAACCTTCACCGGGTTCGCTAGGGCGCTTTCTTACCAGCATAGTAGTCGAGGAGGGAGGATCAGTCTCATTTTCTTTAGTTCTCGCAACGGTCAACTTCTCGGGAATAAAGCTCGCCATCTCGACCTCATGGCGCTCCCGAGCTCCTGTCACACTAGCGGGAACGTATAATGGAGGGTCACGTTGACCCATCACCTCCTCTTCTTTAAGAAGATCTCCCACGAGGGGACCCACCGGTTCCGGGAATAATGCGGCCAACCTTCGAAATGCGTCTGCCAATGGACCCTCCTCGGGTATTTTGATCTCCTCTGAATATAGCTGCTGGTGCAAGTCCTCCTCCAANACATGGTTTTTATTGGATGCCATAACCGACGAGCCATCTTGGAAGGATGCTATTGTAAATTATCTAATCAAGAGAGAATTGTCTACTGACAAAGGCGAGGCCCCAAGAACAATGCAAAGAGCTACAAATTTTGTCTATGTGGATGATAAGCTGTATAAGAAGAATTTCGGAGGCCCATATCTTCGATGTTTGTCCCCAGTACAAGCAAAGACCGTTATAGAAGAAGTTCACGCTGGGGACTGTGGTGATCATTCAGCAGGTCGATCCTTAGCAAACAAGGTTAAGAAGGCCGGTTATTTTTGGCCAACGCTGGTAAAAGATTGTGTGAATTTTGTTCCAGCCTGTCCTGCTTGTCAGTTCCATTCGAACGTACATCATGTACCAAGAGCTAGTATGAAGCCTCTGCCGACAACATGCCCTTTCGATATGTGGGGCATCGATATTTTAGGGTCATTTCCGAAGGCACCTAGCCAAAAGAAGTTCTGCATCGTGGCTGTGGAGCATTTCTCTAAGTTGATAGAGGTTGAAGCTGTATCACGAGTTCGGGAACAAGAAGTTATCAGTTTCCTTTGGAGGTACATCATGTGTCGATTCGGAATTCCCAGGATTTTGGTGCAGATAACGGAACGCAATTTGCCGGAAAGAGGGTTAATGAATGGTGTGAGAGTTATGGAATCGAGCATCGGTTTACCTCCGTGGCACACCCAGAAACAAACGGGCTTACAGAGGTTATCAACCGTATTATCCTGCAACAGCTGAAAACAAGAAATAGATGAATCCAAAGGCTCTTGGGTGGATGAATTGCATAATGTGATGTGGGCATATCAGACATCACCGAGGTCCACTACCGGATTCAGCCCCTTCTCTTTAGTATATGGCTCTGATGCCGTGTCTCCGGTAAAAGTGACTATTTTATCAGAAAGAGTTATCGCTTATGACGAGGTGTTGAACGAGGATATGAGAAAGTTGGACCTTCACTGTATTGATGATATCCGTGATAGAGCCACAATACGAATGGAGGTATGTAAAAGACGGATGGCTAAGAAGCACGACAAAGGCAGTCGACCTATGTTGTTAAAAGTTGGAGACTTGATTCTTAAGAAAGTGGAAGTCTCGAAGCATGTTGGAAAGTTGGATCGAAAGTGGGAAGGACCGTACAGAGTAACGGCCGTAGTGAAGGAAGGAACGTACAAAATCGCAAATATGAGCGAGGAGGAGCTGCCACGGACTTGGCATATTTCCAATTTGCGCAAGTATTATGTATAGACGTGACTCATCGATCTTTTTTTAAAATAAAAATTTCCCCTCTTTTTTGTGGTCATATTCTAATTTTTTAAGTATCTTTTTTGACGATATGAATTCAATCGACTAGGGGACTGGTAAGGTAGGAGTAGGTCCATTGCGTTTTAGTACGAAGGAGGATGGAATAAATTAAATAAGTTAGATTAGAAACGCAATGTACCACCTGTCTTATAGTCGATCATTTTCAAACTCGTCAAATTAAATACTGTGTCAAAATATTTTGAACGTGATGAGTCTTCCTGTCCGCGGCAGAACCGTCTATACATAATGACTGTTGGAATATGTTAAGAGGCCTGTTTGTTGTGATGTATATTTCCTTGGCAAATCAGGGTGCAAGTATATACCTGACTCCTCCATGACACGCCAACGAGGGTCGCGCCCTTGCCGGAGGATGGTTCATTTCCGCATGGCACCGTCTTATGGACGGGCCGAATGACACCGTTTTATGAACGGGTCGAGAGTGCGATGGCACCGTCTTATGGACGGGCCGAATGACACCGTTTTATGAACGGATCGAGAGTACGATGGCACCGTCTTATGGACGGGCCAAATGACGCCGTTTTATGAACGGGTCGAGAGTGTGATGGCCCCGGGTGCAAGTATATACCGGCGGCGAGAGTGCGATGGCCCCGGGTGCAAGTATATACCGGTGGCGAGTGTGTGATGGCCCCGGGTGCACGTATATACCGGCGGCGAGTGTGTGATGGCCCCGGGCGTGAGCATATACCGGTGGCGAAGATATATTTGTAAAGGTAGAGCGGTGGACTCATTTTTGGTATCTACTCATTTTAAATAGACATTCGCCTTAGAGTTATCGCAGACTTATTCAAGTCTCGCTACACTGGGGACTCTTACGCATCATTGTTACCATCATTATATGCGTTATTATTGAGCACCTATACCCGAGATTCATATATATATTCTTATTATCTCGGAAGCGTATTTCTTGGATTGAATTATTCGTGTTATATATTCCTTGAAGAATGTTGCTAGAAAAGAAAGTTGAGAAGACGTGAGGTATATATTATTCCGAGTATGGTTCTTTGTTAAAAGTACAGTGGAGAAATTGAAAGGAAAGCAAAAACGAATTTTATACACATGGGGAATACAAAATGAGGAGAGAATACAATAATTGAAGAAATCAGATATAGAAGTTTATTTCTTTTTCTTCTGAGGGTCTGAGCCTTCACCAGGTCCGCTGGGGCGCTTTTTCACCAGCTTTATTTTTTGGGAGGATAGAGGGTTGGTGGCTGCGAACCTCGCCATTTCATATTCGTGGCGCTCCCGAGCTATAGTCACACTAGCGGGGGTATATATTTGAGGATCATACGCCACCATTACATCGTCATCTTTCAGGAGCTCCGCCACGAGGGGGCCCATTGGCTCCGGGAATAAAGTAGCCAACCTCCTAAACGCATCCGAAGATGGGCCCACCTCCGTCTCGATATCCTCCGAGTAAAGTTGCTGGTGAAGATCTTCATCCAAGCTAAAATGTAGCACCCCGAACGGATCCTGTGAGCAATCCAGCATGTCCTCACCGGGTATAGGCTCGAACTTCCCATTGAGCTTGGGATCGAGTTTCTTTTTCTCCTCAGCGGTCAGGGATATGCCCAGGATTCTATGCGTCTGGACACTCCCTCGTAAGAAGTACATGACATTCGACTTGGCATGGGCTACCGCCCCTAGATTCCGGAAAGTAGGGGAGTGTACTGTGTACTCCCATATTAACTTTTGGAAGCAGTCGTTGATCTGGGACAACAACTGGTGATTCGTGCCCGGAGTCGATCAGTGACGGATTGGAGGCCTTCATTCCTTGCTTTTAACTCTTTAACCTCCTCCGTGGCTTTCCCGAGAGCTTTCTTATCGGCCGCTTTTTTCCTCTATGGCCTTCCTCAGCTTCTCCTCAGTTTGCTCTCGGATTTCCTTCAACTTGTCCTGTGCGTACTTCTCGTTGACCTTGAGGGTTTCTATGGATTGCTCTAGGGCGTGCCTTTGCCCAATATGAAAAGCTGAATTCTCCGTCAGCTCGCTGCGGTGAGCTCGAAGCAAAGAGTCAATTGCTTTGCTATGCTCTTCTCGGAGTGCTGCAATCTCCTGGGCATGCTTATCTCGCTGATTCTGCATCAGCTTCTCCGCCGCCTTTTTCGTCTGCTCCCCGATAATATCCGGAGAGTCGAGCTCCGAGTGTCTAAGCATACAGTATTCCCCTACTGCAGCTGCGGTGCCCAACTCGATTATCTTCCGCTCCATCTGAAATGAAAACAAGAATGGTTACTACATACGACGTAAGAGATAAAGTTATAGAGGAGTAATTGCTAGTGTCGCAACGAACCTCCCCAATAGCGCGACGCATCGTTGCGGTCTGACTCATTAACCGACCAACGTCGGTAAACACCGTGTGGTCATCCCAACCACGAGGCGGCAACTTCGGGTTGCGCTCCAAATATGCCAGAGCCGGCCGACTCGATACGTTGTCACCTCTCAGAATTCGAAAGGTGAGCCCGTCCTTTATCAACACGAAGCCGGCCCGGCGTCCCATATCGAGCCATTCCTTAACCGTCAGTCTCGGGATATCATGTATACGGAAGGCATCGATAAACTCAACGGTTAACCCACTTTTTGTGACGAGTTCCGCGATCTCCAAGACGTTGGGACCCTCCACCGGTCTTTTCCCCTTGTCCGGACAGGCGCCTTGGCTGGTCTCTCCCTCCGGACGGGTTTCTTGGCATATTTCCTCCACCACCGGGTCCATCGGTTGGTCCTCGCTAATCTCGCCCTCCTCATCGTCCCCGATGATATCCACTAAGGTTTCGGCAAAGTCGTACATGCCTTCATCGGGGGTGGGCTCCTCAATAGCGTACTCTAATCGCCGAGACAAGGGGATTAGGTCTTCGGGACTCTCAGTAATTGCTGCAGCCGGCTCCTTGTTTACCGGCTCGGGATTGGCCACCGTTGCAGCAGGTTGTGGTGGTGGAGGAGTGTCGCATCTTATTTCCCTAGTCGGGGATGCCGCTTCTTGTAAACTTGACGCCAGCTCGGCCGCGACAGTTCGGTTCCGAGTCCCCGGTGGCCCCTCGAAGATGAGCTCATCATCCTCCGCAAGTAGGTCACGGAGGTAATTCAGCCGGTCCCCCTTCTTTGTTGGATCCTTAGCTGGAGCCATTATTTTATCTGCAAGACAAGTAATTTAAGTGAGAAACGCGAAGTGGAAATTTGAAACAAATTAAATCAAGTTCCTAAGGTTCTTTCCTATCGAATATCAAGTTTAGCCCCAATATGAATATATGGTTAAGATACCTAGTAGTTCTCTACTAAAATGGGGAGGGACCGGAAGGAGGTTGAAAGCAACCAGGATCGAGGCGTAGAATAAGGTCTTCACGGTCCAGTCAGCGCCGTCGGACCTAACGCAATCGAGGAGTGCCTTCCTCAGAGGTCTCAGAAGAGCCGTCCGAGGAAGAGGGCCGTAGGCTTCGGGAAAAAATGGTTCCCCTTCAACGGGGAACCGCCAAGGAAGACTCAGAGGAGACAGCCTCGTATCCCCCACACCGCAGACAAAAATGAAGTGTTTCTTCCATTCATGATTGGAGTGGGGAGTAGAAAAAGGGAACGGGCTTGTCTTGTGCCTCGGGCGGAAAAATATACAACCTTGGGCACCAAAATTGACGGCAGTACTAATGTGGAAGATTTGAAAGAAGGGGTCTATGGTCAAAGAAATAGAATTCACCTCCATGAATATTATGAAGGCGACGACAAGAGAGATCGAATTAGGGTTCAGTTGGAAAAGATGAATTCGTAGATGCGAGAGCAATTCTACAAGGAAAGGATGAAGAGGGAAGCGAAGGCCACATTCTAAGTATTCAAGAGAAACAGTGTGGGTGGCGATCGGAGGTGTCAAAAGGCGGTCGGTAGGTTCAGGTTGGTATAAGACACAGTCGGAAGGGAAATAATACTGTTCAAGAATCGACATCCACTTCCGAGCAAGCATGCTATAAGGTTGGTTAAAGGATTTGAGGGCTTTAACCGCGGAGCTTTGAGGGCCGAGGGTGTTTTCGAGACGAGCGATCCTCTCGAAAAAATGAGAATTTATTGTGGAAAGGCAAGGAGGAAAAGGGGCTGTGATCGAATCGAAACTCCCCGAACCGGATGAGGAGTCCGAATGATCTGAGGATGAAGTAGTGGAGCCCGAGGATTCGGTGCGATCGGAAGTCATTGGTAAATTTAATTCAAATTTATTTTTTGAAATTATTTTTACAATTTTTACTANAATAGAATTCACCTCCATGAATATTATGAAGGCGACGACAAGAGAGATCGAATTAGGGTTCAGTTGGAAAAGATGAATTCGTAGATGCGAGAGCAATTCTACAAGGAAAGGATGAAGAGGGAAGCGAAGGCCACATTCTAAGTATTCAAGAGAAACAGTGTGGGTGGCGATCGGAGGTGTCAAAAGACGGTCGGTAGGTTCAGGTTGGTATAAGACACAGTCGGAAGGGAAATAATAATGTTCAAGAATCGATGTCCACTTCCGAGCAAGCATGCTATAAGGTTGGTTAAAGGATTTGAGGGCTTTAACCGCGGAGCTTTGAGGGCCGAGGGTGTTTTCGAGACGAGCGATCCTCTCGAAAAAATGAGAATTTATTGTGGAAAGGCAAGGAGGAAAAAGGGCTGTGATCGAATCGAAACTCCCCGAAACGGATGAGGAGTCCGAATGATCTGAGGATGAAGTAGTGGAGCCTGAGGATTCGGTGCGATCGGAAGTCATTGGTAAATTTAATTCAAATTTATTTTTTGAAATTAATTTTACAAATTTTACTAAGTGTCTCGCGAGTTATTGGTGAAAAGTCGCGGGAATTACTATTTCAGTCATTAGTCGCGACTTGTAGAAGATTAGTCGCGAGTAGTACAGTACTCGCGAGTTGTTGGCTGTAAGTCTGGTTCAAAGGCAGTCGCGAGTTATCGTCGCGATAAGCACAGTGCTCGCGAGTTACAGTTATCAATCTGGTCCAAGGAGTCGCGAGTAGTACAGTCTCGCGAGTTATCACAAGTGAGTCTGAAGTCGCGAGTTATTGACGATAAGTCGCGAGGAGCACAGTGTCGCGTGTTACGGTAATTGAGTAGTGGCGCGATATGGTCGCCAGAAGCACAGCAGCTACGATAAGTCGCGAGAGCTCAGGAGTCCGCGCGAGAAAATGAGTTATGAGGGGCGAACAGTGTATTTATAGGGGTGATATCCCGAGTCGAAAAATCCCGAAATTTTCACATGAACTCAGAATATGATGTAATAGCCGAGAAAAAGGTATGTCGAAACAAATAGTAGGGAATGTAACGGTAAAGTCTAGACGATAGATAATGAGAGATACGGGAACGAAAGAACGTAAAAGGAAACGAAGAATACAAAAGTAAAGAAAAAGATAAAGGAGGGGTCAAAAGTAAAGGAATGAGGGGTCAAAGTGTGAATTAGAAAAGTTAGGATGTTTATAAATAGGAGTGAGGAGGCCCAAAAACGGGTTAATCATCATTAAGACCCGAAAATCCGAAAATTCCCGCAAAGAAGGAAAATTATCGCGAAAATCTCAAAGGCATAAAATTATCGCGAAAAATTTGAAGAACAAAAATTGTCGCGAAAATTTACGAAGGCAAAATTGTCGCGGATTTCCAGAAAGGCATAAATTATCGCGGATTTCATCCCAGTGCAATATTGTCGCGAATTTTAATCCTAGGGTATATTATCGCGAATTTCAGGCAGAAGTAGAATTGTTGCGAAAATACTAAGTTCGAGTGTTTTCGTTACGTCCCGAAGTCGGATCATGGGAGGAAAAGTACACGTGAGGTCTACGGTAACCACATAGTTAACAATAAGATGATAACGTCGGAATTCGAATAATTAAGACATGTTATGAAATGCAGGGGAAGCACGGGAAGATTATAATACGGTAAAGCAAACGGTAAGCGGAGTGAACACAATANGGAACCGCCAAGGAAGACTCAGAGAAGACAGCCTCGTATCCCCCACACCGTAACAAAAAAGAAGTGTTTCTTCCAGTCGTGATTGGAGTGGAGAGTAGAAAAAGGGAACGGGCTTGTCTTGTGCCTCGGGCGGAAAAATATACAACATTGGGCACCAAAATTGACGGCAATACTAATGTGGAAGATTTGAAAGAAGAGGTCTATAGTCAAAGAAATAGAATTCACCTCCATGAATATTATGAAGGCGACGACAAGAGAGATCGAATTAGGGTTCAGTTGGAAAAGATGAATTCGTAGATGCGAGAGCAATTCTACAAGGAAAGGATGAAGAGGGAAGCGAATGCCACATTCTAAGTATTCAAGAGAAACAGTGTGGGTGGCGATCGGAGGTGTCAAAAGGCGGTCGGTAGGTTCAGGTTGGTATAAGACACAGTCGTAAGGGAGATAATACTGTTCAAGAATCGACATCCACTTCCGAGCAAGCATGCTATAAGGTTGGTTAAAGGATTTGAGGGCTTTAACCGTGGAGCTTTGAGGGCCGAGGGTGTTTTCGAGACGAGCGATCCTCTCGAAAAAATGAGAATTTATTGTGGAAAGGCAAGGAGGAAAATGGGCTGTGATCGAATCGAAACTCCCCGAACCGGATGAGGAGTCCGAATGATATGAGGATGAAGTAGTGGTGCCCGAGGATTCGGTGCGATCGGAAGTCATTGATAAATTTAATTCAAATTTATTTTTTGAAATTATTTTTACAATTTTTACTAAGTGTCTCGCGAGTTATTGGCGAAGAGTCGCGAGAACTACTGTTCGAGTCCTTAGTCGCGAGTTATGGAAGATTAGTCGCGAGTAGTACAGTACTCGCGAGTTGTTGGTTGTTATTCTGTGCAAGGCAGTCGCGAGAAGCACAGTCGCGAGTTACGCTTAGCAGCCTTGTCCAAGGAGTCACGTGATATGGTCGCGAGAGTACGTTAAGTCGCGATAAGCACAGGAGCGCGATAAGTCGCGGATAGCACAGTGTATGCGATAAGTCACGAATGTTCAGGAGTCCGCGCGAGAAAATGACTTATGAGGGGCGAACAATGAATTTATAGGGGCGAAATCCCGAGTCGGAAAATCCCGAGTCGGGAAATCCCGAAGATTTCACCCGTGCTCAGAATCTGACGTACTTAGTGTCAAAACGATCGTATTGATGAGAGAATTTCATCCATGCTAAGGATTTTTTCGGCGGGGCTCCAGAACGATAATCGGCTTTCGGGACAAGCTGTTGGTATATGGTTTACGACTCAGAATCTGAATCTGAAAACCAGGGGACTATTGATATTACCCGGGTATATTCTCTTGTATTTATCCTTACCCGGGGAGCTCGTCCGACGTGGTTATGTAGTATTTTCGGTATTTTCATATTTTATCACAAGACATTCTTAGGTGGTATTCTCTCAATTTAGGCTCGCTGGGCCCCATTTAAAGTTTCTGTAAGCATTTTCAGATGTTTCGGGTCATCTCGGCCGCGGACGGGGCCAGGGGTATTTTCGTAATTTGCCACCCGGGAGCACACCGGTCGGTTACAACGATGTTATGTGGCTGCGTATTCACTGCTTGGAGGCAAAGAACTAATTTACGAGGTTTTCCGGTNTACCCGGGTATATTCTCTTGTATTTATCCTTACCCGCGGGGCTCGTCCGACGTGGTTATGTAGTATTTTCGGTATTTTCATATTTTATCACAAGGCACTCTTAGGTGGTATTCTCTCAATTCAGGCTCGCTGGGCCCCATTTAAAGTTTCTGTAAGCATTTTCAGATGTTTCGGGTCATCTCGGCCCCGGACGGGGCCTGGGGTATTTTCGTAATTTGCCACCCGGGAGCACACCGGTCGGTTGCAACGATGTTATGTGGCTGTGTATTCACTGCTTGGAGGCAAAGAACTAATTTACGAGGTTTTCCGGTATTTCCTCATCGTATTTCCGACTAATATCTTGACCGGGATTGGTTCCCGAAAACTTCGGTATCAACATGACATTTATTATATTATAATTGGAGGTTATATAAGTGTTTTGGACTAAGTGAAGTAAACTGGGCTTATGGGCTCATGTAAGTGAAGTTGGGCTGGATTCCTCTATAAATACAAGCCCCATTGCCTTTGAACGGGGCCGGACAGTTATCACGTTTCCCAAGGCAAGACTTTATTTTCCTGCACTGTAGACTCGCGACTTATCGCACGTAGTCGCGAGTTATTGGCTCTGCACTATTCATTTTGCGAGTTATTGACTCTGCACTATTCATTTCGCAAGTTAATTACTCTGAACTATTCATTTCGCGAGTTATTGACTCTGCATTATTCCAGTCGCGACTTATTGTTCCACCCTGACTCTCGCAACTTGCTGCACTATTCCATTCGCGACTTGTTGCTGATACAGTGACTCTCGCGACTTGCTGTTGATACAGTGTTTCTTGCATGCTGCTGACCACAACTCTCGGCTGCCTACCTTTCGAGCCCGACTGAGTGTTTTTGATCGTTTTTTGAGCCTTTTTTGCCCGTGTTATTATTATCATCTCATTGTACTTGTATCCTTTGATTATTATAGTGGAAACCAATTTAGAGCTTCGCTCTCCCGAGGACGTAAGCCCACACATTGTTGGCCCAACCTCGTATATCGCTCGTGTCATCACAACAATTTAATTTCGAGTAACTAAAAATTGACTGATCTAAAAGCAAACGCCCCAAAATATTTTTAGACTAGATCAAAGTTATAGGGAAACAATTGCTAGTATCGCAACGAACCTCCCCAATGGCACGACGCATCGTCGCGGTCTGACTCATTAACCGACCAACGTCGGTAAACACTGTATGGTCATCTCGATCACGAGGCGGCAACTCTGGGTTCCGCTCCAAATATGCCAGGGCCGACCGATTCGATACGTTGTCACCTCTCGGAATTTGAAAGGTGAGTCCGTCCTTTAACAACACAAAGCCAGCCCGGCGTACCATATCGAGCCATTCCTTAACCGTTAGTCTCGTGATGTCATGTATATGGAAGGCGTCGATAAATTCAGCGGTTAACCCACTCTTTCTAATGGGTTCTGCGATCTCCAAGACGGTGGGACCTTCCGCCGGTCTTTTCCCCTTATCCGGACGGGTGCCTTGGCTGGTCTCTCCCTCCGGACGGGTTTCTTGGCATACTTCCTCCACCACCGGGTCCATCGGCTGGGTCCTCGCTAATCTCGCCCTCCTCATCGTCCCCGATGATATCCACTAATGTTTTGGCAAAGTCGTACATGCCTTCATCGGGGGTGGGCTCCTCAACAGCGTACTCTAATTGCCGAGACAAGGGGATTAGATCTTCGGGACTCTCAGTAATTGCTGCAGCCGGCTCCTCATTTACCGGCTCTGGATCGACCATCTTTGCAGCAGATTGTGGTGGTGGAGGAGTGGCGCGTCTTATTTCCCCAGTCGGGGATGCCACCTCTTGTAGACTTGAAGCCAACTCGGCCGTGACAGTTCGGTTCCTAGTCCCCGTTGGCGCCTCAAAGATGAGCTCATCATCCTCCGCAAGTATGTCACGGAGGAAATTCAGCCGGTCCCCCTTCTTTGTTGGATCCTTAGCTGGAGCCATTATTTTATCTGCAAGGCAAGTAAGTTAGGTGAGAAACGCGAAGTGGAAATTTAAAACAAGTTAAATCAAGTTCATAAGGTTCTTTCCTATCAAAGAAGAGTTATCAAGTTTAGCACCGATATGAATATACGGTTCAGATACCTAGTAGTTATCTACTAAAATGGGGAGGGACCGGAAGAAGGTTGAAAGCAACCAGGATCGGGGCGTAGAATAAGGTCTTCACGGTCCAGTCAGCGCCGTCCGACCTAGCGCAATCGAGGAGTGCCTTCCTCAGAGGTCTCGGAAGGGTCGTCCGAGGAATAGGGCTGTAGGCTTCAAGGAAAAATGTTTCGGAAGAAGTGTTTCTTCCAGTCGTGATTGGAGTGGGGAGTAGAAAAAGGGAACGGGCTTGTCTTGTGCCTCGGGCGGAAAAATATACAACCTTGGCACCAAAATTGACGGCAGTACTAATGTGGAAGATTTGAAAGATAATGTCTATGGTCAAAGGTATGCAATTCACCTCCATGAATATTATGAAGGCGACAACAAAAGAGATTGAATTAGGGTTCAATTGGAAAGATGAATTTGTAGATGCGAGAGCAATTCTACGAGGAAATGATGAAGAGGGAAACGAAGGCCACATTCTAAATATTCAAGAGAAATAGTGTGGGTGGCGATCGGAGGTGTCAAAAGACGGTCGGTGGGTTCAGGTTGGTATAAGACACAGTCGGAAGGGAGATAATACTGTTCAAGAATCGATACCCACTTCCAAGCATGCATGCTATAAGGTTGGTTAAAGGATTTGAGGGCTTTAACCGCGGAACTTTGAGGGCCGAGGGTGTTTTCGAGGTGAGCGATCCTCTCGAAAAAATGAGAATTAATGGTGGAAAGGCAGGGAGGAAAAGGGGCTGTGATCGAATCGAAA
>RWGZ01001017.1:328368-340842 GCA_009725065.1 Utricularia reniformis
TTTTTACCCGTGTTATTATTATCACCTCATTGTACTTTTATCCATTGATTATTATAGTGGAAACCAAGGCAGAGCTTCGCTCTCCTGAGGACGTAGGCTCACACATTGTGGGCCCAACCTCGTATATCGCTCGTGTCCTCATAACATAATAATTTCGAGTAATTAAAAATTGATTGATCTAAAAATAAAAACTCTAAAACATTTTTAGACGAGATCAATTGTTGCCGTAGAAAATTCCTTTAAGTAGATAGAAGTCAAAGCAGTGTCGCTAATCCGGGAACAGGCAGTGATATGTTTTCTCTCAAGGTATATTGTTTGACGATTTGGGATTCCCAGGATTTTGGTCTCGGATAATGAAACACAGTTCTCTGGAAAGCATATAAATGAATGGTGCGAGTGTTGTGGTATTCAACAATGTTTTACATCAGTGGCACTCTAGAGACAAATGGACTTACGGAAGTTAAACACAAGGATAGATCAGACCAAAAGCTCAAGAATAGATCCACCATTTTCGTATCCATTTTGACGGTACGAGATCAATTGACTTGGAGACTGATATGATAGGAGTGAGGTTCATTGCATTTTTTTATGGTGAATAATGAAACTTAAATAACTTATGATAGATTAGAAATGCAATTTACTATCTGTCGTGTACTTGATCAATCTCAAACTCGTCAAATTGGATACCAAGTCAAAATATTTTTAAAAAATATGAAGAGTCTCCCTGTCTGCAGCAGTATCGTCTATAGATGCATACTGATGCAATATGTCAAGGGCCCGAGTGTTTGATAGCGAGCTTTGTAAGGAGCATGATTTTGTGGAAAAGGTGCGCTTTTTTACCCGACAAGGGTGGCGACCTCATTTGAGGCCGGTCAGAGTCTGAAGTGAGAAAGAAAATTGGTCACCTCCGTGCTCCCAAAAAGACCACCTAGTCCATTGTATTGGATCTGTATTTACGAAAATAAAAAAATTTACGTCAATCTATGGATTGTACCTTGAACCTAATGCTACTTCCGTCTAGGCATTGAAGGCTCTTTGGCGCGAGTTACCCGATCTGTCTAGATATGAGTGAAATATTTACGTAAGTCTAAGGATTGTACCCTGAACTTTACGCTACTTTCACTTGGATAGTGAAGGCTTTGTACGCTTATTTTTATAGGAGAATGGCAAAGATCGATTATTGTGGGGTGTGCTTGCACGTATAAAGCACAGTGACATATGCCTATCTCGATGGTTAATTGGGTAAAACCTCTTAACGCGAGGGACTCGATTCGTTAAAACGGAAGTTAAATATTTACGTGTGTCTAAGAATTTTACCATAAACCTTACGCTATTTACACTTAAATAGTGAGAGCCCACAATACTTTTCGGTGGAACGCGAGAAAGGTCTGAGTAGTGGTTGAGGCGATGGAGTGCGCTAACAAGTATAAAGCACAGTGATATGGGTAAGTGGGTAGAGCCTCTTAACACGGAAGTGAAATATTTACGTTAGTCTAAGGATGGTACCCTAAACATGACGTTACTTGCGCTTAGATAGTGACATCCCCCAACGCCTTTCGGTACAGTACGGGAAAGGTCCAAATATAATGATGTGAGGTGATATGTGAGAGGCAAAAAGACATATGTCTCTTCTGTTGTCCTACAAGACCACATAGCCCAGCGTACCAGATCTATCTATGTAGGAGTGAAAAATTTAAGTGAGTCTAAGGATTATACCGTGAACCTGACACTACTTCCTCCTAGGTAGTAAAGGGATTGTACCCAAAACCTAACGCTACTTCTATTCGTATAGTGAAGGTTCCTACGCTTATTCTACATAGGAGAACGAGAAACAATAGTCCTAGAAAGGATGAGATGAGATTACTGGTGCTTCTTGAAGCCCTATAAAGATGAGATGATTGTGGGTGCCAATGTATACCTAGAAAGAAAGTATGACTTGTGATTTGTGAGGAAACAGGTGCTTATTGAAACCCAAGTGTATAAGATGAATTAGGGCGATAGATGAGGCCTGAGATTAATGGGTGTTTGTTGAGACCCAAGTGTATGAGAAGAATCAAGGCGCTTGGTGAGGTCCGGGATTAGTGGGTGCCTTTTGAGACTCGGAAGTAGAAGTGATATCGGATGCTCGTAAGGCAACATGTTAAGTGGGTATAACCACTTAGCAAGGGGGATGGATCCACCCGTGTGGAAGTGAAATATTTACGCCAATCAAAAGATTGTTCCCTAAACCTGGCGATACTTCTATTAGGGCAGTGAAAGATCCTCCGCTTACTCTATGTTGGAGAGTGGGAAAGTTCGTGAAGAAGATATGGATATTACATGTCGGACGCTTGGTGAGGTCCATTGAAAGACATATGTCCCCTCCGTGACTCGAAAGAATCACCGGTTAAGTGATTAAAATTATTTAACATGAGGAAATGTTTCTTTACGGTTGAGAGTGAAAAACTTACGCTAGTCTAAGGATTGTACCGTGAACATGGCGCTACTTTCGTATGTACAACGGTATATCACTCGCTCATCATTGGAGGAGAACGTGACAGATTGATATAGGAAAAGGTGTTGGATGCTTTTTGAGGTCCAATACCAGGATTCCAGAAATGCATGTGTAACATGAATTCGAGTTACAATCGGGTATTTTCATCTACGATCAAAATGAACGAGTGTTGGTCTTAGGGCATGGATTTCATTATTGATGATCGGGTTATCTCAACTATAACCAAAATGATGAAGTAATAGTCAGTATTAGGGATTTTCTATCCACAGTCAAGTAATCATATTTATGGTCGATCGTTCTGAGCTATGATTAAGATGATCAAATGATTGCCTTTTGGCGCAGATTTAACTAAATTTTATTTATGACTTGGGACTCTCAGTTATGATCGAAGCGATCGTATGAGGTCCCAACGACAAGGAGTATTTTATTACTGTTGGTCAGAGAATCCAAATTATTAGATAAAAAGTATGAAGCTATTTATCATGATATATCGAGAGATCATCGTGTATCAAGAATGTTCTTATGTGAACATGGTCGAGTTCTTAATCAAGGAGTTATCCGATTCAAGAAATATCGTTTGGTCCAATGATAGACATTATTTACAAAATCGGATTTTATGAAAATGCGAGTTATTCATCAACGATAGTTGGAATGACTATGGAGGAAGGCGCAAATTATTCCGAAGTTCTTTTATATTGAAGTCGCGGATTATTCATAGTTGTATTTTACTTATGATTTTGGAAATCAAGAATACTCAATATTGATTTTCAAAAGTTGTAGAATTACAAAATGGGAGAGAGATTACAAAAATCAAGGAGTCACCCTTCTTTTTCTTCTACGTTGATACCCCCGAGCTCTGGCCCCGTTTCATGCTTCCGATTCCTGATAACTACCGTGGATCGCTAATGCGTGGAGAGTTCAGCAACTTTAAGGTACTCGGATCGAATTAGAGTAGACTCTTGGTGAACCGANACGGTTTCCAGATCAACATTTGTTTGTACCGATCGGAATTCTTGACATATGATCGACAATGGAAGATCTGTCTGCCGATCGACACTATCGGTAGGAATGTGAAAATGTCAAATGTCTACGCCACTAATCTTAGAAGGTGCCGCACGACTTTTAGGCAATAAAAGTCGTATAAATCAGCTCGTGGACGGCTGATGAGACATGAGAAGATTTCGATTAGATTTAGTATTCTTATATTCAATATCCTCTCTATAAAAAGTTGAAGAATGAGCATACTTAGACAACTTAAGTTGAGCACACATAGAAGTACCCGCAACAAGCTCTTCTATTTTGCATGTGTTCCGTACTTATCTTTTTATAGTGAAATCTATTGCACACACATTAGATTTCTATTGCATGTTTTCCCACGGTTCTCGGGTTTCCTACATATAATTCTTCGTGTTTTTTCATTACGGCAACCGGTTACCATTGATTCTCACATACTAAATCTCATAATATTAAAGAGTAATTTTTACCCTTAACAGACCCCAATATGTTGTATATGTGAAACAAGAAGATGATCGATGGATTGTGCATGCCGATGGATCCACTCTCAAGGCAAAAGGAGTATGCATCACCTTCACTACCTCACATAGAGATGTCATTCATTTCCTCGGTCAAGTTCTTATTTTATGGCACAAATTATATGGTGGAGTATGAAGGTCTGCAATCGTGGATGAATCTGGCCCGAGATATGGGAGTCGCCAAAGTACATATTTTTTCTGATTGCAAGTTGATTGTGGAACAGTTCTCGGGAAGATTGAAGACCACAAGCCTATGATGAAACTGTATTATGGCAAAGTCTTAGAGTTGTCTAACAAGTTCAGTGAATTCTCCCTCAATCATGTGCCTCGAGAGCATAACAAAGTCGCGGATGCATTAGCCAGAGCAAGCATGCATGACATGGGGCCAGGCACAATACCAGTTCATATTTAGGATCATCTTTTGTCGAAATTCCGGTGAAGGAACAATCGCATGAAGAAATAGGTGTTCTATCGCTCCAACTTCGGGCTTGCGCATAAATGATATTGAGACTCATGTGGTGCCCAAATGGATGGATCCTTCGTCAAATACCTGGCGAATTTTTTCCTTGCTGAAGATTCTTTAGAAGCGAGGATGATGGACGTTTATTCAAGAAAAGTTTTGAAGGGCCGCTCATGTGATGTATGGCTCCTAACGTAGCAGATATTGTCCTAAGCTATGTTCATGAAGGAACATTTGTGGGCCCGATCCTTGTATCATTGCATCATCAAGGCATGTTAATTTTGGCCAACGCTACTCGAAGATGCCAAGCAAAATACTAAAGGACTGTGACTCTTTTGTCAGCAACCCTGCTTCCTTGTCCATTTGATAGACAAGGCCCGTTTCACGATCCGTGAGACGACGTAAGTTATGCATAGTAGTGGTCGAGTATTATTCGAAGTAGATAGAGGTAGAAGGAGTTTCCACCATATCAGAGCAAGTTGTGAAAGGTTTCTTGTGAAAAAATATAGTGAGTCGCTTCGGATTACCCCAAATACTGGTATCACACAATGGGACCCAATTTAATGGAAGAAATTTACGGAAGTTTTGCTATGGACTAGGTATTATGCAGCGTTTTTCGTCAGTAGCTCATCCAAAAAAGAACAGATTGACTGAAGTATCCATTAGAGTCATCCTGAGGCTGAAGAAGAAGCTAGAAGATCTTGGAGAAAAATGTACCGATCATCTGTACGAAGTTTTATAGGCCTACAGAACCACTCCCCGATCTACCACTCTTGAATCCTCATTTTCGTTGGTTTATGGATTTGAAGCAAGTAGATAGATATTCGCTCACCCAGATAACTCAAACCGATGAGCATATATACAATGAAAGAAGAACGCTTGATCTAGAAATGATTGAAGAAAAGATGAACAATGTGTACATGCGTATGTGCTCATGTTAACGAACCATGGAGCGGGACAATAACAAACGTCTATTCCCTAGAGAATATTCTGAAGGTGACCTCGTCCTTCAAAGCGTAAGATTTCAAAGGAAAGTAGGAAAATTGGATAGGAACTGGGAAGTACCGTATAGGGTGCTGAAAAAATTAGGCGCACGAGCGTATAAGTTAGAAACTCTAAATGGTGATAAGATCCCAAGAACCTGGAATGCCATGAACTTGAGACTGTATTTTTTGCGATATATCATTAATAATTTTAATTGTTGTGATGACATCATTCGTCAAAATTGATAAAGACAAGTAATTCATAACAAAATTACTCTACTCGTAGGAGGTTGCCCGCTTATATAACGGAGCTTGTGGACGGGTCTAGACTGGTGATCGCTCCCAGATAACAGTGACCGTTCTATCGCCCCGTACCTTTGTGATCGCTCCGACTAAATCAAAGGCTCCCATAACTCACCAAGAACATTGATGAGGGTTTCGGGACTTGGTACCCCGAACTTGTAAAATCCCAAGGTGGTTTGAGCTGGCCCATATGACAAGAAACGAACCTACATGGCCCAAGATTCTAACTTGGTGGAAATCCAACCCACTTAAGGATAACGTCGCCCGAATGCCCATCTAATTAGCAGGACCAAAGGATAATAGGGATCCCAGACCGCACAATTAGGGTAAGTTGTGGGACCGATCCTACATATCTGTTAGAAGCGGTTACTGATGGGCAGCTGCAGCCACCACGTTTTCTCTCATGGTGATAACGACGTTTTCATAGAAGTTACAAGGTTTATTCGACGTATAATTTCTCAATGCAAATATGAGCTAGAATCGATAGCTCAGAAGGACCATTTTTTGTACGTGCAAGCCTAGTATTCTATGCATCTGTTCTTCGTTTTTTCCCTTAGTCATTTTCTAAAGTCTTTACTCATTTATAACTTACTATTTGATTAATGGAGTTGACTAAGAGTATTATTACTCTTAGATAGTTGGTTTTTTTCCAATTTTTTCAAGGGTTTTCTATGATAAACTGTCTTGTTCATCGCTTTATTTTCATTTTATTATCATGCACCAAATTCTTATAAATCACAAAGCATGCTCTGCTAATCTCGGACATGTTGACTGTTAATACCATGGTCTTTTATACCATAACAGTTGGGTGTCATCCGTGGGGACGATTTCTGGATTCCCATTTGAGGTCTCTAGCTGCCAAACACAAGCAGAACCCTGGTGACTGGAAATTCCACGAGCAATAACGGCGAAGCTCCTTCTGATAACCTTCCTATCACAACGTTTTCTTACATGATTTAGAGGTAGTAATTCGGAAGGTCTTACTGGAAATTACAGGAGAAACGGATGGAACAGGGCAGCAACTGACTTCGGGTCCAGTTCCAGAGGGTAAAGGAATTGAGAGTAACCCGTTAATGCGTAGCGTTGACGAAGAGGAGATTATAGGACGAGGGTATACCATTACGAGGTGCATATATTTATCTACACCTCCTCCCACGCCATGAATTCCACCCCTGTTTCTTAGAGTGGCCAAGAATGCATGCAGAAGCGTATCGTTGAGCTTACTAAGGAGTTGGAAGTGTTACGCACACAAAGGGATTTTAAGCTTGATCTTATGAGAAATCCTGAATTATTCTATTGGGTCATGGAGGCCCCAATCCTGTGAAATAAGAACGAAGACTGGTGGCACGACTTGCATGTTGCCCATACTTCGTCTCAACAATCGGACAATGTTTCTTCCGCTTTGGGAGATTTGATGCTCCATTTTTCTGAAGATATCTGGGCGGCAGTCCCAGATCGGTACTATCGCAACTCTGAGGGGTTGCCAACTTTCAAAGGCGATGGAGATCCCATTAATCACGTCGTTGATTTTGAGTTAAGGATGCGAACAATTCGAGCATCGGATTCATTGAAGTGTCGCATATTCGCGGCTGGTTTACAAGGAGATGTCCAAACTTTGTTCAAGAACCTGCCAGCGCGATTCATACAATCTTATGGTGGTTTTATTTTAACATTCTCTGAGCAATTCGCACCAAATGTAGGACCACCCTAAAGCAAGCATGAACTATATCAGGTTAAGTATATCCAGGCAAAGATGAGTCTCCGGTCCTTTTTTTAAAAATTTGACAAAACTACCCGGGGTATCAAGTTGGAGCTAAGGGACAAAATCAATATCTTACATCAAGTCTTAGGAACGTGTAGTATCTCAAACAGTCTCGTTAAAAGACTCCCATCTACCTTGGGAAAACTCCTTCAAAAAATCAACAAATATATTAAGATGGATGAAGCGTTGGAACCGAATATGAGTAACCCTATCGGTAATTCCGAACCCGTAGGGTTCTGTACCCTAGGAAACAGTCTCAAGAAGTAGGGGATGTGGTTACAAAGAAAAGAATACCCCCGAAGAGCGAAGATAAAAGGGTGTATTACGAACTGCATCATAATTACAATCACCCGACGCTTAAGTGCCCAATGTTGTAGTAGACAGTATCGCGATGATGAAAGATAAGTCCGATCAGAAGGGAAAACGTGATGAATCTCCCCCGAAGTGTCGTCTAGGTGATTACCGTTACAGGCCGCGGGTAAAGAATAATCGAGTGCATCCCCAAAACTATTATGATCAAATGGAGGACCAAAGATCGCCTCCTTCAAAATATGAAAGAGACACGAACGGTCAAAAGAACTGTGGACATGGCAGAAGAAGAAGTTTTCGTGGTGGGGGTGGCAGAGCCCGTCGAAATGAAGGTGGGAGATAGGGGAATCCTCCTCCACCACCAACGGAAATGGATACCTAGCCTCCAAAAAACTGGGCTGCACCCTAGGAATGGGAGGATGCCAGAGAAATTTATGTCATCTCCAGAGGAATAAGGATCAAAGAATCAGTATGCGACAGAAAGAGAGCTGCCCATGAAAAATATGAAGTAGATAAAGAATTTGTGGTGCTAATTATGTAGGCTACGACTGCACAATAGTCCTCTCCTTACAAGGACACCATCACCTTCATCGGTGCTGACCCGGAAGGAATCTAATGAGAGCTACGGGTCCCTGTATCCCGAACTAATGGAGGCCCAAGCTATTCAGGGCCGGCCCGTGTGACGAAAGAAGAACCTAAGAGACCCAGGATACAATACTTGGCAAAAGTTCTGCCTATTTAATGTAACAATGCCCTAAGGTCCATACAGCTAAGGAAGCACGAAGACCCAATTAATTAGTAGTACCGAAGGTGATGCTATCAATAACTTTAGGATGCTTCGAGGACCGATCGTCTGGATCGGTCCAAAACTGTTACAGGCAGGCAGTGGGTAGTTGTCATGCATTTTATTATGCGATAGCAACGTTGTCAAAGGCAGCTACATAGCGTTTTCCACGAATGTTTTACCATCTATAAATACGAGATCAAATGGTTAGCTTAGAAGGGCCATTCTTCACGCGTGCAGTCATACACTATCGTCACTTTGGCTCTCATCGTTCCCTTAGTCATTTTCTAAAGCCTATAACTCGTTGTAAACTTCTCTCTTTGATTAATGAATTCGGCTAATTGTATTCTTACTCTAATCTAGGTGGTTTTTTCCCCTTTCTCATAAGTTTTCCATGTTAAATAGCTTGTTCTTTGCTTTATTTGCAATTTCATTATCGTTCCCCCAATCTAAACAAATTTCAAAACATTCTTCGATAATCTCGAACCTATTGACTATTGGTACCCCGGTTTTTTTGACCTCAATGATTTGGCACCGTCCGTGGGATTTCCTGATTCCCATTTGAGGTCTCCACCTGGAAAGGGCAATCAAGACCATGGCAACTGAAATACCGCGAGTAATAAAAGTGAAGTTCCTTATGATAACCTTCCCCCTCCTACATTTTCCTTACAGGATTTGGAGTCAATAATTAGGAAGGTTGTATTATACATTACATCGGAAATGGAGGAAATAGGGCCACAGGTTGCTCCTGAGCACAGAGGATATTACGGCGGTATCTCATCCAGTCTCGTAGAAAGTCTCCCATCCAACTTAGGTAAGCTTCTATAAAAAATCAATAAGTATATTAAGGTGGATGAACACTGGGACCGAACTTCAGAAAGCCTATCGGGAAATCTAAAGCCGTAGGAGATCATATGGACAACATCCAGAAGTAGGTTATGTGACGAGAAAGTTTTTCCCCCGAAGGGGGAAGAAAAATTGGTGTTTCGAATTGCATCATAACAATGAACACCCGACTCTCAAGTGTCTACTGCTACAGAAGACATTAGCGCCTATGACAAAAGAAAAGCCTCATCAGAGTGATTCGAAGAGCAAACTAGCTGAATCCCCCCGAAAGGGCTGTCAAGGTTATAATCGCTATAGGCCACAGAGAAAAGAAAATCGAGGGCATCCCCGAAATTTTTATGAAGGAGCGGAGGACAGACAATCACCTCCGCCAGAGTATGAAAAAGGTCTGCATGGTCGAGAGAATCGTGGGCAGGGCCTATGAAGGCGTTTTTGCAGTCGGGGCAATAGAGCACTGCAAAATGAAAGTGAGAGACATGAGAATCCTCCAACACCACCAACGGAAATGGATACTCAGCCTCTACAAAATGAAGTGGTACCCAAGGAACGTGAAGTTGCCGGAGAGATTTATGTCATCTCTGGCAGAATAAGAATTAATGAATCTGTCGCGCTAGTGAAATATGATGTTGCTAAGCGGTCCTATTCTTACGAGATACTATTACCTTCACCGTTGCTAATAAGGAAGGGATTGATATCCATGTGATGATGCTCTTATCATCACTTGAATTATTTCTGCTCATCGGGTCCACGTGATCTTGGTGGATACCGGTGCTTCATGCAATCTTATAAGGCACGAAGTGGCTAAAGTGTTGGGAGCTCCTGGCCATGATCTCACCATTGCCAACGTCACCCTCTCGACATTAGATCAGATGAGCATTATCCTATGTGGGAAGATTATGTTCCCAAATAAATTGGGAGATCAACTCAAGGATTAGACAAAGATTCTTGAGTTCATTGTGGTTGAAGTTGACTTGGTTTACAGCGACATCATTGGAAGGGCTTGGCTAGGTAAGTATGAGGCAATTCCTTCAACATATCACATGATGCTTAAGCTCCCTTCTGCAAAAGGAATTATATCACTGAAGAGAAATCAAACTGTAGCAAGGAAATGCTACATGAGCTTGTGTCGTACTCTGGAACGATGAAGAGAGCTCGTGTGGATCTGCTGGGTGAGTTATTCTTTGGTATCTGCAGAGACCCAATACTCTAACTTGGAAAAGTTAATGCTAGCATTGAAGAAAGCAATATCTAAGTTGATACATTATTTTGAAGGCCGAAGGGTCTATGTGTATACTGATCATCCATTGAAGCGGTTTTGAATCAAGCATACATGAATGAAAGACTATCTAAGTGGGTCAGTAAAATCAGTTCCATGTATCTGGAATTCGTGCCCCGAAGGGCGATCAAGGCTCATGTTTTGGATAACTTCGTGGTTGAAATGACCCGATCTGCGGTATTCTTGAACCAATAGGATGATCGATGGATAATTTATGTTGATGGGTCAACCTTCGGGGGAAAGGGGGTTGGCATTACCCTTACTACATTACAACGCAATGTTATTCATTCCTCAGTCAAATTCCTATTCTCGATAACAAATAACATGGTATAGTATGAAGCCGTATTATCTGCAATGAATTTGGCTCAAAAGATGGGAGTCGCTAAAGTGCGAATGTTTTCGGATTCCAAGTTACTTATGGAACAATTCGTGGGAAAATTCGATACACATGAGCCCATGATGAAATTGTATCATGCCAATTTAACTTTGTAGTATAAGGGTTCAGAGGAACATAGTAAACTTTGTATAAACTAAGAAGGGCCCTACCGAAGTTTTAAAAAACTAGAAGGAAGAGCTAGCAAGTTAGAAACTCAAGATGGGGATGAGATCCCCCGAACTTGGAATATCGTGAATTTACAACGATATTTCTTGTAAATATTTGATTATTAATGACAATTTTGAACCAATTTTTTTTCCTCAATTATGAAAAGAATACAAATAAGCGTCATATAAACTATTTCTAGCTAGGTGACGAACCAATCCTAGAGATACGATTTTTTGGACAAGTTTGGACTGGTGACTGTAGTGTTTCACCTATAAGGCTCCCAAGTGGCAGTGATGGCTCTGACGAAGTTAGATGCTCTTGTACTCAAAGAGTGCTTCGGGAGGATCGCAAAGCTGCCAGAACTCACTGCTAACTTAATATCCCCTTCGACGGCTTCACCATTCGGAAATGTCCCTTACATTTTTGTATTTTGCCATGAGAAGAGAGAATCAGGACGGATATTGTATTTTTGGAATCTACAAAAGAAAATTTGTAAGGATCATTATATATGAACCAAAATAAGTTATGTTCCATACCCGATCTTTAAGACGAATCGGAGCTGGAAAATATCCTCATCAGGGCTGGGGCTAGGGTCCTACCCGCTACCCCTATCTCTATTAGCCTCTTCTCTCTATGTATATCTATACGTTTGAGGCGTTTTTCGGGAGGAGAAAGCATCGCTAAAGTATTAGCGATGTCCTAATAGGAGGGATTGAACCGGGTTCGGTCCAAATTACCAATGAGCAAGTGATTGATGGTTGGCCACACCACTAGCAAATCCTCCTTCGGAACTGCTATCCAAACATAACATGACTCACACTCATGAAGAGAGTCTTCCTTATCTACTATAGCGCACTCAATTGTGCGAACTACTATGTAATATAATTTACAACATCCTAATAATGTCTTACCCTTTTGTGATCCAACCAAAAACAAATAATAAAACATATCTAAGGTCGGTTTTATACCATGTTTGTGGAAATAGAAGATGAAAGCCACTATATACACATAACTACCAGGAAACAGGGCATAGGTTGGGCAATGGATCTCCCGAAGCATAGCTGCTACAAAAGGATTTAGTGGAAATCTTAAGCCGCACTTCAGGGACATATAACTAACGGGAATGAAGTTAAAAGGTACCATTATTTCCGCATGAAGTAAACAAGGAACATCATCTTTTC
>RWGZ01001017.1:357839-369917 GCA_009725065.1 Utricularia reniformis
TTTTCTTCTGAGCAAATGTATCTGATTTCATGTTTTAAAAAGTTGTCAAATCGTGATTTCTGTGAATACGCCAGGGCGGGGCTTCCTTATTTTCCTAGATTTTGTTTACTTAGTAAATGGGAAAAATTCTCAGTTATGCATTCTCTATGCAGCGTGTGGGTTGCCAGAAGGCCTCCTGGTTATGCTTTCGTTGATTTTGATGACCGGAGGGATGCTCAAGATGCCATCAGAGAACTTGACAGTGAGCTTTCATTAATCAGAAGATTGATTAATTATTGGAATATTTTTTAAAATTTTTAACTTTATGTTCATTCATCTTCTGAGATCCACCTTCTAGAGGCTATTTTTATAGACTTACTGGTTTTATTTTGAAGATGTCGCGTGTTTGTTATGAACAGAAAAAAATGGTTGGAGGGTTGAGCTATCACATGGTGGTGGTGGCCGTGGCGGCGGCGGTGGTGATGGTGGTCGTGGGCGCTCTGGTTCTGATCTGAAGTGTTATGAATGTGGTGAGCCTGGCCATTTTGCCCGTGAGTGCAGGAATCGTGGAGGTGCTGGGAGGCGTAGAAGTCGCAGCCCTCCTAGGCACCGTCGCAGCCCAACTAAATACCGTCGTAGTCCTAGCTATGGCAGAAGGTAAAGTATAAGTATAAAGTGTATCTTTAAGATGTGGACTCTTTTTGGTTCTACTTATGACATGCATGATTTTTACTTACTCTTTTCTGGTCCAACATTTGTGCAGGAGTCCTAGTCCTCGTGGGAGGTCTCCACGTCGCAGTTTGTCACCACG
Source organism: Utricularia reniformis (assembly GCA_009725065.1). Taxonomy (NCBI): domain Eukaryota; kingdom Viridiplantae; phylum Streptophyta; class Magnoliopsida; order Lamiales; family Lentibulariaceae; genus Utricularia; species Utricularia reniformis. The sequence continues at coordinate 358,630 of RWGZ01001017.1, forward strand.
AGGTCGCAGCCGCAGTAGGTCACCATATCATGGTCGTGATGATGTCCCATATACTAATGGGTGAGTAAGCTTGGGTATTTTCTTACATAGTTTCATTTAAGGGCATTGGAATAGAATCAATTTGGGTTTGTACTCAATGATATTGATTAATTTATGTGTAATGATTTCATTAATACTTCCAACCATTGAACATTTTTGCAGGAATGGTGCCAGTGAGAAACGCAGGAGCAGGAGCAGGAGCAGGAGCTGAATCAGGATGGACTAGTTGATAATGTTGAATCATGCGATGGTATTTCAATTTATATGTTTAGTGTGCTTCGGCTAGCAAATGACTGTAACTGGGGCAGCGCCTCATCTTGGATCCATGGATTTGGTTAGGTTTGTCACTATCTTTATTATTGTGCTTCTATTATAAGTTGACATCCGTAACAGTTGACAGTATGTCCAGTATTAGTTTTGGATTTAATGGGAACTTTTTATGTATTAATCATGTTGTTTTTTGTGTGGAGGTTCCGGGTACGGCCTCATTGGTTTTGTGCTTCTGCACTTGTGGTTTCAACCTTCACTGCCCTGCTAGATGCTTCTTTTGATTGCATGTCTGCTAGTGCTGCCATGAAGGGTCTCTCCACATTTTATTAGATTTAAAGATCGGCTTCACCTTCATATGCTACTTGCCACCCTACTTGATTATTCTTTTCACTGCATGTCTGCGGCTATGAACTTGTGCCCTCTTCCCCAATAATCACTTTAGATGGTTCGTTGTACACGTCATGGAAGGTACTAAATCTATACACTTACGATTTCCTCACTCCCTACAATGGCAACGTTCCCTTTCCCCTAACTTGTAGTTTTTCCTAGGATGCCTTCAATGTAAATTTATTGCTTCACTGTCTAGATGGTGTAATCGTTTTTTAAGTGGCAATAATTTGTGTGATAAGTCAGTCATGATCTTTGAGGTTCTAGTATTTCCTCCGCATTCCTAACTATATAGACCACTTGATTTCACTGTGTGCCCGTGTTTATTACGAGTGTCAATTAGGTGGTTAACCAAACCCAAACATGACCCATCCTTTATTTTATGAGTTTGAGTACAATGATTTTGAATTAGATAAATTGAAACTCAATTTTTTGTTGGGTTTGGTTTTAGTGAGTCGGATTCACTTGAATAACCTGAAAATTATATAAATAACATATAATATATATATTAAATTGTGTATATAATGTTTTATTCATCATTATTGTTAATTTGTATACTAACTTACTTTTCAATACATATTTTTTATCACACCGATCTACTCTTTTGTATTGTTTGAAAATCTTTATTTTTCGCTGTCTATTTAAGGACTATATCACCTTTTTTCGTTTCATTTGTTTGAATATACGCTTATTATACTTGATTTTTTTACAACATACATATTATTATATAACTATTTATTACATTGTTGGTATACTATCAATACTAAACCCTTTTGTTGCACGGATTTGTGGGGTGCATGCCTTGCAGCGCGCCTGGTGCGGGGTGCGCGAATCTCTATCGTGTGCGTTAATTTTATTTTTTATTTTTTTTAATCCTATTGTATCTATTAGATTATTTCTAGTACTGTTACTTTAGGATATTTCACTCTTTAATTGTAATTAATGTGTTCACTTTTTTACATAATTGGTTTAGTTTCTACGTAGGATTATGTAATTTATTCGGTGAAGTTGAAACTCAAACTGTAATATTAAATATTATGCAATAATGTTGATATGATGTTTTCAACATTATGCAATAAATGATATAAAAGACTTAAAGTTATCAAGTGTAGAGGTTTTAACAAATGGTGTTTTTGTCGTTTTTTGTCGAGAATACGTATCTTATATCGAATATGAGATATTATGAGTAATTAATTTGAGGAATGATTTTATGTATTGCGTTATACAGACATTCTTTTGATTCATTAAATACAGAAAAATGATCTTGCTTGAATGTCACATTTTGATATTTGTGTGTCGTATTTTATAAAGTTTTGCATAGTTTTATACCTGATGTAAATGTTCGAGTTTTGATAATATTTGTATATTACAGATACACATATATCACCAGAAATTGCGTTTATCGGATAATTTAATATATATTTTAAATAATTTAAATTAATGCATTTTTAATTGGATTCGTAAAATTTTATGTACCCGCATCCTTGCACCCCACACCCGTACCCGTGCAACTTAGACTAAACCATGTTTTATAAAATCAACAAAATTATTCATCATTTAGTCAATATAATTGTTTCTAACTTTTTTAATGATGATATGCATTATTTGAGCTATCAAATATTTAACCTGAATATTGGATATGATTATTCATTAGTCATTATCTTTTAAGTTATTTTAGAATATCTTTGGGATTTCTTATTGTTATTTTTTATTGATATTAGGAAATTTATATTGTCGTTTTAAATTTTTATTATTATAAATTATTTTATAAATTAAATTGTAATATATTAATTTTGATTGATTATATTTTATAATCAATTAATTTAAACATTAGATTTATTAAAATTTATATTTACTGTTAAATAATTAGAATAAGTGTTTTGGTTTGGTTTTAGTCATTTTTTTGGATAGTTTAGTTTTGTATTAATCTTACATCCCGATTCTAATGGAACAATTTTGGAGTTACATTTTATGAGTATCCTTATTTAAACATCTTAATATCATTTGTCTTACTTTAAATCGAGTAATGAAACTTAATTAAACAAAACGATTATGGATTATAATCTTTGACTTTGAAAAATATATTCCCATTAATGTACCTGTAAAATTCTCTCCCACTAATCCACTATCCTATCTTCTTCAATCCCCATACTTTAAAGTATATCAGCAATTTGTTGGTATAGTAATTAAGGCTATTTATACCAAATAATAAAATTAGATTAACTTATTATTATTTTAGTGTAGTCCACATATAAGGTTCGTAACAGATATAATAATATTTTTAAAAATAGAGTGGATTAATATTTATTGATTTAATATATACAAAATAAAAACAAAAATCATGAAATGAAAACTTCATATTAATAATTTATTGATTTATAGCAAATAATTCTAATGGTAAATTAGTATTCATTGACCCTTTTATGTTGGCATACTAAAATAATAATTCTATTTTTAATGTATTATTTAGTCAAAATAGCATCGTAATTAATCGCATAGCATACAATATGTATTCAAATGAAATTTAATTTTGTAATTATATAGTAACTAGTTTTTTACTGATTTACTTTTTTCTAAATGGATCATCAATTCATCAAATACACAAGTCTCAAATTGAAATTTTTAAATAATGAAGAATATATATAAATAGATTAATTTTCCCTATTTATTTTGATAACACACATGGTAACTCGCATTCCATTTCATTCTCCGGCAAATGTAATGTGTATACATAATATGATGGTCTGTTATGTCTACGCTCGTCCCTCCCAACGCCAATGCCCGACGAGTCTCCTTCTTTTGAACGCTGTTTCTTTGTGTACGAGGAGAAGAAATCAATAAAGAAAACGAAGGATCATAGAGCCTGGAGATTTAATATCGGCGGCGTATTTTCCGGCCGGAATAAAAGTTGAATCTGGAACTTTGTCGTGCGTATGTTCATTGAACGTGGTAAATAGGTTCTGTATTGATTTATAGATTCATTCTTTTGTTTATTTCGTGCAGTGAATCTACATTTTCGTAAGGTTTTTTTGTTTATGGTGAAAGAGTGTGTCTTGTTGAGATATGGGTTTTTTATTTGCATGAATCTTGTTTTCTGTTGATTTATGTCTTCAAATCTTTTTCCTTCTTACTTTTTTTGATCGTTTTACAGCACAATGGATCAACTGAAGACTCCATTTTCAGGAATTATTCGTGATGTTAAGGGACGTTTGACATGTTATAAATCGGATTGGTTTCGAACGTGTAATTCTGGTGCAAGGTTTCCCAATCTTTTCCCTTGCTTGTCGACAATGAAATATTCGAAGAAAATGATCTGATTTTTTCCATTTTTTCTCACTACTTGTTACTCTTTCAGGATTTTGGCTCCAACAGCTTACATTTTCTTTGCTTCTGCTCTTNTTGGTTTTGGTATTTATACCGAATTTTCAAAATTAAAGTAAAAAAATAAATAAAAACCATGATATCACATGTGATTATATAATTAAATACAAAAGTTATTAGGATTTATAGAATAGTGAACTCCCTAAACTAGAGATACTTGTTTTTAGCAGTAATATTTATTTTATTTAAATATATTTATTCAATCTATATAATGACATAATGTAATAGGATCACTCTATTAAATTTCCAATATATTGGTTTGGTATATAAGAAATTTTGAGCGTACTGATTTTTTATCATTATTTAAACAAAAAACCGATCAATACGGGTTTTAAGCGAGTCAAATCGGATCTACTTGTTTGATTTAAGAAAAAAGACAAAGTTTGTAGAATTTTATATTCTTCTTTTTTCGAATTAAGAATATAAATTGAAAATGAATAAAAAATTTGTATATTTCCTATAGGTTAACAATTTAATTTATTTTATTAATCCGATACAAATTCGATATATCTTTGTTATTCACTGAGCTCGTTCGATATCGGTCTTTAAACATTGAATAGGATTACATATTTAATGGAATTTAGAGGTGCAATCTTTGTTAATATGATATAGATTAAATTATTATACCGGAATAATAAATAAATTACATTATTAATATAGAAAAAAATACATAATTTCTAACACACTATTGTATGATATAATATCGAATGCTCTATTATGATAATTGTCATTATGGAGATGCAAAAATACATAATCAAATGAATGCAATTTTTACCAATGCTTTGGCAATGTTAGAATCATTTTTTTTTCTTTTATAGTTTAACTTATAAAAATCAAGTGATTTTATGCCAGTGGTATTTTTCAAATAACAATAATAGCAGTGATGGATATTTATCAAATTATAATATTTTAAAAAAAATATATTTTGACAATTCATCCTCTGAAAAAACTCTATATGCAATTTTTGTTAATGTATAAAAAAATTGTTACATTACCAAATATCAATCTCTCCACTATTATATTCGTGATAAAGCTTGTGTTGTGTTAGTGTCAAAATTAAAATAGTTAAAAAATCACTTTTAATTTTTGTGATAAAACTTTTATTAATGTCAAAAATTAAAAGAGTAATAAATCACTTTTAATTTACTAATTAATACCAAAAAAATTCCTTATATGTCTCATATATTCTCAATTATTAATTATTATCGATGAGATTTACTGCATGTGAATCTCGATATTTTATTTTTTCTATATATATTAGTTTTGTTTTCTATTTTTCATCTTTTTGTACTTCATATTAATGTAAATAATTTTATTTTTATCTTACATTCCTCAGAAAAGTGAATTCAACGGACAAATAAGATGACGTGGAATTACTCGACTTTCTTTTAATTTTTAAATAAATTGTAAAGCCCGGTTGGAGTAGGCTTTTGTTGTCAATGTTGTGTAGACCAATTATAAATCTAAAAACCTCCTGGGACACGTGGAGAGCACGTGACTCGTTATCCAACGGTCCAGATCATCGCGTCGGATTGAAGCCACTAGAGCAGATTTAAATTTGAAATGAAAAGTAATAAAAACGTTTTATAGGGCTTCTTCTTTGATCCATTCCAGTGACCCAGACTGCTTTGATCGATGGTGAGTCGCCTGATTATTCTTGTGCTGGGATTATTTTGCGTTAAATTCGTCCTCATTTTTTGAATCTTGTGTTCAGGCGTTGCCCAATCAACAGACAGTGGATTACCCGAGCTTCAAACTCGTAATTGTTGGCGATGGCGGCACAGGTTCGCGTGTATAAATTTAGATAATTTCTTGACTTTTATTTACCTGTTTATATTGTTCTTGATTCAAATTACAAATTTTGGGGACTTAATTCCCAGGATTTGTGTCAAGAACATTCTGATACTAATTAAATACGGTTAGCATTTTGTTATGAAAGATTTTGTGGATTTTTAGATTTATATCGTGTGTTTCTCGTCTTTGAAAAATTAAATTTCTCTTGTTATATTGGTATTGTGAACTATCTTCTGTTTTTTGCTGATGCAGGGAAAACCACTTTCGTGAAAAGGCATCTCACTGGTGAATTCGAGAAAAAATATGAACGTAATATTGCTGTTATAGATATTGTATTTCTTTAAAATCACTTATTTTTGCGCTCTGTCAAGCAGCCACTATTGGAGTGGAAGTTCACCCATTGGATTTCTTTACCAACTGTGGGAAAATCCGATTTTATTGCTGGGACACTGCTGGCCAAGAAAAATTCGGTGGTCTCAGGGATGGATATTAGTATGTATTACTTTTTACGTATGGTTTTCTGTTTTGGCTCAGATTATATGCATGTGTTATATACTAATTTACATTATGGTGTATTTTGCATGAATATTTAGTTGGTAACTCTCTATTTGTAGATGCCTAATGTATGGGGGTTGAAAAAATAGGATTTCCATTGTTGATGATAGCTTGAGATGATCCTCTTTATTGTATTTATTGTTGTAGCTTAACTGTAAGTTATAATACTAATGGGTGACACGTAAATTTGATCTCCATAGTTTCATGATTTTAGCAATTTTGGTCCCCAAAGTTTTATGATTGTAGCAATTTTAATCCCCAAAGTATGAAAAAAGAAAAACTAATCCTCATACTTTGTAAGTTTTGGCAAAAAAATTTCGGGGACCAATTTTGCCACTTTGGGAATCTGATTTGTCAAATGTTTCAAATTTAGATGAACAAATCTGCCAAAAATTTAAAGTTTAGGGACTAAATACCCCATTACAAATTATGGGGAAATTTTTTGCCAAAACTGTAACAGTTTGTTGACTGACTGCGTTATTTTCTCAATGTTAATTTAATATTTGCAGCATCCATGGTCAATGTGCTATAATCATGTTCGACGTCACTGCTCGACTAACATACAAGAATGTCCCGACATGGCACCGCGATCTCTGCAGGTTATTCTTCTAATTTTACCAGAACCATCGTTCGTGGTGTTGTAGAACTAACATCTTGGTGCTAAATTTTAGGGTGTGTGAGAATATCCCTATAGTGCTTTGTGGAAACAAAGTTGATGTAAAGAACAGGCAGGTGAAGGCCAAGCAAGTCACTTTCCATAGGAAAAAGAATCTACAGTACTACGAAATATCCGCTAAAAGTAACTATAACTTCGAAAAGCCTTTCCTTTACCTCGCCAGGAAGCTTGCAGGGTATGTGTTCTTTCTACATGTCAAAATTTATCATCAGCTTGCCATATTTTTAAGTTTTTTGAACTGGTTGCAGTGATCCTAACTTGCATTTTGTCGAGTCCCCGGCTCTTGCCCCACCGGAAGTGCAAATTGATTTGGCTGCACAGAGACAGTAAGCTAGATGCACCTTGACTTGAAAAGTGTTTAATAAGCTTCATTTTTAACACATCCATGCCGATGAATGCAATTTTTTTTGCAGGCATGAAGCTGAGCTTGAAAACGCTGCAAGTCAGCCACTTCCGGACGATGACGATGATGCCTTCGATTAGAAGGTTTCATGTGTGGTTTTGGCTACATTTTGTTAGCCAGTTTTATTTTGCTCTAGTTCTTTCTTGAGTTGAGTGATGGATTATTAACTACTTGTGAGTGAGAAGATTTCAATTACATTCGGAATTTGCAATTTGTTCATGACTAATCTTCTTAATTTATCCTGTCAAAACTAAGTTATGTGCACATGCTCATATTTCTAAATTTATTATGAAAATACTTATATTTTTATAGAGCTCTTCACGAGTCAAGAAAGGGCATATTGAGCAATTTACATGAACTTATTTTGTGAATCTATGAATATTTAGATGGAATTGTTTATTTGGTGGACATTTGTACTTAATTTGAATGTTAATTGGTCAATATTTATTATTTAAATTTCTTTACTTGAGGTTTCTAATTGGGTTGGAATGCACATTTATATAAATAATGTTAAATTGTGAAAGATGGGGTTCATGACCTAAAGATGAGTCGTTAGGTGCTTTTTTCCGAGATCGGAAATTTGCGACTATGGCCATCAAAGGAAGTCAACTATTCATTCGCTTCTACATTTTTTCTCTAAAATTTTAAATTTGATGTTTATAATGAATTACAATGCTATTGTCATGGTTTTCTATCCTTTTTTACAAAAAATTCCACCTACATAATCATGTGTTTTCTGATATGTTTTTGTATTATTTTTTCGAAAACTTTAATTTGATGTTTGCTCATAAATAGTGTCTTTATTTTCTCTGTCACTTATATTGTTAAATTTCTAGAGTCAAATCAATTTCAGGTGGGGAATGTATTTGGATATAACGTATAAGAGAGAGAATATCCCACAGTAAAAAATTGAATATGGTATCGAAGTGGATTTGGAAAAATCCTGAGTGACTTTGTAGGGATTAATCTAATTTAATGAAATTGATGGTTGGTAGGTAATCCATCAATTTGAATTGTCAAATCCAACTTATTATATGGTTGGACTTGAGGGGATGTGTTGAAATATGAGAGTAATTATCTCACATCGGAATTTAGATATGTATTAGATTGATTTATAAAAGAGAATGTTGATAATTGTAAATGATTTTTTCAAGTTTTTATGATGTTGTTTTCTTACTCTTAGACGTTATTTTTTAGGACTCAATCGGTGCTTTAGAGCCTAACACATGTGGTATATATTTTACTTCAATTTCAATATATCTTCATAATTGGACACAAAGAACGAAAAAAGTAATTTCTTCAAGTTCTGCCCATGCAATTGTTTTCCCCCACCGGCGGTGGCCCAGCGGCTCTAGCCCTTTATAATGATTACATTTCTTCCTCCCTTCACCGTCGCCGGGTTCTAAACTCCGCCGTGTTTCATACCTTTGTCCATCTTCGCAACGCCGCATCTGTTCAGCTCCCGGCAATCACCTCGCCGTCACTTCTATTCTCCTCCCTTGCCTCGCCGTCGCCGACCCATCGCACCTTTTCAGCTTCCTTTCCTTCGCCGTCGCGTTGCATATGCTCAGCTCCCGTCCTTGAAACTCCTTCACGGGTAAAAATTGATTGCATGCTTCTGGTTTTCACATATCCTTCGCTAATAATTTACATTCTTTTTTTGTCTGCATGAAGCCTCTAACGACTCTGAAATGCAACGAAAAGTTGTCAAAAGAGAGACTAAAATTGCTTGGGAATTCTGTGTTGAAATATGCAGTAAGTTGTCACCTTTTTCTCAAGTATCCCAAGAACGACGAAGGCGAGTTGTCTTCTCATCGCTCAAGGATTATCAGTAACTCACACCTTCATGAACTTGGGCTTAATCGCAAATTACAGGTTCTTTTAAATATAAAATATATATTTAAAATGTTTATTGATTTTAGTATGATTATTGTTATTTTTATTATAAATAATAAAAGATAAAATCAAATTTAATGTTTTCATACCTATCTGAAATTTCATACAGATCTATATGAGCGGTACAATCAAATTTTATTTTATTTTATTTTTTTAAAATAATTTTTAATTAGTTTTTTAGTGTCGGATCTGAAAAAAATCGGAAATTGACCATAATACCGGGTGGTATCAAAAAAATACTGGTCAAATTCGAAATTTGACGTTCCGAACGGTATATCGGTGGTATACAGTCTGATATGAAAACATTGATTGGAATGAGTATGAAATTTATAGTCTTTCGTGTTTGATAAATGTGAGCGTTGAATATCGTGTTGACTCGCGTTTGCCACACAAGGATGATATTTTGAGATGAGAATACTTATATTCTTTAGTTTTGATATTTTTCTCTATTTTTATTATGCATTCATCTTATAACAACTATTATTCCTGAATGTTGTGTCCGGATGAAACATTCATATATTTAAAGCTATTATATATAATACACTAAATATCCTTTTGTTTGTGCGAAGGTTTGAAATCGATAACATTCTTAAGAACAATTTCGGCAAACTGGTATCCTTTGATAACTATTATTATATAATTCCAACATAGAGAAGAAGATCAAAATTAAAGAATATAAATATTATAGATACTCTTATTGGTTTATGATTTATTAATCAGGATTGTGTTGAAGCTTTGATCGGAGAATACTACATAAAAAATGGATATTTCGCCGCCATTGATTTCATTGAAAAGCTCGGCATAAATGCTAACATTAACCCTTCACTCATAAATCATGCTTTAAAACTCGCTTCACTCCATTCACATTCCTCAAATCCCGATTCCCTCGAGTCAAAACTTGGTTATAAATTTACCCACAAAGGATTATTACAAGAAGCCATAACCCATGAAACATCAACTTCTCATCATTCTTATCAGGTGCGTAAAAACAGTAAAAAAGATTCATTCTATTTGATGATCATTCAAAGTATCTTGTTTATTTACAGAGACTCGAGTTTCTTGGTGATGCTGTGCTTGATTTGCTCATAACTCAATATCTATTTGAAAATCGAAGAAATATTGATTCGGGAGAGATGACTGTGCTGCGTTCTGTATCTGTAAGCAACTCTAGTTTTGCAATGGCGGCTGTGAAATGGGATCTTTATCCTCATCTACGGCATTCCTCTACTGTTCTTCATTCTCAGATATCGCGATTTGTGAAGGATGTTCACGGACTGAGCACACCAGATGCTGTGGCTCCCAAGGTGAGTAGAGTAATGAGTTTTTTCTAGCTAAATATTGTTGGGAAAATTTGTGATCGAATTTGAAGGTTTTGGCAAATTTCGTCTTCCAAGTTATAAAATCGATCCCGTAATTTAATTTTGGTTTAAGATCATAATTGCTAAAAATGAAAAACTTTGAGAACTAATTATATCATACATACTAAATTTTGTGGACTGATTTTACCAAAACTTATAAAGTACGGAAATTGGTTTTGACATCTTGATACTTTAAAAATTATAATTGTTAAAATTATATACTTTGGAGGACCAAAATTGATAAAACTATAAAACTATGCAGATCAAATTTATGTATTGTCAGATAAGAACAAAACATAAATAGAGAAATAAAATAAGAAACAACATTTAGTGTGCAAACTCAAAACTTAGAAAAATTATGTGATCGATAAAATTCAATAGTGAACTCACCATCACAAGAAGAAAATTGAACTTTATGTATTCACAATACAATTATTTTAATGAGACCCTCAATTTAAATATTCTACGATATTTGTAACCTATATATGCTTTTATATCTTCTATATATATGGTTAAGGAAATATATCAA
>RWGZ01001018.1:0-253196 GCA_009725065.1 Utricularia reniformis
TTTTGTTTTGTGAAGAATTGGAGCTCTATGTGTTCGATAATATGCGTGCATCACTTTTTCTGGCTCAGAGGAGCTTATGGCTTTGGTTTTTAGTTTTTTTTTGGGTTTTTTAGGATTCGAGAGCAAAGGCTGTTGATGATTTGTTTCCCGTGATTGATCCTAAGACAAACTACACAACAAAGCCCAAGATATTTGCTAATCTACTGTGGAAACAGCTCAATCATCTAGGGTAATTAGAAAGTTTCAACTTAAATATCTTTTGCTCATCTTTTACTTTAATTTATCTGATGAAACACTGCATATTTATCTATTAGAAATGCTGGATTTGACCCTGAAATGATTAGAGTTGATCCGTATGGGAATGTTTTATATTATCATGCTGATGCAGCTTCACCTTTAGCATGGGACATTGATCATTGGTATCCTTGCTCAAGTAAGCAACTGCTGAAATCTTAACTCTCTTAATTTTATGTTCAAAATGTAATTTGAGTTTGTTTTATGAAATTGCAGGGGGAGGATTAACAGTTCCCAGTAACCTCAGAATCTTGCAGTTGCAAGTATGCAAGAGAAAGCAGAATAAATTGGAATTTCTCATTCCATGGTGGGATTTTCAGCTTGGGGTTTCGATTAACCAGTTCTTATCCATTTTCGCCTCGTCGAATTCCGATTTCCGGTTAGTTGAAATGGCTTTAACATTGTAAATGTACATTGATTCAAATGGTGTGCTGTAATTACAGGAGAAGGGCGTTTTCTTGGTTGTTTTATGAAGGAGAAAGCCAAGAACTAAACGCTTCACAGAGAGTTGATTGTCATATTTTCCCTCGAAATTTCTTAGAAGCCGAAAGAAAACAAGGTCTTGCTCCAGCTACAGTTGTTGTTTCAAGAAAGGAGCAATCTGAAACTCCATTGAAATCATTAGATTTTAATAGACGGCCAAGATTAAGCACACCAATAGTAGGTAAGGACTGAGGATCACTCTTAGTTCCATTTTTTAGATTGATCTTAAGTTGTTTTTATTGTAGCTACTACGAAAACAAAGCATTTTACGAACGAAAACGAAGATCTGATGCGGGTTCCGAACCCGTATCAAGAAATTTCTATGGCTAGAGACTCGTTGAAGCAAAGAGAAACAAGAGTAGATATAGAGAAGCTTGATAATGAAGTAAGTGAAATGCATAAGAGAAGTGAAGAGGAGAAGGTTTGTATACAAGATTTGGAGATAATTTTGAGGAAGAAACAGAAGCAGGCTGAGAAGTGTCGTCGACATACGGAATCACAGTCGTCTTATCGGGTAATGTTGGAGAAGATGATCCGAGATGCAATGCACCAGTAAGTGCAAATTAGTTTAGAATGTGATTCACTTTTCTTATGTAGTCATCTAAATAGGCATTCTCTGGGGTCTCCGTGGATCGAACCTTGAATTTCAACACATGTTTCATATGGTTTTGTTATTTTTGTCAGGAGGGCTGTTTTGAAGGAACATATGCGGCTTAATGAAGCAGCAGCAAGTGCTTTATTAGCTAGACTTGAAGCACAGAAAGCACTTTGTGATTCCACTGAGAGAGAACTTAATGAAAGATTTAAACAACGTGAGGAGCTTGAGAAACAAATGATTTCTCAAATTGAGCATTCAAGGAAAAGATCAAGAACAAATGACACTTTATATCAAGAAGATACTCGTTATTTGCCTCGAACTGAACCGGTGCAAAGTGGTTCCGATGAAGAGAAACGAGACACTGATACGAAGATTACAGTACTGGAACAAGATGAGAAGAATGAAAGAGGGGAACGTGGGAAGGAGAACATTGAAAAATGGCTTCATTTTCTTGAAATGAAACAAGAAGAGGAAAATGAAACAAGTAGTAGAACTGATGAAGTGATCAAGAAGCTGAATCTCAAATTCCCACATTGTGTAGAAAGTCGAAAAGAAAACGAGACGATCTGGAATGATCTAGAAACTAAGGATCCTCCTTATAGAGTTGGATCAGAGAGATTGAATGAACATGTAGTGATTTCAAATGGAAATGGTGTGAGAAGAATGAGCAGCCCTGATGATCGAATTCGAAAGAACGGGACGAACAAAGGTGAGTTTCGGAGAATCCCTTCGTCTCCGTTTTTTATTCAAGGCATGAAGAAGAAAGTGGAATGCTTGAAAAAACAAGCTTCTGTTGTTGATGATAAGAACGATGATTCTGCTAAGCATGAATTATCGAAAAACAGTTTCATAAGATCATCTTTTAGAGCAATGAAGAAGGTAATAATGAATTAATAGATCTTGTAATATTTGCGTTTTTTATTAGTCAAAATTTAGATATATTTAAGTATTTGTAAGATTAGTGATTTGAAGTCAATAATTTTAAATTAAATGGGTAATATAATAAGATTGAAAATTTTAATTTCATTTAAAATAATAGGACGAAAATTAATTCTGTGATAAATATTAGAAATCAAATTTGGATTTTTCCTATTTAGATAAATATATGATTTTTTAATATTTTAGTTATAATTAAACATGCAAATTAATAGTTATCGTTCACACAAATTATTATATATTTGTATTAATAGTACACTTTTGATTTTATATCTACTTATATTTTTATTTGATATGTAAAATTTAAAAATTTAATATAAACCTAACTATATATTTTTGGATATTAGTATAAATTAATATTTAGGTTTCGGGTCTTAATTATTTTATATGTATATACATAATTAAGGATATTAGAACAATATTTTGGGAGTGAAATTAAATTTTCGAAAATGATTCAAATATATTGTTATATATAATACAAATACATAAAAATTGATATTAATATTTATTGTATTTCATATTAGATATACTAAATAATAATTAAATTAATAATTTTTAATATAAATGATGAGAGTCGTATATTTCTTTATCAAATGATAATATCCACATAACATTATTTCATTTTCAAAATATATTGTGAAGATGTACTATTTAAATACATTATCATTATTATAATATAAATAATTTGATGGATCAACATATCCATGCAGAAGCAGATAATTTCCTTCCTTTGCCAGCAAAGAACAAGCGACGAGTGCCGTTTCTCGACTCCAAAACCTCGAACCCGACTCCTCTTGACGATGCACTCGGCCTGCGATTCCGCAAAACTACTAAATGTAACCTGAGAGAAGCCAGCTGATATAAACATAGACCTCCAATGCTGCATTTCTCGGGATATCAAAAGCGACTCGTCACGATTCGTTCAAGCCCCGGTCGTAGCAATAACTTCTCGATATTATGAAGCGAATCTAAATGAAACTTAGCAGCATCAAGAGACTCCAATAAGTTCGAGTACGAATGAAGTGCATGTATAACATGGTTGGGAAACTAAAGATCAGCTCGATCACAACCTTTGTCGATCGAAACTACGATTCTCTGAGCAAGTTGCTTCATGAGTTTAAGAACGAAAGGAAATCGATAATCGGAAAGAGAAGAAAAGGGTAGATTTACGGCAACTGCTTCATTCTTAGGGAGTAACCAAGTACTCGATTTGAATGAATCAATGCTCATGAGTTCAAACTCTAGTGATATGTTAACTTCATTAGCAAATTGAATCAAGTTTTTTCGAGTTAAACCGAATTGTAACGCGTCGTGTGCCGAGGGAGATGTAATTGCAGTGATCTTCATAAAAAGAGGGTTTTCAATTCGATTTATTAACGCGAGTTCTTGCATAAAAGATGACCATTGTCCACCGTAACCAATATCGAAATCGATAATATGAATCGTATTAAATCCCAATAAAGCTTCAAGAATAGCTTGATTGCAAGTGAAGTTAGCAAACTGCACAAGAGGGGAAATCTCCAAGAAGGATTTGTAAGCTGAAATTTTAACAATGAGGCTAAATGGAGACTATTCGGAGTCGAAATTGTTGGTTTTGCGACGGAGGAGTAACTTCAATGCTTCTTTGCAATAAAATGCAGCTCTTTGAAATGGATTTCCATTTGGAGAAAGCTCGTGATTTAGACGAGTCAATATACCGTTTGCGGATTCAAAATTTCCCGATTCAATGAATTCGGCTACTTTGTAGAGATGACTAACTGTTACTTGTTGTTCTTGATGATGACAATGTCGTAACTCATCTACAAAAACAAGTTGTGGCTTCTTTGCTCGGCGAATTGGCTTTTGGTTTACATATTTTGGAAGAACTTGTAACTGATGAGGAACTTTCTGCTGGAGATTGAGTTGCTGTTCTTGCTGCCTTGAATCCATGAAAGCCGGCACACCGGAGGTTGGTGGTTTACCCGGAGGCGAATGAATCGTACTCCGGTGTTTCTCCGGTGGAGATGACAAGGGAAGCATGGAAGAATATTGATTCATTTCAGTAGAAGAATCAAATGCAGCTTGATTATGCAGAGATGGATGAAAAATACTCTGTGAATTGGGAGGCAAGATGATATCATCATAGCTGGATATGAAACTAGAAACGAATTCTTCCGCCGGAGAAACACCGCCGCAGTCATTTTTCCGATTATCCCGAGGAGGGTCGTCAACGTCACTCATTATCCAATCCAGAATGGCCTGCTCTTGACTGGGAGTGGGAGTAGCAGCGGCGGCGGCAAACTTCACGCTATCCCAGTCTTCCATAACAAACTTCTCTAGTTCACCGCCGGCGTAGGATTCGATGAGGCACGAAGAAAAGGGNCCCGACTCCTCTTGACGATGCACTCGGCCTGCGATTCCGCAAAACTACTAAATGTAACCTGAGAGAAGCCAGCTGATATAAACATAGACCTCCAATGCTGCATCTTCTCGGGATATCGAAAACGACTCGTCACGATTCGTTCGAGCCCCGGTCGTAGCAAGAACTTCTCGATATTATGAAGCGAATCTAAATGAAACTTAGCTGCATCAAGAGACTCCAATAAGTTCGAGTATGAATGAAGTGCATGTATAACATGGTCGGGAAACGAAAGATCAGCTCGATCACAACCTTTGTCGATCGAAACTACGATTCTCGGAGCAAGTTGCTTCGTGAGTTTAAGAACGAAAGGAAATCGATAATCGGAAAGAGAAGAAACGGGCAGATTTACGGCAACTACTTCATTCTTAGGGAGTAACCAAGTACCCGATTTCAATGAATCAATGCTCATGAGTTCAAACTCTAATGATATGTTAACTTCATTAGCAAATTGAATCAAGTTTTTTCGAGTTAAACCGAATTGTAACGCGTCGTGCGCCGAGGGAGATGTAATTGCAGTGATCTTCATAAAAAGAGGGCTTTCAATTCGATTTATTAACGTGAGTTCTTGCATAAAAGATGACCATTGTCCACCGTAACCAATATCGAAATCGATAATATGAATCGTATTAAATCCCGATAAAGCTTCAAGAATAGCTTGATTGCAAGTGAAGTTAGCAAACTGCACAAGAGGGGAAATCTCCAAGAAGGATTTGTAAGCTGAAATTTTAACAATGAGGCTAAATGGAGACGATTCGGAGTCGAAATTGTTGGTTTTGCGACGGAGGAGTAACTTCAATGCTTCTTTGCAATAAAATGCAGCTCTTTGAAATGGATTTCCATTTGGTGATTTAGACGAGTCAATATACCGTTTGCGGATTCAAAATTTCCCGATTCAATGAATTCGGCTACTTTGTAGAGATGACTAACTGTTACTTGTTGTTCTTGATGATGACAATGTCGTAACTCATCTACAAAAACAAGTTGTGGCTTCTTTGCTTGGCGAATTGGCTTTTGGTTTACATATTTTGGAAGAACTTGTAACTGATGAGGAACTTTCTGCTGGAGATTGAGCTGCTGTTCTTGCTGCCTTGAATCCATGAAAGCCGGCACACCGGAGGTTGGTGGTTTACGCGGAGGCGAATGAATCGTACTCCGGTGTTTCTACGGTCGAGATGACAAGGGAAACATGGAAGAATCAAATGCAGCTTGATTATGCAAAGATGGATGAAAAATACTCTATGAAACTAGAAACGAATTCTTCCGCCGGAAAAACACCGCCGTAGTCATTTTTCCGATTACCCATAAGAGGGTCTTCAACGTCACTCATTATCCAATCCAGAATGGCCTGCTCTTGGCTAGGAGTGGGAGTAGCAGCGGCGGCGGCGGCAAACTTCACGCTATCCCAGTCTTCCATAACAAACTTCTCCAGTTCACCGCCGGCGTAGGATTCGATGAGGCACGAAGGAAAGGGAACAAGGTCCGAGTCAGGTCTTTCAGCATTGAAATCTTGCTCCCATTTTCTATTTTCAATTGCCTTAGAAACCGCCGTCAAGCCAGCCGTGTCGTTAGAACCACCACCACCGCCACCACGACAACTATCCCCAAAAAAAGCTCGATTTTTCAGAATAAGCTCCAAATCCAAAACCCCATTCCCCTCAAAATCAAAGGGTAATGACATTCCCTTAATCTGAATAAGCAAAAATAAATGAATCCCACAGCCAAAAAAATCTCGAATTCAAAAACCCATGTTGTCGTTCAAATATCCAGCAGTTCAGCGTCTCTTACAAAACTGGAAAAGCTTACTCTTGTCTAGAACAAGAAGAACTCCATTTGCTTGAGTTTTCTTCATCAATGGACGCGCCCAACTTAAAATGGCAAAGTCCCGGGCTTCTCCCTGAGATTATTAAATAATCCCTCTACAGTTTCAACTGGACAAATAGAATAAGCTTTATTTGGAAGAGGACACCTGGGCGCTGACTTTATTTCATATTTATTTGAGGATTTTTCACTAAATTAATAAAATATATATTATATTACATTTTTACCATAATTAGATCATTGGATTTGGAACATACTTATTTCATATAAAAAATAAAAATATTATGTTGAGAAGTATATTACATTTACTAATTATGATTGTTATTAAAATAATTTTGGATTTATATTTTATATTTATATTTCAAAAGCTTGTAATTAGATTTTTTATATATGCAGACTATGGAAACTTAATTTGTCGAATCACTTTCAATTTTGTATCAGATATGGTTTTCATCACATCCGATCCAATCTAATCGGACATTTATTAGTGTATAATAATGAGAAAATTACGTAGCCCCCAATTGTTTTAAACCATCAAAATAAATAAATAAAATATATTAAGATATCCGAAAATAGATTAGTTATCAAAAACAAAACAAATTTCATATCTATATTTTGATGATCTGGACCATAAGATCAAATAAGCAAATACATGTTTTGGTGGGATATCCGATCCATGTACATCCCTATATAATATATATATGATAGATGAGAGTGTTATACTGATGGTTATTGGAATAAAGATAAATTGTGTGTAATTACATAATTCTTCATATATTTATTATTATTTTATATTACAATATAATAAATATGAAATATTATTAATTTTTACTTAACTAATTTTTTTGTATATTTTCAATTTTCATAAACTAAGACAATCAAACACTAATAATTTAAATTTTCTATTTCCCCCCTCACATCGCATCCATATGATTTACGAATCAAAATTCAAATCTATTAACAATTTTTTTAATGACAATAATTTTGGAAATAAAATTAAAGGTAAACTCAATCCGACCTGATCCAATATAATATTTATATCAAAATATATAATATAAAAACTCAATAACCTCATATATACGTCAAGTCATATGAAAGGTTTATATGAAAGGTTGACAAATGGCTCTTTACCATTATAAGGTATGGTCCATTTTGATCCCTGTATAATTAATTCATAATAATGTTTCATTTCTATAATTTATCAAAATGAACTTCGATAAATCATACTTTCGATTGTGTTTTTTTAGTTACCGAAATAATGTTTTTAACGTAAATCAGCACGACTCTCGTATGATTGTCAACCAAAGTGATCTACATTCTTATCTTAATTAATGAAATTATTGCTCATATGTATATTCCTAATGACATAAGATGTCCCATAGGCAACAATGTAAAATATCATACAAAGATTAATCCAAAATCATATACCAACTTTAGCCCTAACAAAAACCATCTAGTTAGAATTTTGTAGTATGTAAATCTAATAATAATATGTATAGTAAGTTCAGTATTTAATCTTAGAGTATATAGTGTAACTATCTCCTTTCCATTACACGATATTGTTCACACTGAACTAAACTAACTCTAATAACTTCATTTAATTCTCATTATTTTATTTTTTTATAGTCATAAATTACTCATTGGGTCACTTTAACTGTCACAACCAGGATAATTATCAATTTGTTAGGAAAAAATTCTTTTGCAACTGATTGGAAAAATCATTATAAATTTTTATCTATACTCGATATTAATATTTATTGCATCCCGAGAGATCTTAAAATAAAGGGGGTAAATGTTTTAAAAAATGTTCTTGAGTAACATACCACAAACACAAATAAATACTAATTTTCCAAAAAATCGATTTTTGTTAAAATATTTAATTAGTATCAAATATTCAAAAACATTGTAAACCATGAACGTTAGGCCTAGTATAACGAACTTGGTGTGTATAGTG
This sequence comes from Utricularia reniformis, assembly GCA_009725065.1. Lineage (NCBI taxonomy): Eukaryota > Viridiplantae > Streptophyta > Magnoliopsida > Lamiales > Lentibulariaceae > Utricularia > Utricularia reniformis. The sequence goes on from RWGZ01001018.1 coordinate 8,485, forward strand.
CGTACTGGGTGCGTTAATATCAAATTTTTTTAAAAAATATTTTAATTAATTTGTATGAAATTTTATACAATCTATCATGATAAAAATCAAAATAATTTGAAATATTATTTGATAATAAATTAAATTGTAGAAAATTAGTATATTTATATTTTTAAATCAGCGAATCATTAACACGCTATAATCAAATTCACAAAAAATTAACGAGTCCCGAGCTCGCACCCTTGTTGGTACAAGTCATCATCCTAACCGATTAGCCAATTCCAATAGAAGTATGGGAGGGTCCCTTTGTGAGACTTTCTAACAAGTCATCATCCTAAGATTACATAGATCAAATATGTTATTCACATACTAATTTTGCACGAATCTTTTTTTAAACTACCGACTTCTATGTTTGTATCCGAAGCCGGATCTCTTAATCCATAACAAACATTTTAAACACTACGTAACAAATAAATTTGATTTTTGTAAACTTGTGAACCAATTTGGCATCATTTTCATATAGTTGTGAATATATTGGTTATAGGCATATTCCGTATGACATATACAAGTTACATAGGCAACAAATAAACTTATTACCAATACATTGTATCCACCACATATCATTGAAACCTATATCTTTAAAAATTAACATTTTATTAAATTCAATAAAAAATAGTATTTAATTAATAGGAGGAATCATCATTAAGGGTAATTATGAGATTTGATTAGTCAAATATTTAATTTACATAAATTATAGTCTAAGCCATTGCAAAGTCCAATGTATTGAACAACACAAAACCATCAAAATGTCTAATTTTTTAATTATTTTAAAACTTTGACATTTATAACTTGTGTTGAGCACTAACTCTCGTCAAATTCAATGTATTGAACATAAACGCTATAAAAAATATATTATATAGATACAATTTTTTGCATTTATTTTGTATTGTTCATTTTAAATTTATGAATAAAGCATTTACAAATAAAAGGTGTAGTTAATATAATGAAAATAAATAGATACCGTATTTGAAGTCTAGTTTTTTAAAAAAAAATTAATATAAATTATCCACAATTTTATATTAAATATATTCTCAAATTAACATTTTTATGTATATTTTTGTATTATTAATCAAGCTACACTATTTAAATAGTTCCTAATTTCTAATGAAAAACTCAAAGCAAGCCAAAACATTATTTTTTCATTGAGAATAATAACAAAAATAATAAAAATTATTATTATTATTATAAAACTACAAATATTAACCATTACAACAAAATAAAAGTGGTGCACTACACCACTTTTTAATCAACAAGTCCGTAATAGACCTAATTGGATCATAAAAATTAATAAATCTCACATACTTGGTACAAGATAAGACTCTAATTCGACATTGTGAAATAATGTCGAAAGATATTTTTATTATGAACAAACAAAACCCTTTGGTACCTTCTTACCACAAGAGTTAGCAATCAAACTTACAGCAATAGGAATTTCAATATTCACAACACCAATAACATTAGCCTTAATTGCAGTACACAAACACAATGCAGCTTCAAGATCAGCAAGTCCCTTCACAAGTGTACAGCATTCCTTGCTCGGGTTCGCTCCGATTATCTCATGAACCAATCCTCCGAGCCAGTCACCACAAACACCGAACTTGAGAGTGTCCTTAGGGCATTTCCCGACAATTTTTGCTTGGCCGGAAGGAGACGGTTTCGGGGTGCAGGGTTCGGAAGCGACTGCACAAGTGAAGAGGATGAATGTGAATAGAATGAAAGAGATTGAAGCTTTTACATTTGCCATTTGGTTTGTGTGTGTATATGATAAAGATGACGCTTTGTTCTTATATAAAATTAATGTTTTTTTTCTTTTATGGAGATGGATTGAATGGATGGTGGAAGTCTACAATCTACATATTGTGTGGATGAAAATGGCTCAAGATAGATTTTTGATATGAGAAAATTGCATAAATAACCCCCAATTTACGAACTGTGTAAATGTTATGCCCTCCAACTTATAAAATTGCAGGAATGATATCTCAAGTTATTAAAACCGTTTATTTTTTACCCCTCGTATTTAGCACATGATTTTCAGTTAAGTTTGCAAACATTTTTTGTTGGCATTATTCGTTCTCAATGTTCACAAATTATGCAAATAAGACTTTTATACGAAAAATTATACAAAATTGATAATTCAAGTTCGAGAAATGTGCATCCAGACGTAAAACAATAACAATGTCGTAGAGGGTCAATATTAAACGGTATTGTTTACTTGAGGTGTCGTACATACATTTAATTAAAGTTGGAGGATCATATGTACATATTTTTATTAACTTTAGGTGTCATATTTGCATATTTTTGTTAACTTGAGGTGTCATATTTGCAATTTTGTAACTTAGATGGTATGTTCTTTACATCACCCGAAAATTGGAGGGTCACCAGCAAACGTCACTCTTTTTGATATATTGAGTAATTGGTCCACTAATAGATCATTTAAAAATTTAGACCAAAATTTGTGAAATTCAATAATCGAGTCGGGTCAGCTTTTTGTTACTATATTACAAAACATATTTTGAATATTAAACTCGAATCTTTATTTTAAGTAATCAATTTCAACACTTATACTTTAATTATAAAGAAAATAATATTCAAAATTCTTATTATATTTTAAGTCATAATATGTATTTTAATTATTATAATTGAAAATTTCCCATTTTATATGGTTTCTGCAAAATTTCTTTTTTTTATTGTAATTTAAAATTCAAAATTTAGACAAAATTAAAACTTTGTTAATGATATTTATATCTATTATAAAGTATTTTAAATATTTACTAAACTATAAAAAAGGTAAATTTACTTAAATAAAATAAAGGGGGAAACTGTTGTTCTTGGAGAAGGGGAAATCCCTAATTTTTCAATTCAACGCAATAAAGAAAGAGGCAATAAATGACGATTTCTTGCTTAACACGAGAGGAAAATGCTTTATAAATTGCCCAAATCATCACAATCCGCACAAGTGAAGAAGAAGTTGAAGAAAATTGATCTGAGCAATCAAATCCAGTGAAAAATGATGCGCCTGAAATTCGCCGGCGTTCTGATGATCGGAATGATTGGAGGAGCATTCATTGCGCGAAACCTCAATAACGGTTCTAATCGCAATTGGCGAAGAGGTTGTAACCACAAAGATGCCAAGATCAGCGGAGGCACCGCCGCAACAGATGGGGTTGCCGGTACCGGAACATTGACCGGATGAAACGATGTATTTGGGCAGCGCGCGTGGTTTTCATTTGTTTAATTTCTGTTTTGGGGTATTAATAAAATAGTGTGTTAAAAGTAAATTATTGTATACTTTGAAATAATTACAATGAAAATAAGTCAAATTATGACAAATATGTTGTATTTCTTTCCCTTGTACCAATTAATCTTATTATTATTAATCATAGACTTTTCTCCCAAAAAACTCCAAATTGGGTTCCATAGCATCATTAAACCCAACTATTTAACGTATTAATTATAACTAGGGATTCATAATAAAATATATGGATGTAAATCACTATAGTTACGAAGTAAAATTAAAATAAGAGACATTGAGAATGTGAAGAAATTTGTAGTTTTTAATTTACTTGAGAAACTATTGATTATATGGATATAGATTGGATTATATTACGTAGAAATATTAATTTATTAGAAATAAATTTCAAATGGTTAAATAAAAAATGATTAAAATATTAACCTATTATACTTTCTTTTTTCTTAAACTTAAATAACTCTAAATGTTCACTATATTAACATAGATAATTTTATAATAACTCTAAGTGTATTTTTAAGAAGAAAAATACACTTACAAGTTACAACTATAGTTTTGGAATCGTATCCAATAGGTTCAAACCGATTTTAGAAATATATATATATATATATATTTATAATATTACTATATTTTTTAATAATAAAATTAATGTAAATAACTAATTTTTTTATTGATTTAATTTTTGGGTGGACACGGGTCTGGATCAATAGGTTGAGAATTTTTCTTGATCCATCGATAAATTGATCCAACGGGTTGAAAGTACAACACAACATATCAATGAGTTGAAATAAATTAAACCTTAAAATTTAAAAACTTTCAATTTTAATCCTAAAATTTTTAAAATTTAAAAATGTACTCACTTCAACCCGTCAACCTGTACGATCGATCCGTATGGGTTGACGAGTTGAAATTTACGCCCGAACCCGTACAATAATGTTTAGTGGGTTTAATCCACGAGTTTACCCGTTTATACGGGTTGTGCTACATATGTCCACTCCTAATCTTATTATAAATAAATCAAAATTCATATTTTTCCATATTTTATTAAATATTGATCAAAATTTTGGTCCAATACACACAATTCTAGTTGGTCGAACATGTTTTGTCCTAGTTTTAGCATTTAGACCGAAATCGAATCAGTATTTTGTTGATATGATCCGATTTCGAGGTAAAATTATTTTTCGAAATGAATGGGATCGATATTAACATCAGTTCTACATATAATGCTTACAAGCAATAGCAGAAGCTTCTATTATTGGATATGGAGATCGGAAGAAATGAATCCCTAATTTTCAACGCATTAAAAGAGAGATGAAGAAAAATGGCGAATTCTTGAAAAACAAGGCAGGAAAATGCTATCTATATAAACCGTTCTACTCTAATCGCCATAACCCGCGCAAGCGAAGAAGAAGACGAATTAAAGAAATTCAAATTTGGCCGTTTGCAGGAAGTAATTGGAAAATGGAGTTGCTGAAATATGCCGGCGTTCTGGTGATCGGAATGATGGGAGGAGCTTTTATTGCTCGAAACACCATCGGAGGCTGTCCAAAACACAAGTCGAGGAAGGAGTGCAACCAGAAAAACTCCAAGACCAACGAAGACGCCGCCGCAACCGACGTGGCTGCCGGTACCGGTACTTTGGCAGGTTGAAATACTAATATTTGGTCATTGATTTTTATTTACTTTTTAATATAACGATACAATAATAATAATAATCGATAATAATAAACTTTATACATTTAATTTTTTAGATTTCATAAAAAAACAAGAATTAATCAAAATATTTATACAAAACACAATAGTATATCGATATCTTCTAATATATTTTATCTTTTTATTTGATAATTTATAATCAAAATAAAAAATAATAATATATAATTTTTAAAATAAATATTAACATTTATTCTCTTACCTCTCTATCATTTGATAACATATAAATAAAAGATATTTTTTTGAACGGTAAACTATAAATATATATAAAAGATATATGCTTGATAATGTTTAAATTAAATAACATTATATTAATTTAAAATTATCTTATTATTCTAAATATCATTCAATTCAAATGAATTATTGAATCAAAAAAGACAAAAAATAAAGCTTAAATACAAACCAAGAATGATGAATTTAGTATTATTTTTAAAATAATAAATAAAATTATAATATACATTAATCGGATGGATGAAAAACTATATCCACATGATATTCAGAACACCAGATTTTCTTGTATACTAATAATTAGAAGTACTAATTAAGATTTATGGTACGTAAAAAATGGTATATTTATTTATTTAAATAATAAAATCTGTACAAAAAATCTCAAAAAAAGCTGAATATTACACAAGAAAAAGGACAAGAAGCTGTGAAGGAAGTTCAGGCAACATGAAGAAGCCGTTCTGGTTCATATTTGCTGATCAAGTATCCAATCCACACACTACAACCAATCAAAGCCAAAATTTCAACAACAAACAAAGCGCTTTTTCTTCGTCTTCCCGATTGTTTCTCAAGTAATTCCTGCATCACGATCGTGTTCGAAAACTTGTCTTTTTGTTCTAAAAGAAAGAAAAAATGTTGTAATGAAAGAATACCAGTTCTTCAATGAGTTTCTCATTATGCTCTTGTATAGAAGCATTCTCCCGTTTCATCTTCGAGATAAGGGATCGTCCCTGCAAGTCAAACATCATGAACGAAACAAAACGAAACAAAACGAACATTATCGAAGGAAGAAGAACAAACAAATTACAAACATTCTCTGTATGCGGTTTTCACTGATCTATCAATTCGTATATTCGACTTTTATCAAGTAAGTAAATATAGCAAAACTAACATGAGTCCAATGACAGAAAAGAAAGAAGATATTGTAGAAATTCAAGATTCAATGGATCGAAAGAGTGTCGGTGTAATCCAGTTCATAAGACAAGTGAATCACATTGAAAAGAGTATGTCAATCCAATTACTTATGATATCTTTCCCCTTATAAACTAGAACATTTATATTTCCACAACAGATGTGGGATATATTCAATACTCCCCCTCAAGTCGAACTGACCTTGGTCCGGTTCAAACTTGCTTCAATATGCTCGGTAGTGCTCAAATCATAGGTCGATTTATTTCTGTCGCCTAAGTCCGATGTGCTTTTCTACCAGAGTTTTTTTGTTTAAGCCAGTACGAATCAGCCCAAAACCCACCCTGAAGCTCCGATATCATGTAGAAATTCAGGATTCAATAGGCTGGCAGAGTTTAAGTATAACGCAATTCTAATAAAAGTAAACCACATTGAAAAAACTAGACCAAACCTATTACTTATGATATCATTCCCTTACAAAACTAGCATATTTGTATATCCATATTCGATGTGTGATATATTTCAAGAGATATAATAATAATACTTACAGAATCTGAAGGTTTTCTAATTTCATCATCATCAGATGAATTTCCTTCTTCTTCCTCTTCAGGAACCGTAGCGGGATGATTCGCAGGAACATATATAACTCTCAATCGAAGCTCCTCGACAAGTTTTCCGTCTTCCTTATCAAACTGAAACATATCGAAAAATGTCTTCTTTTAGTTAATCACACAAGAATCTGCACAAGTTTTTACATAAGGTTCAGAAAATCAAGCCCACCAAGTTGTTCGTAAAGTTCTTCATCGTCGTTCCAGCAGGAACAATAACACTCTGAACCATAAATTTATCTTTACACAACATATCTAAAATAGCTTCCTTTGGGGCCTGCATTGTAACTGATAAATGCAAAAGAAAAAAGATAAAAGGATGAGATAATTGATGGATAGTTTAATTTGAAAGATGAAGCTATTTTCACCTGCAACATTGTAAAGTGAACGTGGTAACACAACACCGGCATTCGGTCGAACAGAATATCTCTTCGGATTCGTTGTTTTAACCTTTCAAAGAGTTATATAATCTGCAAGTTATATCTCTGTAACTTGAACTTAATCGAAGAAAATACCTTAAAAGCAATGGAATGATCTGTTTTGTTAGTTAACTGTATAGAACATGTACTCTGCTTCCTCAATTGAACTGCATTCACAAAGCAATGAAATATCTATAACAAATTTCAATCGAAATCAAGTAATGGCGAAGGAGAAACAAATACAAAGACAAANTTTTCACCTGCAACATTGTAAAGTGAACGTGGTAACACAACACCGGCATTCGGTCGAACAGAATATCTCTTCGGATTCGTTGTTTTAACCTTTCAAAGAGTTATATAATCTGCAAGTTATATCTCTGTAACTTGAACTTAATCGAAGAAAATACCTTAAAAGCAATGGAATGATCTGTTTTGTTAGTTAACTGTATAGAACATGTACTCTGCTTCCTCAATTGAACTGCATCCAAATAGCAATGAAATATCTATAACAAATTTCAATCGAAATCAAGTAAATGCGAAGGAGAAACAAATACAAAGACAAAAGAACACCGTACAAAATAAATAAGCAAAAGCCCCACTACCCAGAAACCCCACATAAAAACAGCATTAAAGAGAATGAAAGAAGATACACACATGGGAATTTCAGTTCACATGGATGAATCCCGAGAAAAACCCCTATGCTCATCTCTCTGAAATTGGGTTTAACAGACAAATGAAGCCCAGAACTTGGTCAAAGGGAATCAAGATTTTGAAAAGATGAAGTGGTTTTGCGGGTGCAGTGGGTCAGACTGATCGGCGACGAATAAGCACGAATTACAACCGAATCTGACGCCTGCCTCTCATGGCGGCGTTCCTCTGGAAATGAACCTCCTCCGATCCGACTACTGAAATCAAATGTAATTCGATCCATATACATTAAATGGAAAATAATTCTGAATACAATACATAAAATTCATTGTTTTTCAGGCGGTAAGAGACGGAGTCATTGAAAGAGGCGACTATTATGGCTGGCCTCATCCCTATGATTTTTATATTTATTTTGTCATTATAATTGCTGATGTATATCCCACTAATACAATAATAAAATGAAGCCATGTATATAATAAGATAATTATGGATTTGAAATCATTTTTTTATTGGTTGAATTTGATGGTCTAATTGGTTAGATCGATTTAAGATAAATTCATATTTAAAATATTAATATAATTTTAAAAAATACTTAACTCTATTTAAATCCTAAATTTATCAAGTTTGTAACAAATGGCCATTGTGAATTATTTTGTAAATTTTATTGTACGTAGACCAAAAATTTATTTGAATCACTTTTTAGTATTTAGATCGGTCTAAATTTGTTTTATGCTGACATGTTGTGGTAAAATTTTGAGATGAGATGATTTTTAGAGTAGATAAATTCGATTGCATTACAATTTAGGGTTTTTCCGATCTAATCAACCAATCTAAATTGGTTTCAACAATTATGATCGAAACATTAACTCCATACCAAGATTTTATATCCATAATTGAATCTTAATTTTAGATATAATATTGCATATTACATAACTACAATTAAAAAATAATATATTTATTTTTCAAATTATACAAATGTTATTTTTTTAAAAAATATTATATTATGAGATATGGATAACCGCCATAGAGTGACTTCATTGTTATAATATGTACAACACCACTATAAATTTTTTTAGAACAACCAGATAGGATAATTTCAACAGAATATTAACAATGAAGTTTGGGTGATGAACGAAGTACCTGGTAGATAGATATGATCAATTGGGGAGAAAAACTACACTTAGTATGAAAAACTTGATTTGGTTGATCGAGTCCATATATGTACAGTCGATCGGTGTGGAAGACTGATCGAGGAACATATAATTTTTTGGAGAATATAGTTGTAATTTAAATAACGAGAATGTATTATGATTTCTAGATCCAGTCTTCTATCTTATTCTACGTTCAAAACACAATTTGAAAATACATTATGTGTTATAATGAGAATGTTAATGATATAATATTCGGTAAAAACTGTAATAATATATTTTAACATCAAAATGTATTTTGAGAATATATACATAATATAATCTAAACTCAAGAGAGAATGTTCTATATTTTTATTTTGATAATGTATAATTACATTATTTTTAGGGTTTAGACTCCAATTATAATTTTCACTAAATCATTTATGACTGATTTGTTCTTATTACTTAATTCGACTAGACTCCAAAGCTTCTCACCTGAAATCTCCATAAGGAGTCAATGGTAATTTAAAATAAAAAATCAATGAAATATACATTTAATAAAAAATCTATAAATATATATTCATGTGAATCTGATGTACCTAATATTTAACAAAAATGTAGTGGACCTGGTAGCAAAATGATTAAAGGCTAAAGAAACAACTACTCTTTTCACACTTGCACCATTTTCACGTTTAACTTGTCACTTTACCAAGAGCAAGCTGATCTTCGAATTTCCCTTTCAAATTCCTTTCTTCAAAAATCTTCCAAAGGCGGCGAATTTCACGCGAACCCACCTCGGGAGCAATCTCAGATTCCTTTTTTTTCTTATTTTTCTCGATTTTTATGTATTGCGATCTATGGTGGAAATGGACGGCGGTGCGTCGTCTAAGCAACCTCAGCAAATCTCAGATATGCTTCAGAAATTCGCTCTCGCTTTCAAAGCTAAGACGTATGAGCTTTTCGTTGAAGATGATTCTGATGAGGAGATTACTCACCGTATAGATTCAGCTCAACAATTCATCCCTGACCATAAAGTTGTCGCAATTAAGCATGATTCAGGGCCTGTTCGGGAAATTAGCCATGTTCTGTTGATTGGGTCTTTGATTCCTTCGTTGTTTACGACGCTGGCTTCTTTTGAAGCTTCTTATTTGCAATTTCAGGCTGCCCATGTGCCGGAATTGGACGAAGATGCTCTAGAATCTGTTGACAGATCGATAGTTTCGATACTTGAGAAATTTACTGAGATGAAGAAATTATACATGAATTCGAAGAACAGCAATGTGGATTCGATTAGTGGTTTTGATTTTCCAGCAGGGTCGTTTTTGGAGTACCAAGTGCAGGAGAATCAGAGCAAACTTAGGGTACTTGAAATGACGGTGAATTCACTACAATCACAGATTGATATTAAGGATATTGAGGTAAGACAATTGAGGAAAAAGTATGAAGAATTCAGAAATTCTAACGGTAATCTACTTCAGAAATTGGATTCAAAAGATGGATATATGAATTTGAATTTGTTTACAGTTCGTGTTTTTGATGCAATGCTGCGTGATTCATTGAAATCGTTGCGTTATTTCACTAAACTTTTGATTGAATTGATGAGAGAATCTGGTTGGGATTTAGTTGAAGCTTCTGGTTTTATTTACTCAGGAGTAACGTATTCAAAAAAGGGCCATTTTCGTTTTGCTTTCTTATCATATGTATGTATGGCAATGTTTCAAGATTTCGATAACTCCGATTTCGGATTATCCAAAAATGGTGTAACAGTTAGTGAAATCAGTGATTATCTGAGGCATTTGATTGAGCATGTTTCTAGTAATCCCATTGAGATCATAAGAAAGAATCCCGAGAGTGAGTTCTCTCGGTTTTGTGCTCGGAAGTACGAAAAACTCATTCATCCGACAATGGAGTCGTCGATATTCAGTCATTTGGACAAGAAGAGCAATGTCATAGATTCATGGAAATCATTGCCTGTTTTCTATGAATCTTTTGTAAGAATGACAAGCTCAATTTGGCTCCTTCATAAGTTAGCTTACTCGTTTAAGCCTCCGGTGAAGATATTTCAGGTGGCGATCGGAACAGAGTTCTCGGCCGTGTACATGGAGGATGTTTTGGTAAAATGTAACACAGGGAAGACGATGACTGGGCAGAGAGTTGGATTCTCCGTCGTGCCGGGGTTTAAAGTAGGGAAAACGATCATTCAATCGCAAGTTTATATGAAGGTGTAGTGATGGAGAGAAAAGGATCCACGTCGCCGACCATTCCCATTGTTGCTTGTTCCCATAGTCTCGGGTGCTCGTCGTCTATCTTAAATGGACTCTTTTGGGTACACCGAATTCGAGTAGGACACTTATTGGACACGAAAGCAGTGTGCTCGAATATACAACAAACTTGCAAAAGACCAAGAAACCGAGGATAATGTGAGGAAGTCGAAGAAGCAGGAAGATATCACGCGGGTAATCGCAACTTATCTCGACAATAACTTCTGTTTTTGTTGATCAATATGTGCATAGTGGCACGGGTCCGACTCAAATTACTACAGATTGAACCTTTAAATTTGTCAACTTATACGGATTGATCCAATAAGTTAGAAAAGCTTCTGTATCGGGTTAACCCAACAAGTTATATACATTAGATTCAACTATAAAATGTGTTAATATAAAAAAAATTGTAAATTTAAAGTAAACATAATAATATGTTTAGTTTGTATTAATTAGTAGATCCATACATGTCAATTCATACAAATTGATATGTCGATTTTTGTGGAACCATCCATATATTAATTTTTCACTAATCAACTCATTGGTTGATTGAACCATTTGTACGAGGTATGTCCATCCCATAAGTAGGGTATAATATTCTAACTACTAAAATTCATTAATTGTTATAAATTTTTATATTATATTAAAGATTCTTTAAATAACAAAAGATAAATATATTATTTTAATAATTTTTTATATGATATTATTTCATGTTATTTCTCATTTCATTTACCCACAATTTAGTAAATTTTTTATTTTTAAAAAACACAAATAAAAAATTATGAATAATGATTTTCAATCAATGATATCAAATTTAAAATTTGAAAACTACATATCAAATAAATAAAAAAAATTTAACTAAATACTTCATAAAATATTAGTTTTTTTCAAGATATATCAAAATACCGAATTTTTAAAAATTTGTTAAAAAATTAACCATACTATTACATTAAATTACATAACTAAATACGACAATTATTATACTAAAATTAAATGAAATGTTAAATTATAAATTATCAAATCAAATATTTTTTATCAAATGAAATTAAAAATCGAAATTTAAAAATGGTTCGATAATAAAATTGATATTCGATTTTTTTTAAAAACTGAACCCTTAATTATTAAAAACAATTTTCTTATTCATTATTCAAACAAAAACACCAGAAAATTGCAACGGAAAGTCGGTAACTTTTCAAAATTTGAAAGGTAACAAATATTTCGAACGTTGTAAATCGGTGTGGCCAGCACATGAGAGCGTCTATAAAAAATACAGCAGTGTTGATGCTAACATAACAGATACACCGTCCGCATCTAGGATTAGGATCCCTGCGAAAATCGTCATGCAAGGATCCCGAAGGCCGTCGCGCAGATCACAACCATGCGCGAAGATATTGTTGCAGGGAAATCTAACTTCAATGATATCGCTTCACAGATTTCCAACTGTAGCTCTGCCAAGCGCGGCGGCGATCTAGGTATCAGTATTGAGTTTCTTGAAGTTCGAATTGATTTGTTTTTACGGTGAAACTGCGACATCGTTTCTTTATTTGTTCTTTCGCGAACAAATTCATTATTGGATTCAAGATTCATCACGATTTTGCGAATTTTTCATTAGCCGTCTTGTATAATCGAATTCAATCGAAATGTTGTGTTTGTTTTTAAGGTCCATTCGGTCGTGGGCAGATGCAGAGGCCATTTGAGGATGCAACATTTGGTCTGCAAGTGGGTGAGATAAGTGATATAATTGAGACAGATAGCGGGGTTCACATAATACTGAGAACAGGTTGATTCTGGGAAAAGAAGAAGAGCAACGCTTGTCCCTTGTTTGAAAACATCATCGTTTAAGCTAGATCATCTGGAATAAAGAATTTAGAACATTTGTCATTTTCTGATTACTGTGAATTGGAACTTCAACTATTGACAGGAGAAAGAGATCGGAACGATTATTTCCTAATTGTCGGGCTCGGAAGAAGAGCAAACCATTCGCTATTAGCCCTCGCCCGTCCTGTACTAAGGGTCAATTCAAAGAAACCCATGGCGATATGTGGATCGGGCTTTTCATGAACCACTAGGATCAACAAAGGAATATGGTAACATTTTGTTTCTCTATACTGTTTTGTACTTTTATTTTTGTAACTTGAATCTTTGTTAATGATGATGCAGGTAGATCAGGAGGGTTTTTGGAACTGGGTTTTGATGATGTAACTTCTTGTAAGGTTGTTTATGTTCTACCTACTTGCTGTCATTTCTTTTCCGTTTCGGAAACCGAAATTTCTTTATTTCTTGAACTTCCAGGCTTGGGTTCCTTTTTAAACGGGTTCTTGTATTGCTGAGGCAAATGATGCATGTGCGTGGTTTTCACGGATTTGGTATTTTATGAAGTTTCATTTGGAAATCTGTGCGTGCATTCTTATGGAATGTTGTATGTTTCAGTATTATAGGGGCTGCTGATTTTTTCTACCCGCCATTAGACAGATTTCAGGATGAGGTCAATGGGATAAGTGGGTAATATGGTAATTATGATGTTCCTCATCTGAGGAGTTTTCTAATACAATCTAATGTCGTTTTTGGCTAACTCAGGAAAGAAAATCTAGTAAGCATCAATGGATTTGGAAAGTTAACTTTGTTGAGATCAGATCATTCTTATGGAATGTTGTATGTTGTAGTATTGTATTCGCTGTGGATACGTATAGTTTTTTTCTTGTCATGCATACTATTTTGATTTTCAAGATTTGGGTTGTTTCTATGGGATAATCATTATACTTTGTGCTATTGATGGTTTTTAAATGAATTTAATCATTCTGGGATGCCTTTTCAGTGAAATGCTTCACTTAAATCATGTACTAAGTAAAATGCTCCACAGCGGAATCCTCGGATTGCCTACCTGTGTTGCGAATGAAGCTGAGCCAGCAACCCTCGGATTGCCTACCTGTGTAAGTCTTTAGTGGGTTTGTTCTTTTGGAGGCATTTGGTGCTGATGCATATCCATTATTTCATAAAAGTTTCATTTGGGTTTTATTTATTCTAATGGTGTTTAATTGAATTTATATTTTTCCAGATTCAGTAGTCTTAAGGGTCAGATAAGTTTCTTATATGTTAATTATTTCTTTGATATGGGCACCTTTTCTGTGGATGCTTCACTGAAATCTTGTAGCAAGTAAAATGTCATCCAGAGAGGACACTTCACAGCGGTATCCTCAGCTTCAGCGGCACACTCAGACAGTGGGGCATACCTGTGTAAGTCTTTAGATGGTTTGTTCTTTTGGATGGATTTAGTGCTGATGCATATCAATTAAATATTAAGGATTGTTCAAATCAGTCTCCAGGTCGCTACTATCAATGATGATTCGTATTGAGTTCACAATGAAGTATATGGTGCATGATCCCTGTTACTATTTTGAACATTTCATTTATTGAATTCCAATGGCGCACATAAACCAAGCTGTTTAGTATTTATGGTTTTCTGTGTTCAGCAGAAACCCTCAAATATATTATCTCTGTATTTTATAAATTCAATTGGTTTACTTATTATCATGTTCCTTTTTGCTGTAATACTATGTATTCAATTTNCCGTGGGATATTTTATTTATCTTCTTCGGGTTTCTTATATTATGCTTCCTACTTTTGGATTACTTAACTGGGAAGGGTTATGAATTTGGAACCATATTTATGGTGAAAATTCATGCGTGTGCTGGATTTGTCGGCTTCCTTGCATTTACTTCCCCTTACTACTATTTTCTTCATGTTGGGTTTCTAATATTAAGAGTGACGTATTTTGAACGATATTCCTATTTAACATGCTGCATCACCTTGAATTCTTTATATTTCACCGATTTTTTTGAAATTTTAATATTTTGCTTGTTTTGATTTTTACACTATTCTTCATATTACTTATTGTTGACTTTTGAGATTTCTTTGGTTATCTATAAATGCTATGGTCATTATCTCTTGGAATGGCTCGGGCCAGCCCAATTCAATTTTTGATGGTGATGTTTTCATGAAAGTACTAAGCATTTTTATAACATCTGCAATATTAAAGCTTGGGCAAGGTATGATTTACTATCAATGATTATGCTTCCAATTCTCTTTCATATGAAGCATTTTCCATGCACTTATTCAACAAGTACGTTATCTAGAAAAGGCCAGGAATACAAAATGATACAGTTGATGTATTGCATGTGATTGTTGTTTATAATGCTGCAATATTAAGCTTGAGCAAGGTATGATTTACTATGAATGATTATGCTTCCACTCCTCTTTCATATGCAGCATTTTTCATGCACTTATTCAACTAGTGCATTATCTGGTAAAGGCCAGGAATACAAAATGATANTGATTTATTATCAATGATTATGCTTCCAATTCTCTTTCATATGAAGCATTTTCCATGCACTTATTCAACAAGTGTGTATCTAGAAAAGGTTAGGAATACAAAATGATACAATTGATGTATTGCATGTGATTGATGTTGATAATGCTGCAATATTAAAGCTTGGGCAAGGTATGATTTACTATCAATGATTTTGCTTTCAATGCTCTTTCATATGCAGCATTTTCCATGCACTTATTCAACTAGTGTATTATCTAGAAATGGTTAGGAATATAGAATGATACAATTGATGTATTGCATGTGATTGATGTTGATAATACTGCAATATTAAAGCTTGGGCAAGGTATGATTTACTATCAATGATTTTGCTTTCAATGCTCTTTCATATGCAGCATTTTCCATGCACTTATTCAACAAGTGTGTATCTAGAAAAGGTTAGGAATACAAAATAATACAGTTGATGTATTGCATGTGATTGATGTTGATAATGCTGCAATATTAAAGCTTGGGCAAGGTATGATTTACTATCAATGATTTTGCTTTCAATGCTCTTTCATATGCAGCATTTTCCATGCACTTATTCAACTAGTGTATTATCTAGAAATGGTTAGGAATATAGAATGATACAATTGATGTATTGCATGTGATTGCTGTTGATAATACTGGTACTTCATGATTGATGATTGAGTTTTATTATGTAGTGTTTTGCGCAAGCGATTCAATGACGTCTTTTGTGTTGTAATGGATGTGATATCCGTGTGCTTAATGTTGTGTGTTTACCTCTCTGTCGCCATTCTGGATTTAATTTATAGTTGGAAGTCTTGGTGGTGCATGTCTCAATATGATGTCTTTCTCATAAGTCTTATTTTTCCATGCTCTTATTTTGTTCCTCTATGAGCCTCAATGCGATGATACATGTAAGTTGCTCTCTTTCTCGTAAGGCATAACTTTCATGCTCATGTATTTCGGTCCTTTATGTGTTCAATGCTCTGATGAATATGTGGGGTTAGTAATTTGATGCATGATAGTCATACCGGTGGTATACCGTCCGGTATACCGGTCATACTGGTAAATATCGGTCATGACCGGTACACCGATATTCCGATATATCACCGGTATACCACCAATATATATGAAAAATCACTCGAACGGTACCGACCGGTTTAACTTCCTTGATTTGATGTAAATATGCACACATGTGGCTCTTTTATCATGCAAGAATGTTATCAGTTCTTTAATGATTGATTTTTCATATTCTAATACAATTTTAAAGATGAATGGAACAATTTTATGGAACATGGCAACTGTTCAATGAAGAAGAACTTAGGGTCTTTGACGAGTTGGAAGAATATGTACATGGGCCAAACTCTGACTAGAACTGGTACGTATTATTTTTTTTGAATTGTAATGTTATTTCATATATAAGTTATCTTATGAATTCATAAGGCATTCAGAAGTTACGTTTTAACTGGTACGTATTATGATTAGTTGGTCTTGCCTTTTAATTCGTTCATTCTTTAAAACCTCCTGGGCTTGGAGGATTTTTGGTTTTATGTTATAGAAGTGTTTTAATGCTTGATCCGAAATACAAATTAGGTTAAATTCTAGTTGATTAATGAACTTAACCAGTAACAAGTTTACTAAGTGATTTATAAATATGAAGTTTTGTTATTTGGTGTTTTGGTTTTATTTGTTGGAAGTATTTCATGAGTTTATTGGTATCTCAACTTTTTTATTGAGAGGGTGATGTATTTATCCTTATTTTGTTGCATGATTATATAAACATTTACTAGTCTCTGCGATTAGGGGTGGGCATGGGTCCAGCCCAATGGGTTGAACTCGTCGAACCCGTCAACCTGTACGAGTTGGTAAGTTTTCTTGATCCGTCAACTGGTTGATAAATATTAATTATAAATTAAAAATAATAATTTTTAATTGTAAATTTTAAAAATAATAATAAAATTATGGCACATATCAATATGTCGATCCGTACATGTTGATTTTTTCGGCCCAACCCGTATACTTATTTTTGGATTGACCCATTTGTACGGGTTGGGCCGACCCATGCCCACCCCTATTTGCGATGTTTGTTTCTCTTAATTTATTTTATGAATATTGACATTTATGCATAGTTACTACAAGCTGTGATTTGACTCTTATTCTTTGCAGCTTTTACATCATGAATGATTTCAACTTGTTGAATCAGTTGGTAAGTGGATAAATATGTATTCATACCAGGTATGTCTTCCCATTAGGTTTTCTCTAACTAATGAAAAACCTAATGAGAGTAACAAGAACAACATATGATAAACATAATGGTGATGAACCATATAATGTTTGGATTTACAAATTGAAAATGAATCCAACATGGCAATGAACCATATTGAATTTATAGTTTAGTCCAAATGCAACGTGATTAAGGGATGATGTCACACATTTAAAATTATGCGATGGTACTATATAGACTTATAAACTTAATAATGGATTTCCAAAGATACAACACATGCTTAGTAATCGGTAAGTGTCCAATTCATCTTCATTAGTCCCTTAAATCAAGGGATATTAAATAGCATTCCCCATAGAATTGTCTTTGCGAGTAGACGTAGAGTGTACCTTGATAGCATTCGATGTTGCATTGGCAAAAAACCGATTGATCAAATGACAACTGCTTGGTTGTTGTTTAGTTAAGAGGTGCTTTGAAAATTTATTCCATTCGCAATGAAACCATCCCCTTTGACACGGGCTAAAAAGAAAAAAAAATCATCAATTTAAAGATAATAAAGTAGAAACAAGTACTTTATAACAATTATTTTGATTTTTTTGATAGAATTAATTTTAGTGATTTTATCCTATAAAAACATTGATTAAGTGAACTATTATTTGACTATTACAATAATCGCACAAAATGTTGAGATTGTAGAATCATACAAACTCATTAAATCATTCATGTTATTTTTGAAACACTGGATAATTGAACATCTTTTGAGATATTAACTATAAATTGATATCTTTTAAGCTCGACACAATCTTGTAACGCAACTTTTTCCTTGGTACTTAGGCTACTTGTAAGGACGGACAAAACCCTTCTAGTTTCCGCCACATCTGCTCCCATGGTTACATGGGCGCCGATGTCATGCCGCGGAAATACGATATGCAGACAAGGGCTTGGGTGCTCATTGTCCGCGGAAATGGATTTTTTTTATTATTTATATTAAATTATAAAATTCATATAATTATATTATATAATCAATTAAATATTAAATATTATTTGAAATATTTAAAATATAATAATGTTAAAACTGATGCATATTAGATTAATTTTGTAATTTATATTCGTAACTTGTTTCAGATTGGATATTTCGAAAAAAATAGGAATTTGGAATATGAAATTATAAAAAAGAAAGTCAAATTCAAATGAAATAGTTAAAAGTATTAAATTAAATGTAATATTTAATGAAAAATAATATATAGATAAAATTGATGAGATCGAAAAATAAAATAAAATTTGAAGAGATGAGATGGTGTGGGATATAAGAGAAATAAAAAAAATGATGTGGATAAATGAGAAGTTTTAGAAGTTGAAAGAGAATATGATATGGATGTCAAATGATGATGATGTGTATAATGATTTATATGGTGGAAATGGTTTTGAGCGCGAACAAGATTGAATGTAACTTTAGAGACGAGATCATGAATCCCTTTTGGGCTTGAATGGATTCATCAAGGGTTAATTTGATTGACAACTTGAAAAAATCGGATTTTCGGATGATCGGAATATGATATTTAGGGTTGCTCAAAACCATGACTTTGTTCACCATTTCAGATTTTGTTTCTGTTTGTGTTTTATTTGATCACTACATTTTAATGGAATTTATATACAAAGAAAATGTTGATGAAGTACAAGAAAAGGGAAAATTGATTATCCTGATTTTCTTTAAAAATGTATTTATTACAAAAAATAATAAATAGTACAAATTGATAAGGACAAGTTAGCTTTTATTGAATAATGAGTAAGACTTTCTAGAACAATGAGTTTAATTATTGTTTGATTAAAGTTTATGGTTTATATATTTATGTTAATATTGATATCGATCATAATCCATGTTCCGATGTTACTATTATATATTGGTAAATTTTTAGTATTATCACTAGTATTGATAGCTAGCAATACGAAAGGTAATAATATTTGCATAATAATAGTTATATCAAATCATATTTTCAAATGGGTGGTACAAATATCTATTTTTATATTAAATATATATGCAATCCTGCATTTTATATTTATCAAGATAAAAAGATGGATAATTGATATAAATTTAAAAATAATAATTAATTCAAAGTTATGCTTTGAAATCGAATTACAATTTATAATTTGAAAACCATGGTCAAGTAGGGGTGTTCATTCGGTAAATACCGAATCAAATTTCAATTATCGAATGNTCGTATTTTATCTGTCAAAATTTTAAATTTATATATTTAATCTTAAATAGTACAAATAATGCTAATTTTAATCGTTGTAAAAGAAAACATATATTATTATTCAAATAAATTATGTAATTTTAAAGAAAACAAATACATGATACTAAAAAACATTTCATTAATTTATAATTTTAAAATTAAGATTTTTTAAAAAAATTAAACTAAAATTTATATTTATCATTTTGAAAAAACATTAGGGTTTTAATATTATTTTATTTTAAAGATAATATTAACAACTTTTGAAAACCAACAACCAATCATAATCCACAGTTGTACTGTACACCAGTTCCGGAACAATGAACACTGATAAAGCTCCCCGCCGTAAACTGGCTAGCCACCAACGAGCTAGTTATAAAATGGAACCCTATTTAATTAACCCGTTTCGCCGTCGAAAAACCCGACCCGGTATTTCTATACTCTCCATAATACAGAGTATCCAAACCTAAATTCCCACTCCATGGAAGCCAACCTTGTGGATTAACCAAGCTTCCAATGTTAGATTCCATGAAAATTGTACTGGAATACTTCTTCCAAGGTCTTCCGAGATACATATTTACTCCCGGAGAAAGACTTGTCGCCGCCGTGACCGCACAGTTTTGTATTGAAATCCCCGTGTTATGGTTCAGATCTATGCGGCCTTGTGCGATGATCGTATTGGATTTGAATATGGGTTTCTAGCAAGTAAATTAGAGTTCTGGAATACGACGGCGGCATTTTCGAAGATGAAATCGACTGTGCCGTAGATGTTGCATTTGTGATAGAATTGTCTTTGGGAGTGGACGTAGAGTGTGTCTTGATAGCCTTCGATGCTGCATTGGTAGAAAACCGATCGATTGGAGCTTGATTAATCTTTCTCATTGATTGATTGAACCACTTGTATGAGATGAGGTATGCTCATCCCTATAAGTAGGGTGCGATATTCGGACTAATAAAATTCATTAATTGTTATAAATTTGATTATATTATATTAAAGATTCGTTAAATAACAAAATATAAGTATATTATTTTAATAATTTTTTATATGATATTATTTCATGTTTATTTCTCATTTCACTTAATCACAAATGTAGTAAATTTTTTTATATTTTAAAAAACAGAAATTAAAAAATTATGAATAATGGTTTTCAATCGGTAATATCAAATTTAAAATTCGAAAACTAAATATCAAATAAATAAAAATAATTAACTAAATACTTCAAGAAATATTAGTTTATTTTCAATATATATCAAAATATCGAATTTTTCAAAATTTATTAAAAAATTAGCCATATTATTACATTAAATTGCATAACTAAATACAACAATTATTATGCTAAAATTAAATTAAATGTTAAATTCGATATTTAATAAATTACAAAATCAAAAAAAATTTATCAAATAAAATTAAAAATTGAAATTTTAAAACTGTTCGATAATGAAATTGATATTCAATTTTTATTAAAAACTGAACCCTTAATTATTTAAAACATTATTTGAAAACAATTTTCTTATTAATTATTCAAACAAAAACAGCAGAAAATTGCAACGGTAAGTTGGTAACTATTCAAAATTTGAAAGGTAACAAATATTTCGAACGTTGTAAATCGGTGTGGCCAGCACATCAGAGCGCCTATACAAAATACAGCAGTGTTGATGCTAACATAACACATACACCGTCCGCATCGTCATGGAAGGATCCCGAAGGCCGCCGCATCTCCACCACTACAAGGAATCAGGCCGTCGCGCAGATCACAACTATCCGCGAAGATATTGTTGCGGGGAAATCTAACTTCAATGATATCGCTTCACAGATTTCCGACTGTAGCTCTGCCAAGCGCGGCGACGATCTAGGTATCAGTATTGAGTTTCTTGTTCTTTAAAGTTCGAATTGATTTGTTTTTACGGTGAAACTGCGACCTCGTTTCTTTATTTGTTCTTTCGCGAACAAATTCATTATTGGATTCAAGATTCTTCACGATTTTGCGAATTTGTCATTAGCCGTCTTGTATAATCGAATTCAATCGAAATGTTGTGTTTGTTTTTAAGGTCCATTCGGTCGTGGGCAGATGCAGAAGCCATTTGAGGATGCAACATTTGGTCTGCAAGTGGGTAAGATAAGTGAAATTATTGAGACAGATAGCAGGGTTCACATAATACTGAGAACATGTTATTTCTGGGTAAAGAAGAAGAGCAACACTTGTCCCTTGTTTGAAAACATCATCGTTTAAGCTAGATCATCTGGAATAAAGAATTTAGAACATTTGTCATTTTCTGATTACTGTGAATTGGAACTTCAACTATTGACAGGAGAAAGAGATCGGAACGATTAGTTCCTAATTGTCGGGCTCGGAAGAAGAGCAAACCATTTGCTATTAGCCCTCGCCCATTGCCTGCACTAAGGGGCAATTCAAAGAAACCCATGGCGATATGTGGATTGGGCTTTTCATGAACCACTAGGATCAACAAAGGAATATGGTAACATTTTGTTTCTCTATACTGTTTTGTACTTTTATTATTGTAACTGGAATCTTTGTTAATGATGATGCAGGTAGATCGGGAGGGTTTTTGGAACTGGGTTTTGATGATGTAACTTCTTGTAAGGTTGTTTATGTTCTACCTACACATCTCTTTTACTTGCTGTCATTTCTTTTCCGTTTCGGAAACCGAAATTTCTTTATTTCTTGAACTTCCAGGCTTGGGTTCCTTTTTAAACGAGTTCTTGTATTGCTGAGGCAAATGATGCATGTGCGTGGTTTTCACGGATTTGGTATTTTATGAAGTTTCATTTGGAAATCTGTGCGTGCATTCTTATGGAATGTGTATGTTTCAGTATTATAGGGGCTGCTGATTTTTTCTACCCGCTATTGGACAGATTTCAGGATGAGGTCAATGGGATAAGAGGGTAATATGGTAATTATGATGTTCCTCATCTGAGGAATTTTCTAATACAATCTAATGTCGTTTTTGGCTAACTCAGGAACGAAAATCTAGTAAGCATCAATGGATTTGGAAAGTTAACTTTGTTGAGATCAGATCATTCTTATGGAATGTTGTATGTTGTAGTATTGTATTCGCTGTGGATACGTATAGTTTTTTTCTTGTCATGCATACTATTTTGATTTTCAAGATTTGGGTTGTTTCTATGGGATAATCATTATACTTTGTGCTATTGATGGTTTTTAAATGAATTTAATCATTTTGGGATGCCTTTTCAGTGAAATGCTTCACTTAAATCATGTACTAAGTAAAATGCTCCACAGTGGAATCCTTGGATTGCCTACATGTGTAAGTCTTTAGTGGGTTTGTTCTTTTGGAGGCATTTGGTGCTGATGCATATCCATTATTTCATAAAAGTTTCATTTGGGTTTTATTTATTCTAATGGTGTTTAATTGAATTTATATTTTTCCAGATTCAGTAGTCTTAAGGGTCAGATAAGTTTCTTATATGTTAATTATTTCTTTGATTTGTATGGACACCTTTTCTGTGGATGCTTCACTGAAATCTTGTAGCAAGTAAAATGTCATCCAGAGAGGACACTCCACAACGATATCCTCAGCTTCAGCGGCGCACTCAGACAGTGGGGCATACCTGTGTAAGTCTTTAGATGGTTTGTTCTTTTGGATGGATATGGTGCTGATGCGTATCGATTAAATATTAAGGATTGTTCAAATCAGTCTCTAGGTCGCTACTATCAATGATGATTCGTATTGAGTTCACAATGAAGTATTTGGCGCATGATTCCTATTACTATTTTGAACATTTCCTTTATTGAATTCCAATGGCGCACATAAACCAAGCTGTTTAGTATTTATGGTTTTCTGTGTTCAGCAGAAGCCCTCAAATATATTATCTCTGTATTTTATAAATTCAATTGGTTTACTTATTATCATGTTCCTTTTTGCTGTAATACTATGTATTCAATTTTACAAGCAGGTTTTATAATTTTGAAAAGACTCATCGTTTGAAAAGACTCATCGTTTACAAGCAGGTTTTATAATTTTACAAGCAGGTTTTAAAATTATAAACACCAGGTTTTATAATTTATCTGGTGTTCGTCAATTCAAAGCAGCTCTTCTGCAACATCTAGAATGGGTATGCATGATAAATTTAAATGATACCATTTACATAGCATTTAGTTGCTCAGGTATTATTAATTTTCAAGAAAAGTAGCTCTCTGCACATGCCATCTTATTATGTTACATTAGTTATATCATTTGATCAAGTTCTAATAATTATCTAGTTAAATAATGCTTTTTGGATTTGAACGCTCCAGCACATTTGTATCCCTCGGAACTTGACTTCTGAAATTTTTCAGGGGCACAGCTTACTAGGCATACTAAACAGCCAACGTTCTCTTTGAGGTGCTGAAAGCTGTTAATCAAACACAATATGTGGAAGTTGACCGGGAGGTTTATTAAATTATATTTTATGTTGTTTTTGTGTCTACATTGTTTGCTTCTTTCAGCCAGTAAGCATTCTTGTCTGCCCAAGCACAAGTTTCTTTTATGTGTAGATATTGAAAACCATTATAAAGTTGCATAGAAGACAGAAATTATTCTTCCCCGTGATCCTAATAGTGGAAATCAGGCAATTATGAAATATTCTGAGTTCTTAACAAAACTTTATACTTCCATTATATTTATTGTGTTTTTAGTTATTTTAGCTAACATTTACATATATGTAGATCCAAGCTGCTGTATATGCGTTGTGTAATACCAGAGGTCTTCCTTGCCAAAAGATTGCAAAAATAAAAAGGATGAGGATCTTCTGTATTGCCTTCCAGGTGCATTTTGACTATTTTCTTTCCTTGTTTCCTTATGAAATAATAACTATTGTTTTTTATAAGGGTAAAAGTTTTTTAAATAAATGTCTTTTATGGAGGGGGAGCTACCAACTCGAGATTCATGCCCGTAATGCGTTGTTACATCTATAATCATGTATGGTTTGTATTATGCATTATAATTTTGTGTTCTTCCATTTTTTATTAAATAAGCTGAAATTCATGACATTCTAGAATTGAATAGCATGGACCTTTCTTCTCTGTTGTGCTTATTTTTATGTTTTGGACCATTGGTTAAAAGTTAAAACTCTAAACTTTTGCTTCAGCATTATTTCTACATATCCCTTACTACTATTTTCTTCATTTTGGGTTTCTAATATTAAGAATGACGTATTTTGAACGATATTCTACTTAACATGCTGCATCACATTGATTTCTTTATATTTCACTGAATTTTTTCGAGATTTTAATATTTTGCTTGTTTTGATTTTTGCAACCCACGCGCTATTTATTTATCTTCTTCGGATTTCTTGTATTATGTTTCATACTTTTGGATTACTTTTGGATTACTAGGGAGGGTTATGTATTTGGAACTATATTTATGTGGAAAATTTATTTGTATGCAACAAGATTCAAACAATTTCAATGAAATCTTTTCTAGATTGGACTTGACATCTTGCTTGCATTTACTTCCCTTACTACTATTTTCTTCATTTCGGGGTTATTATATTAAGAGGGATGTATTTTGAACGATATTCCTATTTAACATGCTGCAACACCTTGATTTCTTTATATTTTATAGAATTTTTTCAAGATTTTAATATTTTGCTTGTTTTGATTTTTACACCCCGCGGGTTATTTTATTTATCTTCTTCGGGTTTTTAGTATTATGTTTCATAGTTTTGGATTACTTAACGGGGAAGGGTTATGAATTTGGAACCATATTTATGGGGATAATTCATACGAATGCAACAAGTTTCAAACAAGTTCACTAAAATCTTTTTTAGATTGGACTTGTCGGCTTGCTTGCATTTACTTGCCCTTGCTACTATTTTCTTCATTTCGGTTTTCTAATATTAAGAGTAATGAATTTTGAACAATATTCCAATTTAACATTCTGCAGCACCTTGATTTATTTATATTTCACTGAATGTTTTCGAGATTTTAATATTTTGCTTGTTTTGATTTTTACAATCCACAGGTTATTTTATTTAACTTCTTCGGGTTGTTGTATTATTTTTCATACTTTTGGATTACTTAACTGGGAGGGTTATGAATTCGGAACCATACTTATGGGGAAAATTCATACTTATGCAACAAGTTTCAAACAATTTCATTGAAATCTTTTCTAGATTGGACTTCACGTGTTGCTTGCATTTACTTCCCTTACTACTAATTTCTTCATTTCAGGTTTCTAATATTACAAGTGACGAATTTCGGGTTTCAGCTCCTTGATTTCTCTATATTTCACCGAATTTTTTCGAGATTTTAATATTTTTGATTTTTAGAAATATTTTAATATTTTGCTTTTTATTTTTTATTTTTACACCCTGTGGGTTATTTTATTTATCTTCTTCGGGTTCCTTGTATTATTTTTCCCAGTTTTAAATTACTTAACGGGGAAGGGTTATGAATTTGGAACCATATTTATGGTGAAAATTCATACGTATGCAACAAGTTTCAAACAAGTTCACTGAAAATATTTTAGATTGGACTTGTCTGCTTGCTTGCATTTACTTCCCTCAATACTCCTTTCTTCATTTTGGGTTTCAAATATCAAGAGTGACGTATTTTGAACGATATCTGTATTTAACATGCTGCAGCACATTGATTTCTTTATATTTCATCGAATTTTTTCGAGATTTTAATATTTTGCTTGTTTTGATTTTTACAACCCGTGGGTTATTTTATTTATCTTCTTCGGGTTTCTTGTATTATGTTTCGTTCTTTTGGATTACTTAACGGGGAACGATTATGAATTTGGAACCATACTTATGGCGACATTCATACGTATGCAGCATGTTTAAAAAACATTTACTGAAATGTTTTCAATATTGGATCTTTCGGCTTGATTGCATTTACTTGCCCTTGCTACTATTTTCTTCATTTCGGTTTTCTAATATTAAGAATGACGAATTTTGAACGATATTCCAATGTAACATGCTGCAGCTTCTTGATTTCTTTATATTTCACCGAATTTTTTCGAGATTTTAGTATTTTGCTTGTTTTGATTTTACCCCGTGGGTTATTTTATTTATCTTCTTTGGGTTTCGTGTATTATTTGGATTACTTAACGGAAAAGGTTTTGAATTTGGAACCATTTTTTTGGGGAAAATTTTTACGTATGCAACAAGTTTCAAACTTCACTGAAATCTTTTCTAGATTTGACTTTTCGGCTTGCTTGAATTTACTTTCCCTTACTACTATTTTATTCATTTTGGGTTTCTAATATTAAGAGTGACTTATTTTGAACGATATTTTAATGTAACATTATGCAACTCCTTGATTTCTTTATATTTCACCGAATTTCTTTATATGCAACTCCTTAATATTAAAGCTTGGGCAAGGTATGATTTACTATCAATGATTATGCTTCCAATTCTCTTTCATATGAAGCATTTTCCATGCACTTATTCAACAAGTGATATCTAGAAAAGGTTAGGAATACAAAATGATACAATTGATGTATTGCATGTGATTGTTGTTGATAATTGTGCAATATTAAAGGTTGGACAAGGTATGATTTACTATCAATGATTATGCTTCCAATTCTCTTTCATATGAAGCATTTTCCATGCACTTATTCAACAAGTGATATCTAGAAAAGGTTAGGAATACAAATTGATACAATTGATGTATTGCATGTGATTGCTGTTGATAATGCTGCAATATTAAAGGTTGGGCAAGGTATGATTTACTATCAATGATTATGCTTCCAATTCTCTTTCATATGAAGCATTTTCCATGCACTTATTCAACAAGTGATATCTAGAAAAGGTTAGGAATACAAAATGATACAATTGATGTATTGCATGTGATTGTTGTTGATAATGCTGCAATATTAAAGCTTGGGCAAGGTATGATTTACTATCAATGATTATGCTTCCAATTCTCTTTCATATGAAGCATTTTCCATGCACTAATTCAACAAGTGATATCTAGAAAATGTTAGGAATACAAAATGATACAATTGATGTATTGCATGTGATTGTTGTTGATAATGCTGCAATATTAAAGCTTGGGCAAGGTATGATTTTGCTTTCAATGCTCTTTCATATGCAGCATTTTCCATGCACTTATTCAACTAGTGTAATATCTAGAAATGGTTAGGAATATAGAATGATACAATTGATATATTGCATGTGATTGCTGTTGATAATACTGGTACTTCATGATTGATGATTGAGTTTTATTATGTAGTGTTTTGCGCAAGCGATTCAATGATGTCTTTTGTGTTGTAATGGATGTGATATCCGTGTGCCTAATGTTGTGTGTTTACCTCTCTGTCGCCATTCTGGATTTAATTTATAGTTGGAAGTCTTGGCAGTGCATGTCTCTATATGATGTCTTTCTCATAAGTCTTATTTTTTCATGCTCTTATTTTGTTCCTTCATGAGCCTCAATGCGATGATAAATGTAAGTTGCTCTCTTTCTCGTAAGGCATAACTTTCATGCTCATATATTTCGGTCCTTTATATGTTCAATGCTCTGATGGATATGTGGGGTTCGTAATTTGATGTAAATATGCACACAGGTGGCTCTTTTATCATGCAAGAATGTTACCAGTTCTTTAATGATTGATTTTCCATATTCTAATACAATTTTACAGATGAATGGAACAATTTTATGGAACATGGCAACTATTCAATGAAGAACTTAGGGTCTCTGACGAGTTAGAAGAACAGGTACGTCTTTGGGCATCCTATATGGGCCAAAATATGACTAGAACTGGTACGTATTATTATTTTTTGAACTGTAATGTTATTTCATATATAAGTTACCTTATGAATTCATAAGGCATTCAAAACTTACCTTTTTAATTGGTACGTATTATGATTAGTTGGTCTTGCTGCCTCTTAATTCGTTCATTCTTTAAAACCTCCTGGGCTTGGAGGATTTTTGGTTTTTCTAATATAGAAGTGTTTTAATGCTTCATCTGAAATACAAATTAGGTTAAATTCTAGTTGATTAATGAAATTTACCAGTAACAGGTTTATTAAGTGATTTATAAATATGAAGTTTTGTTATTTGGTGTTTTGGTTTTATTTGTTGGAAGTATTTCATGAGTTTATTGGCATCTCAACTTTTTCATTGAGAAGGATAATGTATTATCGTTATTTTGGTGCATGATTATATAAATATTTACTAGTCTCTACGATTAGGGGTGTGTATGGGTCTAGCCCAACGGGTTACGTGTTGACCCGATTGCTTAGAAATTCAGCTCAACCCGTCAATGGGTTGACTCGTATGGAATGACAGGTTGATTTTTTCGGCCCAATCCGTATACTTATTTCAATGGGTCAACCCATGGGTTGACTCGTTTGTACATGTAGGGCCAACCCGACAGCTAAGGCCGGCCCATGTCCACCAGTATTTGCAATGTTTGTTTCTCTTTAATTTGTTGTATGAATATTGACCTTTATGCATATTTACTACAAGCTATGATTTGGCTCTTATTCTTTGTAGCTTTTACATCATGAATGATTTCAACTTGTTGAATCAGTTGGTAAGTGGATAAATATGTATTCATACCAGGTACGTCTCCCCATTAGATTTTCTCTAACTAATAAAAAACCTAATGAGAGTAACAAGAACAACATATGATAAATATAATGGTAATGAACCATATAATGTTTGAATTTACGAATTGAAAATGAACCCAACATGGTAATGAACCATGTTGAAATTATAGTTTGGTCAAAAATGCAACTGGAGAATGAACGAACGTGATTAATGGATGATGTCACACATTTAAAATTATGTGATAGTACTATATACACTTATAAACTTAGTAATGGATTTCCAAAGATACAACACATGCTTAGTAATCGGTAATTGTCCAATTCATCTTCATTAGTTGCTTAAATCAAGGGATATTCAATAGCATTCCCCATAGAGTGTATCTTGATAGCCTTCGATGTTGCATTGGTAGAAAACCGATTGATCGGGCAACAACTGATTGGTTGTTGTTTAGTTCGGTGGTGCTTCGAAAAGTTATCCCCTTCGCAATGAATCCATCCCTTTTGACACCTGCCAAAAAGAAAAAAATGTCATAAATTTAAAGATAATAAAGTAGAAACAAGTAATTTCTAACAATTATTTTGATTTTTTTGATAGAATTAATTTTAGTGATTTTATCCTATAAAAACATTGATTAAGTGAACTATTATTTGACTACAAAACATTATTACAATAATCGCACAAAATGTTGAGTTTGTAGAATCAAACAAACTCATTAAATTATTCATGTTATATTTGAAACACGAGATAATTGAACATCTTTTGAGATATTAAGTATAAATTGATATCTTTTGAGCTCGACGCAATCGGGTAGCACATCTTTTTCCTTGGTACTTATGGACTAGATCATAAATCCCTTTTGGGCTTGAATGGATTGATCAAGGGTTAATTTAATTGACAACTTGAAAAAATCGGATTTTCGGATGATCGGAATATGGTATTTAGGGTTGCTCAAAACCATGGCTTTGTTCACCATTTAGATTTTGTTTGTGTTTGTGTTTTATTTGATCACTACATTTTAATGATATTTATATACAAAGATAAGGGGAAAATTGATTATCCTGATTTTCTTTAAAAATGTATTTATTACAAAAAATAATAAATAGTACAAATTGATAAGGACAAGAGTAGGTTAGTTTTCATTGAATAATGAGTTAGACTTTCTAGAAGAATGAGTTTAATTATTGTTTGATTAAAGTTTATGGTTTATATATTTATGTTAATATTGATATCGATCATAATCCATGTTCCCATATTACTATTATATATTGGTAAAATATTAGTATTATCACCAATATTGATAGCTAGCGCCTAGCAATACGAAAGGTAATAATATTTGCAAAATAATAGTTATATAAAATCATATTTTCCAAGGGGTGGTACAAATATCTATTTTTATATGAAATATATCATTTTATATTTATTAAGATAAAAAGGTNGATTCTATGGGTACTAACAAACATCATTCATTCGAAAAATTTCCCATTCCCATATATTTGGAATTAGACAAAAAATGCAACTTTCAATTTATAATTTTGGCTATACTCTATAATTTTAACAAATACTTTCTCTTTCTCGTGTATTATTACAAAAAAATGCAAAGGAAATTTGTTAAAATTGTGATATCTTGTTGAAATTATAGAGTATTGTCGAAATTACGACATATGGGCGTGAATGAATGATATATTGATATTAAAAGGGAGTAACAAGAATAATATAGGATACACATGATGGTAATGAACCATAATGTTTGGGTTTATGAATTGAAATTGAATCGAATTAGCTTAAATACTATGTTGAAATTATAAATTTGGTAGAAAATGCAATTTGAGAGTAGGGGTGTGCGTGGATCGGGTAACCGATCCGATCATCATTTTTTTATCTGATCCGATGGATACGGATAAGAAAAATCATTATCCTAAACCGATCGGTAATAGTGGATCGGATTTCAGATAGATTTGTGGATACTGTAATATTTATTTTTTAATTATAATTGATTATAATAAATTATAACTAATCAACAAAAAAATGTTATTTATTTGATAAATATACAAATTATAAAGCAATAAAAAAAATGTATATTCAGAATTTTCAAATATCAATAAAGTAAAATTATCACTAATCACCAATCACTAAATGTATCTAAACAATGAATTAATTTTTTTCTTCTAATTATATGAATTTGTAAAACATAAATATAATTTATTTAAATATTAATCACAACCTATAAAAATAAAATTAATTGTAAAATTAAATACATTTTAAATGAAAATATAAATATTCGAATAATTATCTAACTTACTAAAAATATGAATTTCAAAAATCAATATCTATTATACTAAAAATATAAAATATGATATTGATTACTTTGAAAAATAAGAATAACTGATATTCTACCATAACCATTATTTTGAAAAATGAGAATAAAATATAAAAAAATAATATTAATGGAAAAAACAAAAAAATATAATAAGTAAAAAATATATTACCATATTTTTAACTTTATAAAATTAGAAAAAAAGAATATAATATAAATATAATATAATAAAAATATCGGATTGTATATGAATTTTGAAAAACCGTATCCGATCCGATTAAGTATTTACGGTTCGAATAACCGAAAAATCGGTTCGGTTACATCGGTTTTTTGGATCACCGGATTTTCATGCACAAACTTATGAGAGAGTATTAATGAATGAGATTAATGGAAGATGTTAAACATTTAAAAATAATTGAACAAATCATTATGTGATAATACCATATACACTTATAAACTTCATCAATCCAACAAATGTTAGAAAAATTCAACATTTCCCTTCGAGTCCAATTTGCGATTTGGAAATGAGCCCAATTAGTTCCAATATTATATTGAAATTTTAGTGTATGAATTTGTGATGGGAGGGTGTGACCCATTAATATTTAGGGAGGATATCATACATATAAAAAATTTAAACAAATCATTCCCTTTTAAAAATTTAAAACCATATATCATTATAAATTCAATTTCTCATAAAAAAATATATTATTAATCAAGTAAATTACTTAATTTTAAAGAATACGATAAATAAAAAACATTTCATTTAATTTTTAAATTTTAAAATTAAAGATTTTTAAAAAATTTTAAAACTAAAAATGTATATTTATCATTGTGAAAAAACATTAAGGTTATTTTATTTGAAAGAAAATATTAACAAATTTTGAAAACCAACAACCAATCATAATCCACCATTGTACGGCACACCAATTCCAGGCAACCATGAATTTCCACTGATAAAGCTCCCCGTCGTAAATTGGCTAGCCACCGACAAGCTTGTTATCAAATGGAACCCTTTCCAGTTAACCCGCTTCGCTGTCGAAGAACCTGACCCGGTATTTCTATACTCTCCATAATACAGAGTATCCAAACTTAAAATCCCACTCCATGGAAGCCAACCTTGTGGATTAACCAAGCTTCCAATGTTAGATTCCATGAAAATTGTATGGGAATACTGCTTCCAAGGTCTTCTGAGATACATATTTACACCCGGAGAAAGATTTGTCGCCGCTGTGATCGCAAAATTTTGTATTGAAATCCCCGTGTTTTGGTTCAGATCTATGCGGCCTTGTGCGGTGATTGTATTGGTTTTTGAATTTGGGTTTCTGGCTAATAAATTATAGTTCTGGAATACGACGGCGGCGTTTCTGAAGATGAAATCAACGTGCCGTAGATGTTGCATTTGCGATATAATTGTCTTTGTGAGTGGACGTAGAGTGTGTATGGATAGCCTTCGATGTTGCATTAGTAGAAAATCAATCGATCAGAACTTGATCGGATCAATCCATACATTAATTTTTCATTGATCGACTCATTAACCACTTGTATGAGACGAGGTATATCCATCCCTACTTATAGTGTGCGATATTGGGACTACTAAAATTCATTAATTGTTATAAATTTGATTATATTATATTAAAAATTCGTTAAATAACAAAATCTAAGTATATTATTTTCATAATTTTTTATATGATATTATTTCTTGTTTATTTCTCATTTCATTTACTCACAAATGTAATAAAATTTTTTGTATTTTAAAAAACACAAAAAAATTATAAATAATAGTTTTCAATCGATAATATCGAATTTAAAATTCTAAAACTAAATATCGAATAAATCAATAAAAATTAACTAAATACTTCAAAAATATTAGTTTTTTTTCAATATATATCATAATACCTAATTTTTCAAAATTTATTAAAAAAGTAGTTGTATTATTACATAACTAAATACAACAATTATTATACTAAAATTAAATGAGATGTTAAATTCGATATTCGATAACTTATCAAATCAAATATGTTTTATCAAATGAAATTAAAAATCAAAATTTGAAAATTATTCCATAATGAAATTGATATTCAAGTTTTATTAAAAACTGAACCCTTAATTATTTAAAATATTATTTGAAAACATTTTTCTTATTAATTATTCAAACAAAAACGCCGAAAAATTGCAACGATAAGTCGGTAACTATTCAAAATTTGAAAGGTAACAAAATATTTCGAACGTTGTAAATCGTTGTGGCCAGCCTATACAAAATACAGCAGTGTTGATGCTAACATAACAGATACACCGTCCGCATCTAGGATTAGGATCCCGGCGAAAATCGTCATAAGGCTGCCCCATCTCCACCACTACAAGGAATCAGGCCGTCGCGCAGATCATAACTAGGAAATCTAACTTCAATGATATCGCTTCACAGATTTCCGACTGTAGCTCTGCCAAGCGCGGCGGCGATTTAGGTATCAGTATTGAGTTTCTTGTTCTTTAAAGTTCGAATTGATTTGTTTTTACGGTGAAACTGCGACATCGTTTCTTTATTTGTTCTTTCGCGAACAAATTCATTATTGGATTCAAGATTCATCTTGTATAATCGATTTTGCGAATTTTTCATTAGCCGTCTGAATTCAATCGAAATTTTGTGTTTGTTTAAGGTCCATTCAGTCGTGGGCAGATGCAGAAGCCATTTGAGGATGCAACATTTGGTCTGCAAGTGGGTGAGATAAGTGAAATAATTGAGAACTGGGTTTTGTTAATGATGATGCAGGTAGATCGGGAGTGTTTTGGGAACTGGGTTTTGATGATGTAACTTCTTGTAAGGTTGTTTTTGTTCTACCTACACATCTTTTCTACTTGCTGTCATTTCTTTTCCATTTCGGAAATCGAAATTTCTTTATTTCTTCAACTTCCAGGCTTGGGTTCCTTTTTAAACGGGTTCTTGTATTGCTGAGGCAAGTGATGCATCTGCGCGTGGTTTTCACAGATTTGTTATTTTATGAAGATTCATTTGGATATCTGTGTGCACATTCTTATGGGATGTTGTATGTCTCAGTATTATAGGGGCTGCTGATTTTTTCTATACGCCATTGGACATATTTCAGGATGAGGTCAATGGGATAAGTGTGTAGTTTTGAAGTGGGTAATGTGGTAATTATGATGTTCCTCATCTGAGGAATTTCCTAATACAATCTAATGTCGTTTTTGGCAAACTCAGGAAAGAAAACCTACTAAGCATCAAAGAATTTGGAAAGTTAACGTTGTTGAGATCAGATCATTCTTATGGAATGTTGTATGTTGTAGTATTGTAGGCGCTGCGGATACGTATAGTTTTTTCTTGTCGTGCATACTATTTTGATTTTCATGATTTGGGTTGTTTCTACGGGATAATCATTATACTTTGTGCTATTGATGGTTTTTTAACGAATTTAATCATTCTGGGATGCCTTTTCTGTGAAATGCTTCACTGAAATCGTGTACCAAGTATCTGAAGATGAGCACAGCGGCCCTCGGGTTGCCTACCTGTGTTAGTGTTTAGTGGGTTTGTTCTTTTGGAGGTATTTGGTGCTGATGCATCCGGTATGATTAATTTTCAAGAAAAGTAGTTCTCTGCACATGCCATCTTATTTTGCTTGTTTTGATTTTTACACCCCGTGTGTTATTTTAGTTATGTTCTTCGGGTTTCGTGTATTATGTTTCGTACTTTTGAATTACTTA
This sequence comes from Utricularia reniformis, assembly GCA_009725065.1. Classification (NCBI taxonomy): domain Eukaryota; kingdom Viridiplantae; phylum Streptophyta; class Magnoliopsida; order Lamiales; family Lentibulariaceae; genus Utricularia; species Utricularia reniformis. Next base: position 44,015 of record RWGZ01001018.1, read on the forward strand.
ACGGGGAAGGGTTATGAATTCGGAACCACACTAATGGTGAGATTCATACGTATGCAACAAGTTTCAAACAAGTTAACTAAAATCTTTTCTAGATTGGACTTGTCGACTTGCTTGCATTTACTTCCCCCTACTACTATTTTCTTCATTTTGGGTTTCTAATATTAAGAGTGACGTATTTTGAACGATATTCCAATTTAACATGCAGCTCACCTTGATTTCTTCATATTCACCGATCTTTTTCGAGATTTTACTATTTTGCTTGTTTGTTTTACACCCCGCGGGTTATTTTATTTTATCTTCTTCGGGTTTCTTTTATTATGTTTCGTATTTTTTGATTACTTAATGGAAAGAGTTATGAGTTTGTAACCATATTTATGGTGAAAATTCATGCGTATGCAACAAGTGTTAAACGAGTTCAATGAAATCTTTTCAATATTGGACTTGTTGGCTTGCTTGCATTTACTTCCCCTTACTACTATTTTCTTCATTTCGGGTTTTTAATATTAATATTGACGTATTTTGAACGATATTCCAATGTAACATGCTGCACCTCCTAGATTTCTTTATATTTCACCAAATTTTTTCGAGATTTTAATATTTTGCTTGTTTTGATTTTTACACCCGATCCACGCACACTCCTAGTAAATATTATAGTTCTGTTTTTATTTTATATTCATTAACTAATAACATTAAGGTAAATATAATGTGTTTTTCTCTCTAAACATATAAAATTCGTATTTTATCTGTCAAAATTTTAAATTTATATATTTAATCTTAAATAGTACAAATAATGCTAATTTTAATCGTTGTAAAAGAAAACATATATTATTATTCAAATAAATTATGTAATTTTAAAGAAAACAAATACATGATACTAAAAAACATTTCATTAATTTATAATTTTAAAATTAAGAATTTTAAAAAAAAGTTAAACTAAAATTTATACTTATCATTTTGGAAAAACATTAGGGTTTTAATATTATTTTATTTTAAAGATAATATTAACAACTTTTGAAAACCAACAGCCAATCATAATCCACCGTTGTACTGTACACCAGTTCCCGGCAACAATGAACACCCATAAAGCTCCCCGCCGTAAACTGGCTAGCCACTAACGAGCTCGTTATCAAATGGAACCCTATCCAATTAACCCGTTTCGCCGTCGAAAAACCCGACCCGGTATTTCTATACTCTCCATAATACAGAGTATCCAAACCTAAATTCCCACTCCATGGAAGCCAACCTTGTGGATTAACCAAGCTTCCAATGTTAGATTCCCTGAAAATTGTACGGGAATACTTCTTCCAAGGTCTTCCGAGATACGTATTTACTCCCGGAGAAAGACTTGTCGCCGTCGTGACCGCATAGTTTTGTATTGAAATCCCTGTGTTTTGGTTCAAATCTATGCGGCATTGTGCGATGATCGTATTGGATTTGAATATGGGTTTCTAACGAGTAAATTACAGTTCTGGAATACGACGGCGGCGTTTCCGAAGATGAAATTGACTGTGCTGCAGATGTTGCATTCGTGATAGAATTGTCTTTGGGAGTGGACATAGAGTGTGTCTTGATAGCCTTCGATGCTGCATTGTTAGAAAACCGATCGATTAGAGCTTGATTGATCTTTATCATTGATTGATTGAACCACTTGTATGAGATGCGGTATGCTCATCCCTATAAGTAGGGTGCGATATTCGGACTAATAAAATTCATAAATTGTTATAAATTTGATTATATTATATTAAAGATTCGTTAAATAAAAAAATATAAGTATATTATTTTAATAATTTATATATGATATTATTTCATAATTATTTCTCATTTCACTTACTCACAAATGTAGTAAATTTTTTTATATTTTAAAAAACACAAATAAAAAAATTATGAATAATGGTTTTCAATCGGTAATATCAAATTTAAAATTTGAAAACTAAATATCAAATAAATAAAAATAATTAACTAAATACTTCAATAAATATTAGTTTTATTTTCAATATATATCAAAATACCGAATTTTTCAAAATTTATTAAAAATTTAGCCATTTTATTACATTAAATTGCATAACTAAATACAACAATTATTATGCTAAAGTTAAATTAAATGTTAAATTCGATATTTAATAAATTACAAAATCAAAAAAAATTTATCAAATAAAATTAAAAATCAAAATTTAAAAATTGTTCGATAATGAAATTGATATTCAATTTTTATTAAAACCTCAACCCTTAATTATTTAAAACGGGCGAGCGGCAAATTTGGTCCCCAAAGTTTAGTGCTTTGGCAAATTTGGTCCCCACAATTTGTGTATTTTGGCAAAACCAGTCCCCGAAGTTTAAAAATGGCAAAACCAGTCCCCAAACAATTTTGTTTTTGGCAAAACCAGTCCCCAAAGTTTTGTGTGTGTGGCATAATTGGTCCCCAAAGTTTTAGTGTGCATATTTGGTCCTCAAAGTTTGAGGATTATGGCAAATTTGGTCCCTAACGCCGTTAAGGTCCCCAAAGTTTGCAAAACGTGGCAAATTTAGTCCCCAAACTTTGAAATGGCAAATTTAGTCCCCATATTTTACATAATTCGGCATATTTAGTCCCCAATAATAGAAAATGATGTTTTTGAAGGTCGATATGGATGTATATGATTGTAATGATACCGAGATTGATGAAATTATCTATGGATACGTACGAAAATTGAATTTTCGTTTTACCGAATGACAAGAATTGTGTATTGATTTGTGAAGACGAACGATACGAAATTGAGGCTGGCTATACCGGTATTTCTAGAATTGTGTATTGATGATTTGATTTGTGTTTTTTAGAATTTGTAGAATTGTGGCAAAAGTATGGTTGATATAATGTAAAAAGCTCAATGCAAAGCTGAAAATGCATCACAAATATTCAAAACAAGTTTAAATGAATAACGAAACTTCGAAATAGCATCAGATTTACATTGTAACTTTGAACGTGATTCAATAACTCGAGAAGAAATGCGCCTGGATTCTGCAAGCTTTGACCAGTTGCTAAATGAAATTTACCAGCAACTTTTGACTTACAATAACTCGGTTCATTTTGACTTACATTCTACATTTTACAATGTAACTAGGCAATGAGGTACCTGTTGGCTTCTCTGTTTACTGAAGAACCTCTTCTTCTACCACCTTCATAAGATCTTCTCCCATCGTTTGGATTTGCCCATGAATTTGATGCATCACGGGAATGAATCCTCTCGTTGTCGTATACATGAGTTGGCTCCCCTTTATCGGAATATCTTGCAGGATAAATATTTGTGGTGTCTTTGTGGTATCCGGATCTGGAGTGAGGTCCGGGTTGGGAAGGTGGTCGATCAGCATAGGCACCTGGTGCGGAAGGTGGCCTTTCCGTTAAACCAGAACTTCTACTTGATCCTGAACTTGGCCTGTCAAATGTTTTCTGTGTGTAATGAAGTTTGTCATCCAATCTTTGAACAAGCTCCTCCAAATCCCGCTCCTTTTGCGCCAGTTGATCATGTAAATTTACTTTCTCTTCACTTGATTTCTCAAGCAACTCGTTTCTTAAGTTCACGATGTCTTCCTTCAAATTATTTTCTTCANTTTCAACATTGGACTTGTCGACTTGTTGCTTTTACTTCCCTTTATTTTATCACTTTTTTCTTCTATTTTGGATTTCTAATATTAAGAGTGGTCTATTTTGAAGTATATTCATATGTAACTTTTTACATCCTGCTCCCTACATTATACTTCTTCTTGGGTTTATTGTTTCAAGTTTCATAGTTTAGATTTCTTTATGGGAAAGAGTTATGAATTCTTAACCATATTTATGGCGAAAATTCATACTCATGCAACAAGTTGCAAGCAAGTTCATTGAATTGTTTTCAAGATTTGACTTGTCGGCTTGCTTGCTTTAATTTCCCCTTATTACTTTTTTATTCTATTTCGGTTTCTAATATTAAGTGTTTCGAATTTTGAATTATATTCCTATCTAACAATTTAGACAGTTCAACATATTTTTTGTTTTTGATTTTTATATCCTCATTATTTTATTTTTTTCGGGTTTATTGAATTAAGTTGTTACGAATTTTGAACCATATTTATGGGGAGCATTCATACGATGCAACAAGTTTCAAGCAAGTTCATTGAATTGTTTTCAAGATTTGACTTGTCGACTTCTTGCTCTAGGGATCCCCTTTTGAACTATATTTCTGAATACTTTTGCAGCAAGATTCAAGCATGTTTTTGAAATATTTTGAAAATCTGACGTGTAAAACTTTTCTTATTTATTTTTGCTGTTTTTTGTATATGTTTTCATAGATTGTATTTTTTTAAAGGGAAGAGTTATGAATTTGGAACCATATTTATGGGGAATATTCATATCTATGCAACAAGTTTCAAGCAAGTTCATTGAAATGTTTTCTATATTGGACTTGTCGACTTCTTGCTCTTAATTCCCTTTATTTTATCACTTTTTTCTTCTATTTTGTATTTCTAATATTAAGAGTGATGTATTTTGAAGCATATTCATATGTAACTTTTTACATCCCGCTCCCTCATTATATCTCTTCTTCGGGTTTCTTGTTTAAAGTTTCATTCTTTAGATATTTTTATGGGGAAGAGTTATGAATTCTGAACCATATTTATGGCGAAGATTCATATGCATGCAACAAGTTGCAAGCAATTTCTCTGAAATGTTTTCAAGATTTGTCTTGTCGGCTTGCTTACTTTAACTTCCCCTTACTACTTTTTTCTTCTATTTTGGATTTCTAATGTTAAGTGTTTCGAATTTTGAATCATATTCCTATCTAACTTGCTGCAGCGCCTTATATTTCTTGAAAACAATTTAGACAATTCAACATATTTATTGTTTTTTGATATTTAGATCCTCATTATTTTATTTTTTTATATTATTAAGATTGATGAATTTTAAACCATGTTCCTATCTAACTTGCTGCTGTGTATGTTTTCTTTATATTTTATAGAAACATTTTCTAGATTTTGATATAATGCTTTTTTTTAATTTTTACATTGCATCGAGTATTATATTTTTCTCTTCAGGTATTTTGTATTAAGTTCATTGGTCTTCTTCATGGGTAATGGTTATTTTTACTAGATTTTGAATTTTGTATGCAAAAAGTTTCATGCAAATTCATTGAAATCTTTTCAAGATTGGACTTGTTGGCTTGCTTGCTTTCACTTTCTCTTGTTACTATTTTCTTCATTTCGGGTTTCTCATATTAAGATTGATGAATTTTGAACCATATTCGTATCTAACTTGCTGCTTAGCCTGTTTTCTTTATATTTTATAGAAACATTTTCTAGATTTTGATATATATTTCTTGTTTTTTATTTTTACATCCCGCTGACTATTTTATTTTTCGTCTTCCGGTTTTTTGTTGTAATTTTTATACATTGTATTTCTTCACGGGGAATGTTATGAATTTTGAACCATATTTATGGGGAAGATTTATTTGTTTCCAATAAGTTTTATGCAAGTTCACTGAAATCTTTTCAAGATTGTATTTGTGGGCTTGCTTGCTTTTACTTCCTTTTGTTGAACTATATTTCTGAAATATATTCATACTTTTGAAGCAAGTTTCAAGCATATTCATTGAATTTTTAAATTCGGATTTGTAACTCTTTCTGATTTTTTTGGTATTACTTGTATTAAGTGTTATGAATTCTGAATCATATTTATGGGGAAGATTCATACATATGCAGCAAGTTTCAACTTTCAACAATTTCATCGAAATGTTTTCAAGATTAGACTTGTTGGCTTGCTTGCTTTTACTCCCCTTACCATTTTTCCTTCTTTTTCGGGCTTCTAATATTAAAAGTTATGCACGTTGAACCATATTCCTATGTAACTTGTTGCAGCATCTTGAATTTTTTTAAGGTTTTCTTGTATTAAGTTTCATACTTCGGATTACTTCAAGGGATGAGTAAAAAAATATGAATCATATATTTGTGCGATGATTCATACTTATGTTGCAATTTTCACGCAAGTTCATTGAAAGTATTTCTGATTGGAGTCATTATACTGTAGCTCTTTCTGATTTATTTTATTTCTAATTTATTTTATTTCTTGTATTAAGATTCATACTTTGGATTGGCTTATGGGTAAGATTTATGAATTTTGAACCATATATGGGATGATTTGTATTTCTCCAACAAGTTTCAAACAAGTTCATCGAAATATTTTCACTATTGAATTTGTTGGCTTTTTTTACATCTTGTTACTTTTCTTTTTTCTTCGTTTTTTCTTGTAATGGGATTCATTTTGGATTTCCATATCAGGAAGAGTGATCAATTTTGAACATTTTTTCTTTATATTTCATTGAAAGGTTTTCAAGATTTCGACATCTTGCTTTTTCGTTTTTACATCCCCTCACTATTTTTTTCGAATGTTTTTGTGTTAAGACAATAGCGATGTCTTTTGAACCACATTTGTGAAGAGTATTCATGCTTTGCAGAAAGATTCATGCAATATTTATGTGTTACTTTTTATTTCAACTTTTTAACTACATTTCTGTTGGATCACACATGTTTAAAATATTCTGACTATGTTGCCTTTGAAGCCCAGACTTTGGTTTCAGATTTCCTGGCTGTGGGTGTTGTGAAATCATTTCATTGCGATGATGAATCTATTCAACTATCTGATGAATCATTTCACGTAGATGTCATGTTTTCACCATTATCGTTTACTACAAGTTCCAGGTATAACAAATGCAGCTTACAATGACCAAGGACTTGTGTTTTACAATTGATTGAATGTTTGATGCTCGAAATTATAAAGAGGTGATAGAACTGCAGTAGGTATTCATTCCGTTATTTATGTGCATGATTATATAAACATTTACGAGTTTTTGGGGAATGTTCCTTTTTATGATATATATTCTCATTCCTGCATGATTATATAAACATTTACTACTCTCCTTAGTTTATTTCATGAATATTGACTTGCATGCATATTTACAAGTTGTTTTAGAAACATGAATATTTGCTATAAGATGTGATTAGGCCGTATTTTGTGCAGCTTTTACATAATGAATGATTTCAACTTTATTGTAGGTGGATAAATATCGCCTGTATTACTGAAATATCCACCGCAAAAGTGGTATTTGTAGATATACACATCTACATGCATTTTTGGTTATATGATAAAGAGGTAGATGGATATATCTGCAAATACTCATTTTTGCGGTGGGTATATATGCAAAACAGCTGATATATATCTATTCCTATCAGGTATGTCTTCCCCTTTATAAGTTAACAAGAACAAGATTAACATAATGGAAAATTGCTCCTTGGTCATATCCTATCACATTCTCTTTCCTGAATAACTTTGAGAAGAGGAAGTCTCTCGCTCTCTTTTCTCAGTTTTTTTAAAAAAGTTATAATTATTTTATTATTATAAAATTTGTAATGATTTATATATTAATTTTAGAGAAAATTGCATAATTAACCTCCAACTTACGAGCTGTGTAAAGGGCATGCCCTCCAACTTACAAAATTGCAAGAATGACACCTAAAGTTATCAATATCGTTTGTTTTTTACCCCTGACATTTAGCACCCAATTTTCCGTAAGTTGAAAACCGTTTGAAAACTCATTACAATTGTCGAAAATAGGACCCGTTTGAAAAATTATACAAAAATTACCCTTTATGTTCGACAATTGTGCATGAAATATTAAAAATTTACGAGTTCATTAAAGTGTCAATCATAAACGGTATTGAAAACTTGAGGTGTCTTATTTGCATTTAATTGAAGTTGGAGGGCTATAAATGCATATTTTTTATCAAAAAGTGTACCATATTTGCAATTTTGTAACTTGGAGGGCATGTCCTTTACACACCCCGTAAGTTGGGGGGCCGTGGGCAAACATCACCCTTAATTTTATCTATAATATTTCGATTTTTCGGTACAAGGTGTGTGAAAATGATTATTTACGTATGTATTAGTTTTAATCGTTTATTTTTATTTATGATTTTACGTAATAAAAACCATATCAATCGATTTTATTCGGTTTAGGTTATCATGTAAGTGGTTCTAGTTGATAAGTTTTAATAGGTTCTCATGGCTACATTGAATTTATTGGCTTTTAATTTAATTTTCTTGAAATTTAATATTAGTATTAAATATAAATATAAAATTGATTGATTATTATTATTTAAATGATTTTGAAATTTGAATTTACCTTCACCTGAACAAAGAAATATAGTTCTTTTCTTTTGGATTTGAGAAATAAAATAAAAGTTTATTGAATAATAAATTTAAATCCTAATCCTCACGCTCTTGTAATGGTCTGCAGCAAAATATAGTTGTGATTCGTCTGGCTTAAGGCAAACGCTCTCCTTTTAACGGTCAGGAAAATTGAATAGTGAGTATTTATATATACATACTGTGATGGCGAAGGTAATTTGGGGTTGGATTTTGGGATTTTAATCGATTACATCTTCTCCCTCACTCAGCGCCTATTTCATTTTTAACAGGCAAAAATGAAGGAAGAAAGCGCCGGCTATGATGCTAATGAGTTGGGGCTTAATGGGATCGTTTTCCATTTTTTCTTCTTCATTAAGGGTTCATATTTTGTGGGTTTTTAATCCATCGGAGGGAATAATGACCATTGATTTAGGTGTTTTTATGACTATCTTCCACACTGGGATTCATTATTTCTGTAAAGTTTCAAGATACTTCTAATTTTATGTTTATATACTATCAGATGGCGAAGCTTAGCATGATCCCTATTATCATGCTTATCGGAAGTAGCATTTGACAAGATACGGTATTTGAGAGATACAAAGCTTAGTATCTTGGTTGTTCTCTTAGGAGTTGGGGTCTGCACAGTTACTGATGTAAGTGTTAACACCAAAGGTTTCGCCGCAACATTTATTGTCGTTTGGAGCACATCGATTCAACAGTATGTAAGTTCTACAGCTTCTCTATATCTGGAAAATCAATTAGAATAAGCCTTATATTGTTCTTGATCTCTACTGATGTGTCTGAATCTTTTTATATGTGAATTATGTAATTTTTTAAGTTTTTTGTTTGGATTGCTTCTTTCAGTATGTTCATTTTCTTCAAAGGAAATATTCATTAACTTCCATTGTTGATTGGTCCATTTATGGATTATTGGTTAACAAACAAGAGAATAGACGCCTTTAAAATCAATTTTCCAGCAACTTTAAGTGATTTCTATGCTTGTTTGTGCAACTTTTGTTGGTTAATTGATCCCATCAAATATTATTGGTTTTTTGTCCAGTTTTATGCCAATTGCTTATTTAAGTTTTATGCCAAATGCTTATTAATGTTAATTACACTAAACATAAAACAATGAGAACATTATGCAATTGACCCCTAATATTTAAAATAATGTAAAGACGATGCACTCAAAATTTATAAATTTCATGAGAAACCTCCGAAGTTTCAAAACCGTTCAAGAATGACTTTTGAGTGAATAGTAGCGGTTTTTATCTTTTTCGTAAAAGTCGTTTTGATAATTTATGTATTATTTTAAAAAATTTCAAAGTTTGAAGAGATAGTAATTATATCTTTAAAAAAGTTAATGATTCAAATACAAATTATAGAGACGTTTAAAATATTAACGAGCATTAGAGTTAAATATAAACGGTTTTGAAAGTTCATGGGCCAACAGAGCGCATGATATCAACTTCGAGAGTTTTGTATGTAATTTACATACAAACTTTGGGGGTACCGTCTTTACACTATTGCAAAATTTGAGGGTTAATAACAAACACCACTCACAAAAAATACCATAAATTGATTTGGTATTCCGAATCACTTGTGACAAGTCGTAATGGCGTTGAACTTTAAGAACAATTTCGTTGAAATCGGTGTCTACAAGCTCCCTTGCTCGGGAACAATAGTAGTTGTCGATGAACCCAGAATCAGAAGCAAAAATAATAGCTAGCAATACGAAAGGTAATAATATTTTCAAAATAATAGTTATATAAAATCATATTTTCAAGGAGTGATACAAATATCTATTTTTATATGAAATATATATGCAATTCTGCAATTTATATTTATTAAGATAAAAAGATGACAATTGATATAAATTTTAAAATAATAATTAATTCAAAGTTATGCTANTCATTTTTATTTTAAATATAATAGCACATAAATATTTATTGTTGTAAATAAATAATTATGATATTTTTTAAAAAATAATCACATCGCATGTCTTTTTATATTGTTAAACTAAATATTTAATTTACTTATTTTTATATGCACATCATACAAATTTAATGTATTTTTACATTAATTTAGAGTTATATTTTTTATGATTTTAGATAAATATTTATTACTAATATGATAATTATTATTGAATAATTATCAATATGCAAAACTCAAAAAACATAAATCTATAAAAATATGGTTATATTTTTATCAATATTTGATTATCTTCATTTTTTATTTAATCATATATATATATATATATTACATATATTAGATATAATTTATAATAGGTATTGTACAAATTTATGACAACCCGTGAACCATTATTATAAATTATTAAAGTATAGTGGTGACTCGTGAATTTTGAAATCATTTACAATGTCATGGGTGAAGAATAAAAGCACTACCAAAATTATAAATACTAAACATAGATGAGTTCTAAAAATTACAACACATCACATTATTGATTCAACAAAGATGTAGAAATGTTAGATCAAATGTTTATTTCATTTACTTATTTTTATATCATTTTATTTAATTATGTTTTGAAGAGAAATTGTTTTTAAAGGTTAGGAAATTGATTTTTGAGAGAATCAGAACGACTCTACTTTACCAAAAGTTGATGGTAAAAATAAATAATTTTGTTTTTCCACTTTAATATATTTTCACATTACTTTATAGTTATATTTTTAGGATTTTAGAGAAATATTTATACATATTTTTTAAAATATTTGATTTTATTATTTTTTTAATTGAATTATATCTATATATTATAATATTTTATATATTGTATAATAGTTGTTGTACAAAATTATTAAATTATAATGGTAACCGTAAACTTTAAAAATCATTTAAACAAATGGAGAAATGTTAGATCAAAGTTAGATCAAAATACATATTTCATTTAGTTATGCATATCTTTTTACTTAAATATGTTTTCTAAAATTATTTATTTTCAAAGGTTACTAAATTGATTTTTTGGGGAATCCGAACGACTCTCCTTTATCAACAATTGAAGGTAAAAATAATTATTTTCCGTTTTATACTTCTCGCAAAATTTATTAACAATTAATTTATAATATTCTCTTTATGAAATGATGTTTTTTTGCTTTTATAAATTATTAATATGTATTATATGATATATATTGTTATTATGAATATGATATGTGGATATTCATAACCGAGATATGATGAATGAATCTATGGAAAATCGATATGACGCTGATGATTTACCAGATCCAGATCATGTGGCTGATAATTTTGGAGATATTTCTCTTCAATATTGTTGTGGTTCCTTTTTAGGGGTACCAACAGTCACTCGATTTTGAAAATCGGTTTTATTTGTTGTTTGTGGAGACAACTTGAAATAAGAAAATGGAAAGAACGCAGACGATTTTAGCGTGGAAAAACCCCTTAAGAAAGGGGAAAAAACCACGTTGCCGAGAGGAGAACCTCCACGGCAAATTCATTAATAAATCAATGAAATATACAAAGGGAATAAGAGCAGCGGAAATGAAATTACAGCGGCTAGGGTTACTCCCAATTGGCCTCATTTTTAGCTTATCTTTTAGCTTTGCAATTATAAAGGGAGAAACACTTGTGACACACGTCCTGAAACCACCTCTAACAATGTGTTTCCCCATGCTAGAAAGTGTGGTTGAGACTGAAGCATGGAATGCATGCTGATGGGCCCACATGCAGCCTGTTAGGACCTATGTAGTTTGCTGGGACCTACGTAGTCTGTCGGGACCGATATGTCTGCTTGGCCCTAAGCAAACTGCTGGGATCGATCGGTCTGCTTGACCCTAAGCAGTCTGTCGGACCGAGTCTGCCGGACCGATCGGTCTGCTGGCCCTAAGCGAACTGTCGGGACCGATCGGTCTGCTTGGCCCTAAGCAGTCTGCCGGACCGATCGTTCTGCTGGCCCTAAGCAAACTGCCGGAACCGATCGGTATGCTGCCCCTAAACAAACTGCCGGGACCGATCGGTATGTTGGCCCTAAACTGTTTGTCGGGACCGATCGCCCTATGATGTTTGCTTGGACCGATCGCCCTAAGCTGTTTTCCGAGACCGATCGCCCTATGCTGTTTGCCAGGACCGATAGCCCTAAGCTGTTTTCCGGGACCGATCGGTCTGTTTGATAATTTCAGCTGTCGAATTCTCGATTGAGCCTGACCACCTTCATTCTTGCTTAGGACTCCTCGTTGATACCGGGTTTAATGGTTCTCAACAAGAACACATCCTTGGTACCCGGTTTAAGGGTTGTCAACACTAGCCCCTTGGGTTTCGTCATAGCAAGGCCGCTATGAACGGAAGCCAACCATGAAAAACCCGAACCTTCAGATTCATGGATGTCTGCTGGTCGGAGAGCCTCTGTTCTTCTATGAGTCCAAAGATAGGCTACGGTTTTGGGAGCGCCAATTCTTTTATAAGTCCCAAGGTGGACTCCTCATTTTCCTCTCGGATGAGCTTCTTCTTTATATTCCTTGTTCTAAGCATGTCGATAGAGCGAATACCTCGGAAAGTAACACTTCTCACACTTTCGATTTGGCCAGGGAGTTCTTGCGGGGAATTAAGTTCTTGGTAAGTTCTAAGACTTTCTCGACATAGTCAGAGATATCACTAGTCCAGACCCGTCCAAAACCCCAGCCGTCCAAGTCTAACACATATCTCTGTGTGAGAGAAGACAGTTCCAATAAAAGCATATGCCCTTATTTGTTGAGGATTCGTTACCGATTGCGAGATCTGTCGCATGCGTGATCCTCGTCGGGATAGAGACCTCAATGGAGAAATTCACAAATTGTCCCCACAGACGGCGCCAAACTGTTGTGGTTCCTTTTTAGGGGGTACCAACAGTCACCGGATTCTGAAAATCGGTTTTATTTGTTGTTTGTGGAGAAACTTGAAATAAGAAAATGGAAAGAACGCAGACGATTTTAGCGTGGAAAAACCCCTTAAGAAAGGGGGAAAAACCACGTTGCCGAGAGGAGAACCTCCACGGCAAATTCATTAATAAATCAATGAAATATACAAAGGGAATAAGAGCAGCGGAAATGAAATTACAGCGGCTAGGGTTCCTCCCAAATGGCCTTCTTTTTATCTTATCTTTTAGCTCTGCATTTATAGAGGAGAAACACGTGTGACCCACGTCCTGAAACCACCTCTGACAATGTGTTTCCCTATGCTGAAAAGTGTGGTTGAGCATGAAGCATGAAATGCATGCTGATGGGGCCACATGCAGCCTGTCAGGGCCTATGTAGTTTGCTGGGACCTACGCAGTCTGTCGGGATCGATCGGTCTGCTTGGACCTACGCAGTCTGTCGGGACCGATCGGTCTGCTTGGCCCTAAGCAAACTGTCGGGACCGATCGGTCTGCTTGACCCTAAGCAGTCTGCGGGACCGATCGGTCTGCTGGCCCTAAGCGAACTGTCGGGACCGATCGGTCTGCTTAGCCCTAAGCAGTATGCCGGACCGATCGGTCTGCTGGCCCTAAGAAAACTGTTGGGACCGATCTGTGTGCTGCCCCTAAACAAACTTCCGGGACCGATCGGTGTGCTGCCCCTAAGCAAACTGCCGGGACCGATCGGTATGCTGCCCCTAAGCAAACTGCTGGGACCGATCAGTATGTTGCCCCTAAGCAAACTGATGGGACCGATCAGTATGTTGGCCCTAAACTGTTTGTCGGGACCGATCGCCCTATGCTGTTTGTCTGGACCGATCACCCTAAGTTGTTTTCCGGGACCGATCGCCCTATGCTGTTTGCCTGGACCGATCGCCCTAAGCTGCTTTCCGGGACCGATCGGTCTATTTGATAATTTCAGCTGTCGAATTCTCGATTGGGCCTGACCACCTTCATTCTTGCTTAGGACTCCTCGTTGGTACCGGGTTTATGGTTCTCAACAAGAACGCATCCTTGGTACTCGGTTTAAGGGTTGTCAACAAATACGATATGGACGGTGAACAGCCTGAATCAGAGTCGGATGATGATGTAAATCCAAATATTTCTGATGAAAATCCAGAAGTTAACAATCAATGTTGGTGGAACCCACCTAGTATGTTCACCTACGATACTCACCCGATGTGGTGTGATTCAAATGTTGGAGCACCAAATCCATTAGATGAGAGTAACAATGGAATCACGTTGGCAATAAGGACAACATTTACCAGTAAAGAAAATGCAATAGAAACAATAAGGGAGCATGCTTTGCGTGTAACTGGTAAAAGATTCGTAGTCTACAAAAGAGATAATATCCAGTATGAAGTGCGTTGTGCTTTGAGAGAAAATGATCCGCCATGCTTTTGGATAATAAGAGCAACCCATGTGGGCAAATATCGTTATTGGACAATAACCAAAATGGAAGACTTGCATACTTGCAATGTTACGGGAGAAACATCATTATCGCACCGAAATATTAATATAGCTCTCATTGCCCGAACTCAACTCCCATATTTGATTGTAAAACCTTATATAAAAAAGTATATGTTATCCAAACCGATATATAAGTATTATATGGATTTGAGGTGCCTTATCACAGATGTTGGAAAGCTCTCATACGAGCATTTACCATGATTCATGGTACATGGGAGAATTCAGTAACACATCTTTCGAGATTTTTGCATTAAGTTCAAAAAAAAATCCATATAACATTGTGAGATATCATTCTTATTATAATACTTCTGATCTACACACATTATTTTATGTGTTTTGGGCTTTTGGTCCTTGTGTCCATACATATAAATGGTGTCGTCCGGTTGTCTCTACTGATGCGACACATTTATATTGTCGATTTAATCATAAGTTGTTAATTGCTGTTGCTTTGGATGTTGGAAATCACGTGGTTCCTTTGACTTTTGCATTGGTTGATGATGAATCAGGGGACTCATGGTCATGGTTTTTTGATCTCTTACGAAAACATGTTTTGAAAAATGGATACACATGTCTCATTTCCAATAGAGCGGGAAGAATTCTAAATGCTCTAAATGGTTGGGCCTTTAGGAAGCCTATTTGATGTCATCGATATTGTCTCCGACATTTAAAATCTAATTTCAACGATGCATTTCACGATAAAAACGTTCGAGAACTTCTATGGTCGGCTGCAATGGCAACACAACGCTCAAAATTTCATGTGATAATGGAAAAAATAAATATTATAAACTTAGGAGCATATGAATAGCTTGAAAAAATTGGTTTTTCGACATGGACAATCGCATATTGTTAATGCATAAATTATTATAGCAGGTCAGCCCTAGCAGATTAGATTTAGTGGAATAATAAGGTAGAAGTCAATCGGTACACTTTCTCAATTGTATTCGATCAACACTTCGACACTTGCTTCGCGATGAAGTCGGATGATCGCCATGGCCGATCAGAATCGTCAATATCAGATCGGTGTTCACGCATCCGATCGGTGAATGGATACATGATAGACAATGGTTGGTGATTAATGTCAACAACGGTTGCGCCACCAATTCTAGACGGCGCCGCACGACTTTTTAGGCAACTAAAAATCGGGAAAATCAGCTCGATGTGATAAAGAGAGATCACGATTAGATTTTGTAATTTTAAATTGTGGCATTACCCCTATAAAATGGGGCAGAAGATAGTGAGAGAGATAAGTTCTCTCCTCTACCTGCAACACTTGCTTTCATAGTGAATTTCTTCCTGGGTTTAGTGTCTCGTGGGTTTTTCTCCTGGTTCTCGGGTTTCCCACGTACAATTTCTTGGATTTCTCAACCGAATACCAGCGGTTATTCTCACTAAAATTATAAAACTAAAGAGTAGATTTTTACTTTTAACATATATGATGAAGGAAAAATGTTCTTTAACCCTCATCTCGAATTCATTGTATTTTTATATTTTTATAATTTTATTTTCAATGAATCACATTTTTTATTAGATTTGGTACTATGACAACTAATCAAGTTGAAGGAATGAATAGAATACTGCGTGGTGCTCGTAGGCTACCACTTACCACTTTGGTAATGGTAATAATCGTACCACAAATACTTCACTTAACTTATTTCAATATAAATATTATTTGTCCACTTAACTTATTTGTATTTAGTGTAGATTACTTTCAACATATACACAAAATAATTCGCAGATTGTGCCGCTGAAACACAAAGAATGAAAGATTTACAATCATTAGCAGAGCATGCCAATAAATTTTGTTTACGATGGAACCATCCAATTTCGCATACAAATGTAAAGGTATGAGATCAAAATAAAGGGATTGTTACTATGACCACTCAGGGCGTCATAGGGATCATAGAGGAAAGGAACAGGTCATCCATATTCAAGAACGTACAAGCACATGCAATAAGTGGCAAATATTTGGAATTCCATGTTCTCATGTGCAACAGGTTTGATATCTTATTATTTTAAGTAAAATTTATTAACTTTTAGATACCTTTTAATGATGCAGGCAATCAGGTTGTTAGGTAGTAATCCCCAACAATATGTGCATGAAACTTTCACTGTTCAAACACTGATTACAACGTATTATGTTCAATTTTATCCACTCCATCAACCAAACCTATGGGATGATCTATCGATTAATCTTATACATGATGAAAGTCGTAGAAGACCAACGAAAGGGCATGTCGAGATATTAGAAGACTTTCAGAAATGGAAATGGATCGAGGTCGGGGAAAAAATCAAAAGTTCTACTCTCTAAGGGCAATGTGGGTGCAACGTACGGACGAACATCTACATCATTCATACCTACCGTCTCTAGATTGCACAGTGACTTAGTAGTTGACCCTACAGATCGACGAAGCTCGATATCATCAACAATTCCTTTAAATCGAGGTGATGGGGATGCTTATGCTAATTATCAATCAGACTTATTACATAGTCAACGTCAAGAACGTAGATCATCTTCATTTAATAGAGGAAAATCTACAAGTTGGTGGCGTTTTTGGAAATAATAACATGATAAATGATATGGTTAAATTGAATCTATCTATTATGTTATATATCTATTTAATAATAAATTTTTATTATTCTTAGAAATCAATTGAATATTTTATGAGACAAAATATGGAAATTGTATGCTNCAAAACCGTATTTACAGGTAGCCTTACAACGAGTTTCCGTAGATGGTGGAGAAAACCTTTCTATAGATGCTAGAGAAAGCCCTAGACATAAGATTATCATTTTTGCTTCGAGGAATAAGGCTTTAGAGATGGATTTGTATAATGAGTGTAAGCGATTTTTGCTTGACCCACGAAATTTGAACTCCCTCCAGAATTTGTTGTTTTACCTTGTGATTCCTACTCGAATTGAGGTGTGAAAATGACTGGTGGTAAGTGGGAAACTTGTTAGAAGATTCAGTTTTAGTGGGGAGAAATTGTGGGAATGGCCCAAGGACTAACAGCCTAAAGAAATCCAAACTGTCGACTCCTATAGTTGGTGTTGAACCTGTTTTTCGTAGCCATGCACCCATCATTGTGAATCATACAAAGAAGCTAGAGTAGAGCGACTAAAATGCAAATACAATAACGTTGCGTTCAACTTCAACGATATACACAATTAATTTATGGTCAAATGTCAAAAAATGAGATAAAAAACATGATGACTAAATTTGCAAAACTACATATTTATTTATTGAAATATAAATTAATCATTTTTTTAAATGATGTTACAAAATGACTTATATCCTATACGGCATCGACTCGTCCGACCAATTGGCTGCGACTCAACTCGACACGAGTAAAAAAGTTAGATTTTGGACTTGGCTTGAATTATTAATAAAATAAAATTAAAAAAATAATTGTTAGAATTTATTGAAAGTTGCATAAACTCCAAGTTTAAAACTACAAATATTTATCAATTTATTATATAAGAAGATTTAAATCATAAAAAATAAATATCGCTCGTCGATTCTACCGTCTCCCCAAAAGCAATCATTTTTCGATCTATCATCACTTGCACGAAAAAATTCACAAGTAGATCGATAACATAAAAAATTTGTGAAATCACATAATATATATTTCCAATGAAGAAAAAAAATCGAATTAAGTAATAAATCAAAACGAAATCGTTTTTTATCAAGCATCGATCTACTAATACATATCCGTATCACATTCATCTGATACGGATGAATGTGAATAATTGAAGAATAGGTGTTGAATAGCTTATATCTATGATTTTTTACTGATTAATACATAATTTGTACAAAAAATTTAAAATAATCATTATTATTCCAATTTGACGTTTTTGAAGTTTGTTAACTGAATATTATAATTATTTGCAAAAAACGAACGATTTTGAGAAAGAACGGGTGGATTTTGTTGTCAACGAGGCGAAAGTTGTGGAAGCCCGCTGTCTAGAGCAGCCGATGTTGCAGAAGATTTCATAGGCGGAAGTTTGAATCGAGCATGATGCTGAGATCCATTTGCTCCGTTGTTCCAATTGTCACAGAGCAACACTCACATGTTGTTCGACAGATTGCCTCATCCAACTCTACATCATTGCTGCATCTCCTGAAGCTTCCTCCCGTATCGGCTTACGTTCACCTTCCATTTTGTCGTAAAAAGTGCTATTACTGTGATTTTCCTGTCATTGCTCTTGGTTCATCTTCGAGGTATGAAGATTCCCGGATTTCAGATTACATAGATGTTGTCTGTAAAGAAATCAAGGCGACTAAGTGGGACTCTATGGCTTACCCACCTCTTAAAACTGTTTTTTTTGGTGGAGGCACACCTTCTCTTGTGCCGCCTCATTTGGTGTCCGCTGTTCTTGAAGCATTGTCCTCCAAGTTTGGGGTGGCTGCGGATGCTGAAATATCCATTGAAATGGATCCCGGGACATTTGATGATGTAAAAATTAGAAAGCTATTAGATTTAGGCGTGAATAGAGTGTCCTTAGGAGTACAGGCTTTTCAGGATGAGTTGTTGAAGCTTTGTGGAAGGTCTCATGGAATTAGCGAAGTTCATCAAGCAATTGAAATTGTGAAGTCATCTGGAGTTCAGAATTGGAGTCTGGACCTCATCTCTTCACTTCCTCACCAAAATCAAGCAATGTGGGAAGAAAGTTTGAACCTCACTGTTCAAGCACAGCCAACTCATGTATCAGTATATGATTTGCAGGTTGAGAAAAACACCAAGTTTGGGATCCGATATACTCCCGGTGAATTTCCCCTGCCTTCTGAGGATCAGTCTGCTGCATTTTATACTAAGGCTTCAACATTTCTTCAAGATGCAGGCTTTGAGCACTATGAGATCAGTAGTTACTGCAAGAGTGGTTATCGCTGCAAGCACAATGCCACATATTGGAAGGGGCAATCTTTCTTTGGTTTTGGTTTGGGTTCAGCTAGTTATATCAATGGAGTAAGGTTTTCTAGGCCCAAAAGGATCAGTGAGTATGTACGCTACGTTAATAGTTTGGAGGACAAGCCGGTTAGTTTTGCTGAGGCAGGTGATATTGATCTTCAGGACTTGGCAATGGATATTGTCATGCTCTCTCTTAGAACTTCAGATGGCTTAGATTTGAAGGCTTTCAAAGAAACTTTTGGCCACGCACGTTTGCTCTCCATTTGTGAAATCTATATGCCTCATGTTGAAACAGGACATGTAATTTACATAGATGACAAAGGAACAACAATCGCCGCCGATGAATATGCATCATTGTTAATCAATGAGAGCCATGGATTAACAAAACTCGCATTCCTTAGGCTCAGTGATCCAGATGGTTTTCTGCTGTCAAACGAGTTGATATCACTCGCATTTAGTGGCATGACTTCATGATCGAATCCTTGGTAAATTTGTACATTGTTTCTATAATCTGCAAATTACACAACTAAAGTGTTGATTGATTATCTTCATTTGATTTATCTTTAAGAAGACAACTACATTGTTGATGCAGGCATGTTAGTACTTGTTTAGTTGTTATTTCATTTCATTTGGCTTTGTTTGTTTTACTTCCTCTTTGATTACATGAACTCAAGGAATAGAATCTCAGCAAGAATGTGGATTTTAGTGAAGTGCTGTTTAATTTGGCAAAGAAAGCGGTTTGAAACAAGATCAATGCAGTTCATATAAATGACCACAAATCCTACAGCAGGAGCATTTGATAATCAAACACAACTTTATGCAATTGCAATGCTGGATCAAAGTGTTTCAGCATTAGAACTGCAGACCGTGCTCCCGGGCTGCATCTGCAAGGGCCTCTATCCGGCCATGGTAAGGGTAACCACCGCGGTCAAAAGCCACTTTTGTGATTCCTATTTCAAGGCATGATTTTGCAAGAACTTCACCAACTCTCTTGGCAACTTCCTGCCATCATTCCACGAAGAAAGATCATATAGATATGCATTCATTGTCCTTAAACGGCTTGAAAAATGCATCAACTTACAACAGTTGGTCCGGAGCTGTATTGGAACTCCTCTGAGATTGGTTTCTGTACCGTAGAGGCTGAAGCAAGCGTATGCATCTTTGAGTCATCGATCACCTGAGCGTAGAGGTGATTGTTTGATCTGAAAACGGATAGTCGAGGTCGTTCTGGCGTTCCTTCAACCTACAAAACACAATAAATCAAGGAGATGCAATTGGTAAACAAGTCACTAGGAAATCAGTGATCAGATATAACGATGGTACAAGCAATGAACATAAAAGGTAAGTTTTTATCGCAATTTTCCCTCAGAATAACCATTCATTGGAAAATCATATTCCCATGAATCATGGTCAAATTTGAAAGCATTTTATTCTAAACATTTTTCAAACACTTGGTATGCAGGTTAAACTTCACAGTGCTCCTTGTAGGATTAAACAAAAGGAAACCAAGGAGCTTGCCTTCTTACGAACACGAGAATGCCGAGCAGTTCTGTTGTCTCTTCTGGTTCTCGAGTTTGACTCAACGGTAAATCGGCCAAACCCAGATGTAAAATCAGGCCGAGCTCCAAGCTGACACTGATTCTTTTGAGTTGAGGGCCAAGAGCTTTGGATAAAAGAGAACGATAGGTGATTGCAAGACATTGCCATGGTGATTGGTGAAGGTTCTTCGTTCTGTTCTGGATAAAGAAATAGAAATTTCAGATGCCCCCAGAAAGAGAAACCGTAAGAATTTAACACGCCTGATATTTACAAATTTATGACGATTGTTTTTGAATTTGGATTCAAAACTACGGGTCCATTATAAATTGGGTTTGTATCAACAAATACCTAATACGGGCTGGGCCCATTTATTAGACCCATGAACCATAAGCCCTTGACCATAAACACAATTGATGATCCCTTGTGACTAAGATTGGGAATTCTGCATATCGAAATGGCGATCGCAGGGCGTTTGAGATCTGGCTTTCCACTGCTACGCAAGGCGCTCTCCGATGTTGATAGATCTACTTCTGTTACATTGATCGGACGGAGAACCTTATTCTCCTCTTCTATCTCCGCCAGGGTACACTTTAGCGTATTCTCTTTTACAACAGGATTCAGTTTTGATTCTTTGTGTATTCAATTCTTGGGGCAATTTCTCAAATTTGATGCATTATACTGTTAGTGTCGGAAGGATTTTTCCTTAATTTATATTTCTCGAATTCTAATGTGACCCGTTTTGGATTTTATTGTTACGTAGAATGGGTTAACTTCAAGGAACTATGCTAGTTCTTCCCTGGCAAAGGAACAAAAAATCAAGGTAATTTAATATTGAGAAAATGTTCGTGTAAAATAAGTGAAGCAGCTAACTGGAAACTACGAGCTGAATGCAGCATCCTCATCATGCTTTTGCAGTTATCGTTTTTATATGAAACATTAGATTATGCCAAATTTAATTTTTTATAGCGCTGCTTTGTCAATCTTACATTTTTTTCCGAATATTTTTATGTTAAATTTTTCTAAGTTGTAATGATTACTGAAAATTTCCAGGTTCCCTTACAAATGTTTGGAGTCTCTGGGAACTATGCGTCTGCTTTGTATTTGGCCTCGGTTAAAGCCAATGTGATGGACGTTGTTGAATCTGAGCTTCTAACATTGCTTGAGGCTTCAAAGCATAGCCCTGTATATTCTCAGTTTATGAAGGACCTTTCAGTTACTGCTGACACAAGATCAAAAGCGATGGACGATATCTGCACAGCATCTAAATTTACAGATATCACAAAGAACTTCTTGGGTTAGTATTTTCTTTTCCAAAAAAATTATTCATGTGTGAGTTGTCATATCTCATCAAATAATTTATATGACCAATAAACACCCGAAGTTTAAGTCATGTCCAGTGTTAACGATTATATGTGTCTGGTATATTTCTATTTGTTTTTTCTTTTTTAATCATGAATTGCACTTAACCTTTGATCAGTTATCATGGCGGAAAATGGGAGGCTGGCACATTTGGAAAGAATCGTGCAAAGATTCTCTGAGTTGACTATGGCTCACAGAGGGGAGGTTAAGGTTACAGTAACAACTGTCATTGTGAGTACAACTACAGATATGCACATGCAAAAGCATGCGAAATGCGACTTTGAATTTCATATACTTCAATGAAAGAACATTTTGTTTGAAGCTAGCATTTTCCTGTCATTGTAGCCCTTACCTCCAGCAGAGGAGAAAGAACTGAAAGAAACACTTGAAGAGATACTCGGGAAGGGGAAGAAGCCTAAAATCGTGCAGAAGGTAAATTTCTGTAGTAACTGGGAATGTATCTTTGTTCTTAATTGCATATAGTAACGATATTGGAGCAATGCAGATTGATCCAAGCATTCTTGGAGGACTTGTGGTTGAATTCAGTCAAAAAGTTTTTGACATGTCTATAAGGACTAGAGCACAGCAAATGGAGAGGTTCCTACGTCAACCCATTAGCGTCGATGGTCTCTAAGGTGTTGCTTGGCAATGGATTTTTATGTTTATCTGAATCGTGAAAGACTGGACAAGTAATAATTCATTTGCAAACAAAACACTGGCAAGTTGTTTTTTTGTCATATGAACAACTTTCAAGTCTATTTCCAAAATAAAACAAATACCATGAAGATGTTAGCATCAAGTTTGTATTGATTTAGGATTTGGCATTGCTTGAAGTGTGAATTCTTACCAGATTATCGAATTCATTATTCCAATTATAGTTTGAAACAAAAACACAAATAGGCTCTTTTGTCTATTTGAAACCAAACGAATCTTAAAACCTACAACTAAAACATACAAATCAATACATTACTAGCCAAAACATCTATTACTAAACTTGCTATGACTTTCGTTTCTGAGACACAAATCGGATTCCTTGCTTCCCGAGTTCGAAACTCTTTGTCTTCCCATCGTCTAAAGCAACCGACACAGTCGACGCACCCTCCAAAACTTCTACTACACTTCCCCTACGCCTGAAAAGCAAACAAGACACACATGCAAATTCTAACCAACACACAACTCAAATAAACACAAATACTTGTTAAGCAAATGCAGAATAGAACTGACCAAGAGTCACTGAGTGGCTGATGAACTTCTACTCTCTTTCCAATTGCATCTTTCCCTAACTTAAGTAATACCCAATTAGCATCTGTGAAATCATTCATTGTCATTGTCATTGTGTTGTTATCTTCAGCTAATGTAGAAGGTCTCCTCCTTTTTGATCTTTGACCCCTTGTATAACTCAACTCATCCTTCCCATTAAGATCTTGGGTTCCGTATTTCGAACGTTCACCTTCATTTCCCTCGTTTGAATTCTTGGGGATTTTAAACTTCAAAAATGGCATACCATTTGTTGAAGCTCGGGACACACAAGGCAAATCAGCACTTTCCTTATTGGTCTCTTCAGCATATTTGTTTCTCGAGTTCGCCATCGCTCCAGATCCACCCTTTGTGTTTCGTTGAGAAATAATATTCCCATCTTCCGATTCTTCAGTAGGATTCAAGCTCATGTTGTTAGATGGCCCTGAATTGACATTCTTAAGCTTTATCACCTGACCTTCTTTTCCCCTTGACTTGGAACCTTTCGCTTGATCAGAATGTCCCTTCTTATTCCCTGAAACCAGACCTTGTCAATAAAACATATTTTTAAAAAACACACTCTCTAAGCATTACCTTTTTTATCCGATACAGCCATCGTTCTGTCAATGATTTCAAGCCGCTTCATCTTACTCGAGTCTTCAGTTCCTATTTAAGGAAATAATCAGCACTCACTCAGCAGATGACAATAGAGACACAAGATCATCAAGAATCACAGGGAATCTAAAATTAAGGATCATGCTTTGTGTTAATTTTAAAGCATCTCAAGCTCGAAACCAAGTTTCCATGAATCTCAAACCAAAAAGATGACACTCATTGAAAATAATAACACGCATATGAAACGCTTGAGATATTACATACCACTTGAAGTTAGATCTTGTCCCGTTCTAACGCTTACAGCTTCAGATTTCGTTCGACTTCGCCCACCCAAATGTATTACAAGCTTTCTACCTGATGCTGACATAGAGGCACCACTATTAGCACCAGCATCCTCCGCAGTTGATTTGCTGCTCTTAATTTTGATTGTTCTTGAGGGATTACTTGCACTGTTGGCAGTAACCTCATCAACATTCTTATGACTACTGGCACCTGTCTTATTCGATGCCCCCATGCCATCAGCCGAACTTCCAGTAACAGGAGAAAGAGCAGCATTTTCACCAGAAAAATGAATTTCTTCGTTTTTTCGATGGACATCATCTCCAAATGCTAAATCAGCTACATTATTACCACTTGTTAAAGAAGATTCACTTCCCTTTTTCTTGACATGCACCTTATTCAAAGATTTCTTGCCATGCTCTTTGCTCTTTTTTGGTGAATTGTCACTGAATCCTTTAAGGGAAAATTTTAAAGAACGACCATATTCGACTTTTGATACGGGAGGACTGTTATCTTCATCATCTGAAAAAGGTGAAATGTCAAACATTTCTTCTTGGTTTGGTAAACCAGCGGATGCTTTCAAGCTTGATATCAAGTCCTTGTCAACTTCATCTCTTCGTCTCCAAAGCTCCTGAACAGCCTCTTCGAAAGTGCCAATCTGGAAATAGGAAATGCTTCAAAGGTTAAATAACACCACAAGAAAAGGAATTGCATGCAGCCCTTAAAAGTGAATGTCTGCCACAAAAACCTGAGAGCACTCTCCACGGCATGTAGGACAGACATATTGAAGATTTCCATCCACTTGAAATTCCATATACTTTGAATCGCTGAATTTCGTTATCACCAAAATTATAAGGAAAATGAAGCAGAATAAGAAGCCCGAGTAAAATATACCATACAAGTATACAAGAGAGAAGCAAGAAAAACCTGATCCCATCACAAGGACAATGGACCCAACGCTGACACACATCACAGCACACCATAGGAGTTGACTCGGAGTCTCTATAAACCTGCAATTCCAAATTAAATAAATTACAATAACATTTTTTTTGCTAATGGAGTATTAAGTATTTAGTGTGCCTGCAGGGTGGATGCCAAGTTATTGTAAAAGGGCCAAGCCGATAATTAAACAGACATGAAACAAATTGTACCTTCAAGCAAACAGGGCAAAAGTTTCCTTTCACAAAAAGTCTTCCACAAGCATCACAACAAGTATAGCCCAGAAACCATCTGTGAAATTCAAATCTTATAACTATATTAGGATGAAGAGAAATATGTCCGAAAAATTACCAAATGCATCATAGAATTTCTATTTTTGTACGTTACAGCCTCAAAAAAATACAAACTCATTCAACTATAAATTCATCCCACAAATGCGGCCACACAGTGTTCTGAGGTGCGAGACATGGATGAATATGTAGAATTCTAACATATAAATAATGAAAGTAAATAAATATGCTCACCCATTCTTCTAAAAGCAAGTCCCAACATTTACATAATAAGTCATTAATGATCATGAAACTCACTCTGCCCATTTAGTTTGATAGTTTAGAAGCATGTTCATGAAATAATTGTGACACCTATAATGTTCACATTTGATAGTAAAACAGTATGTGAATTGAACAAAAAACAAGCGAAAAAAAGCACATTTCGATTTACTATCCAACAATACCACATACATCCAAAGATAAGGTCGGGCTAGTTTAAGCATGGGGGTGATTCCAGAAAAGTTCTTAAATATGAGACTTTCACTTTAATACAGAATAATAAGCTAGCCTAAAGCTAATTCCAAAATAAGTTCTTAAATATGAGAGACTCATTTTCGAGCAAATACAAATCGGATAAGTAAAAGTATCAGCTAATCCAGATGTTTAAGATTTCAACCTCACGCTGAGACCATTCCCAGGGACAGATGAACCACAGCTATGGCATCTGGTATGCTTTGAGCATAAATAAGGCCCGTGTCCAACGTTCTACATTTTTTAATCCAAATGACAAATAGCTCAGTCAATTGGAAAGCTTAAAAGTAACAAAAAGAGAGCAACGAGCAGTAGAAACCTTGTGTGGGGGTTGCTGACAGTGACAGTGATATGCACCATCGCACCTTTTACAGAACATAAACTTGCTTGGATCTCCAGTTTTTTCACACACCTGAAGCATTTTAAAAAGTACAGTAGATGAAATCAAACTCTAAAATAATCAAAATAACGAAAAATAGACTCGTTCTAAAGTAAATCTCAACCACCCTCCATCTCACCGAGAAGAAGTTTTTTAAGGAAAATAAATTTATGGGAATACTACTGTCCCTACTAAAACTTTCTAATAGACATTATCTATTACATAGACAAAGAGAAATTTCACTTTTCCTAATAAATCCCAGCAACCACCTAACTCTTAGATAAGAGAAAATAAAATGTATATAAAAACAAATTATCCTGTCAGTATAAGACACTTTCCGAACCAATGGAATACACTTCCAACAAAGAGTTTTAATACATAAAAGAAGAGTTTTTTTTATTGAAAATAAATGCTTCAAACTTCACTATAAATCAACTTAAAAAAAGAATCTATTTGGAGCATTCAGAAAATAATGTGATTTCTTGCAATATCATATGAAAATTAAATTTTCAAAGATAAAACTAAATTGCTGACGTAGCTGCCACTCAAAGAGAAGTATTACTTTCTATTACAAGCATATCAACATCAGGCAGCATGCTTGATCCTAAACCCTTACCTCACATATACGGCAGGAGGGGCATGCCCAAGAACTCCAATGGAAAAGGTCTGAGAAATAAAGCATCAGGAATATTTTCATAGCATAAAATCAAATAACTGTATCATGGCATAGATTACCTCTATTTTGAGACCAGTGCTTAAGACAATTCCGATGATACTTCTTCCCACAAGCATTGCAAGGAAGCATTTTTCTTGCCCTATCACCTCCCTCATTTTCACCATTAAAGCACATACGACACATTACTTTGGAATTGGACTGACCTTGCTCAAATCCAACAGCACCTCTTAACGAATTCTGCAATAAATAAAAAATTTTCTGAAAAACTCTAAAAACCATAGGAGTACAAAAGACGCATCATCACATTGATGTTTTTTCGTATTGAAGCACATGGAATCTAAGATGCAACCAAGGAGTCATAGAAATTAACCAGCACAAAAATCCCAAAAAATGAAACAGCGATAGAAGAAGTATCCTTTAGGTCAGCCAAACTAACAGCATGTTAATTATTGAATGACTATCCCCTTACCACCAGATCACCAGACTCGAACTTATTTACAAGATCCTCAGCCACTGCCGATTGCTTCTGCAGCACAACCCTCTTAGTCTGAGACAACGCTGCAGGCTTGACTGCGGTCCCTTCTCCGCTTCCAATTCCCTTCGATACTGACGCATGTATCAGGGAGGACGGTGCAGGCGCGGGACTAACAACAACTTTGGGAACCAGAACATTAACAGTGGAATTCTCTGACGTCTTAATCAACCAAGGATTATTCAAGAACTGATCGATCCTCGCCACTTCCTGCATAAACTCCTTTCTACCCTCCTGGGTCCGTAGCCTGCCAGTAAAACCCATTTGACAAAAGCATATCTTGCGGCTGCAAACAGACAAGGCCAAAGAATCGTTCAAAAACCAAAACCCACATCACACCCACTACAGAAAAACACAGTCGACCAAGTGTTCCCGAATAAAACCACGAGAAAAGAAGAAACACACTCGAAATAATTCGGTTAATTGATAACAACAATAAGGCATAGGTTACCAGGTAATTGGGCAAGCAACATGAAAAGCCATCCCAACGCGAGAGGAAAAAAATGAATTTTTTTAATTGGAAGTTTAACAGAGGGCTTTATCCGGATTTTGGGCTTCTATCTCAGAAATAAATTAAAATAAATTTTGTATATTATTTGGAGGCGGAAAAAAGTAGACACTCGGGAAACAAAGAAATATGAAGTAGGGGGCGCTGGCCTTCTCAAGATCTTTTTCTTGTAAACATTAAAAATTTTAAAATAAAATTACAAATTAAAATTAAAATTAAAATTAAATTAAAAAGTATGTGCCAATATTTTTAAATGTACTTTGTCTTGCTTATTAAAAATAGAAGTTGATTAAATATATTTTGTCTTTTTTTAGTTCATCTCTAATTTCTTAGAAAACCAAGAAACAAAAATTAGTGTCGAGATTGCATATTGAAGTTTAAATTATAACAATTGTCTCTCTAACATGTGGGTTAAGATTGCTCAAACGATTATACCAATTTTAGAATCACTCATACTCTAAAAGACTAATGTGAGAGTCTAACTTCAATTCACATAGTTAAAAATATCTTTCAATAGTGTGCTAAACAAATGGAAGTTTATTACCACTTTATTCAAAATATTTTTGTCGAAAACGAAGTCACATTAAAGTAAGTTAAAACCCGCCAATAGCTTGCATATATGATGATGACTAAAAATTTAGGGAAAACTCAATTCAAATATCATTCACATATTAGTATACTCTTCATCGATTACATTGACTAGTTCTCATAGAGTGTATATACATAAACATTCCAATGATTGTAATTTACAAATAAAGTCAATTTCCTATTTTATATGAGAAAATGACGTCCCTATTCTCTAAACTTGAATTTGATATATTTAATATCAGAAAGTTTTTTGAACCTTTATAGTTACAAACCTTGTTTATTTTT
Organism: Utricularia reniformis; assembly: GCA_009725065.1. Taxonomy (NCBI): domain Eukaryota; kingdom Viridiplantae; phylum Streptophyta; class Magnoliopsida; order Lamiales; family Lentibulariaceae; genus Utricularia; species Utricularia reniformis. The sequence goes on from RWGZ01001018.1 coordinate 73,212, forward strand.
TACTATTCATCTCTAAAGTTTATAAAATTGGAAAAAGTTGTTCTCAAAGTTCATAGTTAATCCACAATTTTGAATTAGACAAGAGATATCCTCATAATTTGTACATAACTGCAAAATCGACCCCGAACTTTATTAATTTGACAAAATTAATCCCTATGATTTTTCACTCCATTAAGTAACGACATAAATGGTTCACATCTTATTCTTCTTTGACATGCTCATTGCGCTTGCATTTGTTTATTCGAATCCGCAAGGGAGATAGACACACAACTTGGCACATAGGTATCGAAGACTAATTTTGTTATATAATTGAAATTACAAGACTGATTATTTGTTTTGAACTCCAATGGCCAAAATAGAAAACTTTGAGAACTAATTTTATTACAACAATTGAACATTGATAATCGATTTTGCCAAACAAGGTAAGGTATGGGGACCAATTTTGCCTATGAGGACCATAATTGCACAAATGACAGAACTCTAAAAACAAAATTATCGATGAAAGTATAAGAATCATTTTTGTGCGTGACCCATTAATATATTTGTTTCTTTATTCTTGCAAAGAATGTGATGTGTTCTACTTGTTTCTCTTTATTTTGACAATATGGGGATTCCATAACATTCTAATCAAGTATACCAAATCCATATCACATACGTAGTCTTGTGTCATTATTTCTACCACCATTTTATGCATACTAGTATATCATTTACTAGCAAATCCACAAACTCTAAATTGATATTGATCTCGTCTAAAAATATTTTACGATATTTATTTTGATCAATCAATTTTCTTTATTATCTTAAATTCAATTAATGTGGGGTCACAAGCGATGTACGATGTTGAGTCTACAATGTGTGGGCTTACGTCATTGGGAGAGCGAAACTCTACCTTGGTTTTCACTATGACAATCAAATGGCACAAATACAATCAAGAGATATCAACAATCCGAATGAAAACGGTTCGAGAAAAGATCGATTCCACTTCGTCGCGCCAAGGATGACAAGTCCGCGCGATCGGACAAGTAAGCGCAACTATGCAAGTTAGCGTGGGTATGCAAGTTGGCACGAGACTTGGTTGAATCTCCATGAAATAAGATACGAAACACCGCAACCAACGAAACAAAGCAAAAAGATGCGATTAAGCACAAACTTGCGACTTTGAAGAGCAAAAACTCGCGACTCGGTTTTGGGAGCAAGTCCACGCAACTAAGGCCTGAAAAGAAAATACACACGAGTCCCGGGGCAAGTTCACACGAAAACCTTGTGTCACACCTCAATTTTCACTCTAGAATTGAAGTATGACATGTCAGACATTTTCTAAGAAAGACATAAGCCTAAATCCATTTTATTCTAACTTACTTACACTTTACCATATGAATTTTTCAATTTAAACATTTCTTATAAAACACATATATGTTAAAATATGTCTATTTAACATAACATAAGTCACCATCTCACATAACATTCAAAACATCATTTTTAAACCTCTGCAAACTTTACATGTCTAAATTAAAAGCCATAACATTGCGTTTTCCTTCAAAATTCACCTCTACGGTGTCTTTTTCCTAATGACAGCATATCAACCGATCTAATGCTCTGAAGTTGTACCTGATGGGGTAACGGTCATGAGTCTGAAACAAGTAAGAAAACAAATGCACATGATGCCATATAACAGTAAAACAAATAATCATCAAAAGCCATAATTCACACGTAATTAACTACACTTTCTTTTCTTTCGTTGCCAGAAATAAGGTATGATAACCCCTCCAAGACCTGTCACTTAAGTATCACCACAGTCCTGGAGCTCAATCTTTCCCCATGCTTCACCTCAAGAGAAACAAGAAGCGTTATTAACTTATTTCCCTCTTGAATCAACTTTTCTCATATAGTGAGCACTCACAAGTGTGGATCATGTAACCCCACACTTTTCTTTCTCTTTTCTCTACAAGCATGCCTGTTCATTAGCCATATCCATGGCAATACCATGTTTCCAGAAGTGTGCGTCCACAACCTCTCGAATTTTCACATATCATACAATTTCAGCAAGTAAAACAATGAAAGTGCAACATAATCTTTCTTCCCACCAGATAAAATTTGAGAGCCGAAATGATATTGTAAAATCATACCAAAATTCTCAGTGAAAGCCAACACATAAGGATACAATATTCAAAAACAATAATATCATTTGGAGCTCTCAATAGTTCCAGAAAATTCGCCAAATACAACACAAGTGATGCTGCCGCAGGTAGGAAACAATTTTGCGACACTTCAAAACATATAATATAAATTTCTTTTTGTTTCCTTCCTTACATTACACTAAATTTTTATAGAAAATAGACTCAAAGAGGAACAAATCCATGTAAGATTTGTATCAAAAATCGTTTCCATAAAGTACCAGAAAATTCAACAAGTCAAGTAATCACATATATGCTAAAATAGTTTCTATTACTTATCTCATACTCAATCATGCCGTTTACCTCTAATTTTCTTATTGATTTTCCTTTGTAAACTTATTCCTAAACCCCTGATATCTCTTAGCCTGATGTAGGACACTTAGCTAGCTTCTAAAAACCAAGATTAAAGCTCAAAACGAAGCAAATCACCTTGGATTCCTTCCTTGGTTCCTTTGCTGCGTTTCTAGTTTGCTGTTCTTTCGTATCCCTTCATATGAACGACTAACTTATCCATTTCCACCGCCTTAGCCTCTATTTATATGCCTAACACACGTTGTTGTGTATATTTTAAGGTTTAAATGATTAACCAAACATAATTTGTTAACTAAAACATCATACTTAAGTGTTAAGTTACCTTGTTTCTTGTCTTTCCATGCTTTACTCACATTTGTCTTGCCAAAACTTACTCATTTATGCCTATAATCATGTATCCTAATAAGTATTACTTACTAAACATCATTTCTAATCTTCGGTCCAAGTTTCGGAAATTTCGGATCTCACATTTCTCCCATTCTTTCAAAAGAGTTTTGTCCCAAAACTCAGTGTCTATACTCAACTAATAGGTTGGAGTAATGTTATGCTATGTCCTTTTCTAGCTCCCATGTTGATTAGACCATAACACTTTCACCATTGAAATATTATTATTCCTCAATGTTTTCAGTTGTCTATCCAAAATATTTATTGGTCTTTCTTTATATGATAAATCATTGTCCAATGTAACAATTTCATCGACTAATCTGTCCTGCGGTTCTGCTAAACATTTCCTAAGTTGAGAAACATGAAACACATCATATATGCCAGCATATTCCGCTGGTAGTTCCAATTGTTATCCCACTTTACCAATTCTTTTCTTAATCTGAAAAGGTCATATGTATTGAAGTTTCAGTTTATTGGTCTTGCCAAATCTGAATACTCCCTTCATTGGAGACACTTTCAAATATACAAAGTCATTTATCTCAAATTCTAGTGACCTTCTCCTTTGATTTGCCCATGTTTTATGTCTATCTTGTACGACCTTTAAATTCTTTCGTACTATTTGAACCTTCTCCTTTGTCAAAGTAATCAGTTCCGGTCAAACTACATATTTCTCTCCAATCTCATCCCAATATAATGGAGTTCTATATTTTCTTTCATAAAGAGCTTCATAAGGTGCCATCTGGATGTTGGTTTGGTAGCTATTGTTGTAAGCAAATTCTAACAAAGTTAAATATTGCTCACAACTTCCTTTGAAGTCTATTACACATGTTCGAAGCATGCCCTCTAATATATGTATAATCCTTTCTGACCGTCCTCTGTATTAGTCTTTTCCAAAATCACGATGAGACCACAGCTGGTTTTACCAGCTGTGATGATATCGTGATTTTTTAACGATTATCATATCGCAATTAAGCTTGTGTTTTGTGTAACATAAGAAAATCACGATCTGGACATCGCACCGCACCTCACCGCAGTTTTAATTTAAGTACCAAACAAACCCAATGATAATTATGTCCCCATAACTGCCTGTAAACTTTCCCAAAATCTCGAAGTAAACCTTGGATCTCTATCACTGACAATGCTCAAAAGACACTTCATATAATCTGATTATGTTATCTACATACAAGCTCGCCAACTTGCTGATCGAATCAGTAACTTTCATAGCAATAAAATGTACAACTTTAGTTAATCTATGAATGATCACCCATATTGCATCATTTTTCTTTGATGTTCTAGGCAACCCAATCACAAAATCCATTGTGACATGATCCCATTTTCATTCCGGAATTTCCAATGTTTGTAGCAGACCTCCAGACCTTTGGTGTTTAGTTTTTACCCTTTGACAAACATCACATTTTGCTACGAATATAGCTATGTCTTTCTTCATCCCTTGCCACCACCATTTTCCTTTTAAATCCTTGTACATTCTATTCAGACACATCACACAACCATCTGATCTTACTGTCATCAACTGATTCTTGTCATCAACACTTCTATCCTTCATTCTTTGGATTTCTGCATCTAAATTCTGTTTATGTTTATGTTTAACATCTTCAACGATCGAAGGTGTAGCTATAAGAGCTGCTAACATCCTTTCATAACTTTTAAATATTTCCAGATTCCATTCATTTATTTCCTTTGCCAGTAAAACATTCACGTGAGAGTATTCTTTTCTACTCAATGCATCAGCCACTACATTTTCTTTTCCATTGCAATATTGAATATCTAATCAACAATCATTTCTAGCCACATTCTCAGCCTCATGTTCATATCTTTTTGAGTGAATAAGTATTTAAGACTCTTATGATCTGTAAATACTCTATATTTCACTCCATAGAGGTAATACATCTACTGTTTCAAAGCAAAGATAACAACAACCAACTCTAAGTCATGTACTTGATATTTTTCATCATGTGGTTTTAGTTGGCGCGATGCATAGCTATTATCTTTCCATCTTGCATTAATACACAACCCAAACCTTTATCTGATGCATCACTAAACACTTCAAAATCTTTATCCTCTTGTGGTAACACTAAGACAGGGGTTGATACCAAAAATGTTTTTAATTGCTGAAAGCTTTGCTCACATTTATCAGTCCATTTAAACTTCACACTATTCTTTGTTAAATTCGTGAGGGGCTTAGCAATCTAAGAGAAATATTTCACAAATTTTCTATAATAACCAGCAAATCCAAGAAAGCTTCTTATATACTTTACATTCTTGGGTGTGTTCCATTCACAATGGTTCAGACTTTTTTAGGATTCACCCTTACACCTTTCCGCATATACAATATATCCAAGAAATGCAATGCTAGATCTCCAGAAATCACACTTACTAAACTTTGCATATAATTTATGTTCCCTCATTTTCTCTAGCACTAACCGCAAATGTAAGGCATGCCCCTCTTCATTCTTTGAATAAATCAAGATGTCATCAATGAAGATTACCACAAAATTATCCAAAAACGGGTGAAAACTTCTATGCATTGAGTCCTGAAATACTGCGGGTGCATTCATCAAATCAAAATGTACAACTAAACATTCAAAATGTCCATATCTTGTGGAGAATGTTGTCTTAGGAACATCTTCCTCTCTTACCCTTAGTTGGTGGTATCCCGATTTCAAATCTAATTTCGAAAATATTGTGGCTCCTTGCAACTGATCAAATAGATCATCAATCCAAGGTAAAGGATACTTATTTTTCCTTGTGAGCCTATTCAACTCTCGGTAATCGTAACATAGTCTCATACTTCCATCCTTTCTAACAAATCTTGTAGTTGAATCTTTAATTCTTAAGTTCCTTTGGAGCCATTTTGTAAGGACGTTTTGAAACTGGTTCAGCTCCCGATAACAACTCAATTCCTAGTTCCACATTTCTTACTGGTAATTCTACTGGTAGTTCTTCAAGAAATACATCCACAAACTCACTTACAACTAGAATCTTTGCAATTTCAGGATGTTTTCTCTCATTTAAAAGCATTACTCGGGTCTAAACAAGCACCCGCATGCCTCAAGTAGCGCCTGTCACATTTCATTATGGATATAAACTTGCACCCGAAATCATCTCATCATTTTTACGCATGACCTTTCCCGTTCACCTCCGCAGAATAAGCGTAGGAAACATTACTGCTCGAGCAGAAGTAGAGTCAGGTTTAGGGTATAATACTTAGACTGACATAAATATATCATTCCCATTCGGGTGGGTCGGGTGCCTCGTGCCAGAGAGCCTTGACCGTCTAAATGGATGTAGCGTCAGGTTCATGGTACAATCCTTAGACTGAAGTAAATTTTTCACTTCCGCACAGACAGATCCGAAACCCTGAACTAAATGGTCCTTGTGGGACAACGGAGGAGACAGATGTCTTTTCGCCTTACATACTATCATGAACCACTACACGCCATCTCATCTGGACCTTTCTCGCACTCTACCGAAAAGCGTTGGGGACTCTCACTTTCTTGATGGAATTAACGTCAGGTTCAGGGTACAATCCTTAGACTGACGAAATATTTCACTCCCACCTATACGGATAGAGTCCCTTGCGTTAAGAGGTTTTATCCACATATTCTCATAGTATATATGTATAGAGGATTCTGCTTCAGACAGAAGACTCCACGTTCTTGTAAAAGCATTTTGACCAGTATCCAATTTGATGAGTCAGAGATTGATCGACTACACTATAGGCGGTACATTGCATTTCTAGTCCTCCATCATACTAAAATGTAATGGATCTCACACCTATCATACCAGTACCCTAGTGGATTGATCTCATGTCGTCAAAAAGGATATGAAAAACTCAGAATATGATAAAAAGATGGGGATTCTATTTTAAAAAGATTGAAGAGTCACATCTATATATAATACTTGCGCAAATTGGAAATATGCCAAGTCTGTGGCAGCTCCTCTCCGTTCATATTCACAATTTTTTATGCTCCTTCTCTCACCACTGCCGTAACCTAGTATGGACCTTCCCACTTGCGATCCAACTTACGGACATGCTTCGATACCTCAACTTTCTTTATCATGCCTTTTAGCCATTTGCTTCTTGCACACTTCCATCCGAATAGTTGCTCTTTCTCTGAGATCTTCGACAAAATGAAGATCTAATTTCCGCATATCCTCGTTCATTACTTCCTCATACGCAATAGCTCTCTCAGATAAAATAATTACTTATGTTGGAGAGACAGCTTCGGACCCATATGCCAATGAGATTGGACTAAAACATATGGTAGACCTCGGTGATGTTCGATATGCCCACATCATGTTATGCAATTCATCTACCCATGATGCTTCAGATTGATCTATCCTTGTCTTTTGCAGCAAGATAATTCGATTAATAACCTCCATAAGTTCATTTGTCTTTAGATGGGCCACGGATGTAAACCATTTTCGAATATCATAACATTCACACCATTTACTTACACGCTTCCCGGAGAACTGTGTTCCATTATCGATACCAAAATTCTGGGAATTTAAAATCGAAATACAATATACCTCCAAAGAAAACTTATAACTTCCTATTCCCGGACTCGGGACATGGCTTCGACCTCTATCCACTTAGAGAAACGCTCTACAGCTACAATATAAAACTTCTTTTGACTTGGAGCGGTCGGAAAATGACCTAGAATATCGATGCCCCACGTATCAAAGGGCAAGTTGTCGGAAAAGGCTTCATTGTTGCCCTTGGCACATGATGTATAATCGAGTGAAACTGGTAAGCGGAGCAAGCTTGAACCAAGCTTGCACAATCTTTAACTATGGTTGGCCAAAAATATTTGGCCCTCTTAATTTTCAAAGCCAAAGACCGACTCGCTGAATGATCACAACAGTCCCCGGCATGAACTTCTTCCATAACTGCTTTCGCCTGAAGTGGGGACAAACATCGAAGATAAGGGCCTCCAAAATTCTTTTTATACAACTTCTTGTCCACATATATGATGTTCTTGGCTCTTTGTATTGTCCTATGAGCCTCGACTTCATCGGCAGACAGCTCTCTCTTGACTAAATAATTAACAATAACGTCCTTCCAAGATGGCTAATCATGTATTGCATCCAATAAAACCATGTACTATTCGAAAGTTCCAGATTCGCAACTTCAGATGCCGAATTCTCAGTTAAACTGATAGAGGGCTGGTAATGAATCATCATTGTAATCCTTGACTCATCTAAAAGTTCTAAAATCGTGGCTGACTTCGTAAGACCATCTGCACGAGTATTCTCCTCTCTTGGAATGTACGTAAGAACGAAAGTCTTAAGGCATTTCACAGCTTCTTTCAAATTTTCTAGGTAAAACACCATATGCTCATCCTTTGTAATAAAATTCTCCGGAAATTGATTCACTACTAACTGTGAATCGGAATGAGCATGTAAACAAACAATCTCATTCTCGACTGCCAGATTGATACTAAAAATTAGTGCTTCATACTCTGCAACATTGTTGGTTACGGAAAAATGGAGTTTCACCGCATACTCACGATCTTCTTCAGACTTTCTTTCTTTGAAATAAATACTGATGAGAACTCTGGGACCGGGTACCCTGTAATGGGTGAGGCCCGATAACAGTTGGCCCAACTTAAATAATCAAAACAAACACTTACAGCCCACTTACACCTTTAGGAAGAGCGGCCCGATGTTCAACACAGAGAACCGAAGATAACCTTAGTAAAAATAAGCGTTATCTGCCAGCTGGCTCCGAGGTTCGGTCCGAACAGTTATAAAACGGTTACAGGCTCACGCGTTCCACGCTTCGGGCCCTGTCACGTTTATCATGCTTCNAAAATACAAACTCAAAGGTTCCCTGGGAGAAGGGAAGACATAAACGGTGTTTACTCAAATACTCTTTCAAGTTCTCAAAAGCCATATTGCATTCGTCATTCCACTCTAAAAGATTTACCTTACACAATGCCTGAAAGAGGGGCAAACTCTTCAATGTTGATCGGGAGATAAATCGGTTCAGTGATGCTAAGCGCCCAATTAATCTCTGGACCTCTCGAATTGTTGTTGGAGGCATCATTTGTTGAATATATGTGATCTTATTAGGATTAATTTCTATTCATCTTTCAGATATCATAAAACCAAGGAATTTCTCTCCTTTTACACAAAATTCACATTTAAGTAGATTCAAGTTTATTCGATATTTCCTAAGTATATTAAAACAATAGCTCAAATATTGGATATGATTGTTGCCCTGTATGCTATTTATCAATATGTCATCAATGTAAACTGCAAAACATTTTCCGATCATATCCTCAAATATTGAATTCATCAATCGTTGATATGTGGCCCCGGCATTCTTTAAACCGAATGACATAACTTTGTAAGAAAATACATTTATTTGTCATAAAATAAGTAAATAATTTGTCCACATGATGCATAAAAATTTGATTGTAACCTTTAAAAGCATTTAACATACTAAGAAACTCAAAACCGCAAGCCACATCCGCCATCATATCAATGACAGATAATGGGTACGGATTCTTCAGACATGCTATTCAGATCAATAAAGTCAATGCAAACTCTCCTGTTATTATTCGACTTTGGGACTACCAATGGATTGCTACCCAATCAGCATATCTCACAGGTTCTATGAATCCCGCCTGCCACAAACTTTCCACCTCCTCATCAATGACCTTCTCTTTCTCACGAGAGAACTTTCTATTTTTCTGATGAACTGGTGGCACATATGGGTTAACATTGAGTCTATGTTAACAAACTTGGGAGTCCACCCCAACGTATGAGGTTGGGGCCCATAATGTGTGGCTTACGTTCTCGGAAAAGCAAAACTCTATCTTGGCTTTCACTATGACAATCAAAGAGTACAAATACAATCAAGAGATATCGACAATCCGAATGAAAACGGTTCGAGAAACGATCGATTCCACTACATCGTGCGCGAGATGACAAGTCTGCGCGAGTGGACAAGTAGGCGTGACTATGCAAGTTGGTGCGAGACTTGGTTGAATCTTCGTGAAATAAGATACGAAACACCGCAACCAATGAAACACAGCAAAAAGTCGCGATTAAGCATAAACTCGTGACTTTGAAGAGCAAAATCTCGCGACTCGAGTCTGGGAGCAAGTCTGCGTGACTCAACTGCAAGTTCGAGGGCCTAAGGCCTGAAAGCAAATAAGTGCAAGTCCCGAGGCAAGTTCAAGCAAAACATTGCTTTGGGATGCATGCCAAGAATCTGAACCATTTTCCAGGGCCTAAATACCCTGAAAAATCACTTAGAAGCACTAGGTCCAATAGAAGAACTTTGCCCAATAGGTCAATTTCGGTCTAGGGGCCCATTTTTAGTCACTTGGGCCCAAATCACTTAGAAGCACCTAATACCACCGGGATAAATGGCATAATGTCCAGGAACTTCAAAAATACGCCCCGGTTGACCGCTGATAATACATAATGACGTGAAAATACAAAAAAATACCATTGATCAATTCATGATCTCCCAATACTTTGAAAATACCCCAAAATATCATAAAACTTCATCGATGTGCTCTCTAGGTGCCAAATTACTAAAATACCCTTATCGTCGTTTCGAGCCAAAACTCTCCAAAATCTCTCAAAACATTATCAGCATTCTGATGCACAGTCCGGGATGGCAAAATTACAAAAATACCCTCAAAATTGCCTCATCTCGTAATTAAAAATCGAAAATCGAAAATACTACTTCATTACGGCTGATGAGCCCATGGGGTATCATAATGACGTAAATACCCTATGGCAATATCATGTACTCTGGTATTCAAATCAAACCAAAAATCACAAATATGTTATTTGGATGTTCTGTGTAGATTTTAGGAATGCATTTTCATTACATAATGCATTTTTAAAAAGTTATAGAACATACACCTAATTCAATTTTATTTAAAATGTAAAAAGAAGATTTTTTTTTTTTCTTCATAAATGTATAATGTCTGTTGTGGTTCCTTTTTAGGGGTACCCACAGTCACCGGATTCTGAAAATCGGTTTTATTTGTTGTTTGTGGAGACAACTTGAAATATAGAAAATGGAAAGAACGCATGTAGTTTTACCGTGGTAAAACCCCTTAAGAAAGGGAGAAAAAACCACGTTGCCGAGAGGAGAACCTCCACGGCAAATTCATTAATAAACCAATGAAAATGTACAAAGGGAATAAGAGCAGCGAAAATGATATTACAGAGGCTAGAGTTCGTCAAAATTGTCCTCCAAAAGGTCCTCTTGAGCTTATCTTTTAGCTCTGTATTTATATAAGGTGAAACGCGTGTAATCCACGCCCTGTAACCACCTCTGACAAGGTTGTTGGAGGTTGTTTTCACATGCTGGAAAACGTGGTTGATCCCGAAGCGTGGAACGCATGTTGATGGGTCGACATCCAGTCTGCTGGGACCTGAGCAGTCTGCGGGGAACGATCGGTTTGCTGGGACCTAAGCAGTCTTCTTGGCCCTGAGCAGGTTGCGGACCGATCGGTTTGCTGGGACCTAAGCAGTCTCCCTGAACAGATCCTGTCTTCTGGGGCCTAAGCTGTCTGCTTGGCCCTAAGATGCCCGTCTGGACCGAAGCTGCCTACTTGGCCCTAAGGTGTCTTCCGGGACCGAAGCAGTCGGTCAGGCCCTAAGCTGCCTGCCGGGCCAGATCCTATATTTGGTAATTTCCGCTGTCAAATCCTCGCATGAGCCTGACCACATTCATCTTGGTTTAGAACTCATCCTTGGTCCCGGTTTAATGGTTTTCAACAAGAACACATCATTGGTACCCGGTTTAAGGGTTCTCAACAATGTCATATAGGTCATTTTGAATTCTTAAAATGCATTCCATAAGAGTTGATTATTAAAATACCCTTTAACACAAATCCTACTTCTGAACTTATTATATTTATTTTCTTTACACATGTTTCTTCCACCTACACCGATTGCATTATTTACACTGCATAACATATATACATTTGCATTATGAAAATACATTCTACAAATTTATTTTGTAAATACATTCTCATTCTCATTACGCATACAGAAGATTCTCATAAGTGAGTATTATGTATACATTATTGAAATGCATTCTAGTTATAATAATACATTTTAGATTTGTAATAAGAACACTTGTGACTTAACATTTTAAGTCTAACACATTTATATTAGTCAATTAGGTATGAATGAACATAGCATCAAAAGATGTATCGAAGTTCCACATTCCATTTTCGGTTTATTAGTTGGTGATCCGTTATGGTGTCAGACATTGAAGTTATTTACAAAAGGTTCTTATCGTGAAATATTCACATTGATTCTCGATGATGTCGGTCGTTTAGCTTGGCTTGAGTCACACCTTGCTGAAAAAGTTTCGAGGAACTCATCTCGTTGCTCCGATCCCACATCACCGAAGAAATTAAAGGGTCGGTACTTTATAATGCTATGAAGTCTATGTGATTTTGAAAATAATTGCTGATGTTGAATTTGCGTATTTTTGTTATGTGCTGTTTATGCTGACATTTATGTTGAAAATAATTGTTACATGTTGGATATTTTCTTTTTCAATACCTTGTTAAAGTGGTGAGTAATCATTTACGTATTTTGCATGGGATCCATGAGACGAAGACAATTTTTCAGAGATTCGTGAAACAAACACAAAACTTTGCCATAAAAATATAGTTCTTATGGGTTATTTTCAAACATTCTCGCGTACAATGAGTTCATCTTCATCTCCTTCCAATCATAGTGCCTCTAATGATGAAGAAGAACAATGACTTTCACGCATCAAAAAATCTCCAACATAATAAGGAGGTTATTGAGCGAGTTGATGCGTACCATAATTGATTTATGGTGAAACAACCAATATATGATCGACCAGCACGTGTGTGGCAATGTTTCTGTCGATGTTGAATGGACATGATGTGAGAGCATACATATATCTCTAAGGATGAGGGATGTAACGACCCGCCTTTCCGTTTGCATGATATTATCCGCTTTGGACTAGGTTGACCCTAATAACACCCACCTAGTTCTCACGGCTTTACTTTTTCCCTAGCACCCACACTTCTCAGTGAGTCACCCATCCCTGAATTACTCCAAGGTGAGCACGTTTAACTTTCCAATTCTAACGTTCTACTTGCCACTTTGCTAGGGAAAATGCCTCGTGCAATGGAAGACGAATCACTAACGTTCCGATGTAGGGATTCGCCTAAGGTGCCATCTCTCTTGCACCCCCGAGGGTCCTTACAAGGGCATACACTTTTCTACACTTCTGTGCTTTACTTGTGAATGAATTGAGTTTGGAGAGAAGAAAATACATAAACGTCGAAGAGCAGGTTGTTATTTTTTTATGATAACAGGAAAAGTATAAGACAATACGGATATGCAAGAGTTTTTCCAACGAGGGGCAGATGCATTCCACACATCTTTTCACAACGTTCTTAAGGCAGTTTTAGGATGACAACAAAATAGTTACACTGAACAAAAATTAAAACAAGGTACATCCTTATAGAGTTTTTTGCTAATATGCGCACTGTTTCCAAAGAACTTTACCAATCTACGTTGAATAATTTTGTTTTATTTTATTCATTTTGTTTAATCATATGCAAAGATGAGAATAATTTTATAAATACGTTGAAAGGTAGAATTATAACTTTCTTTAGAATTTCAATTTCCTATTCAATCTTATAAAATAGTTAATAATTTACAAAATTTATTATTTTGTTTCTAGAGTATTAGTTTTTTAAATAAATAAAAATTTGATATACTTTTAGATTAGTTGGATTATACCATGATAGTTTATGAAAAATAGAATAATAGTATATTATTCACATTATTCTGAATATTTAGTATTTATAATTTTTTATTTTTATTAGTAGTATATATTTTTGTAAAATTCTAAAACATAATTCAACTAATATAAAAGTATATCGAATTTTTTTTTTTTTTTTTAAACTAAAACTCTAAAAACAAAGTTGTATTGGTGTAAAAATAGAGTAATTAGAAGTTTTGTCATTAAAATAGATTTTTAACTTGTAATTAATAAAAAAATACTATGAATTCCGCAAAAAAACCACTTAAACCTGNAGCAATCCCCTTATGTATAGTAAGGAAACTTATGTTACCACCTCATGTACAATTTGAGATGCCTAACTAGGATCCGTATGAAAGTGATCAAGTAATTATCCCCAAAGGGTCCACACTCTTTCGACATATGGCAAATGTCTTTCAAGTATTTTATGGATGCTTCGGGTTCATTGTTTATGAGAGGGAAGGATTAGCACGTTGTTGTATAACAAGTGCGCTTTTATTTATGGCCATACGGTCCAAAGAATTATTATGTGCATGACATAGATTATCTTATTTACCATCGGAGATGTCATAAAGTCGTTTTGTTTATGACATATTTTCTGACCTGAGATAATCCGAATATAGCATCAACTATTAGGCTTGATCAAGTTGTGAAACTGAAGACTTATTGCATCAAATGAAATGTGGGAGGGATTAAAATTGAGGACATGAAAATATAACGGTTCTTGGCTTTCTCATGAGGCATCTTTACGTTATTGCCTAGTTTCATGTTCTTCCCTATATGATTCCCAGTCAGGGCTTCTCGGTTTTCTCTTTTCTGATAACTCATAGAGTTCAGCTAATGTCATCTGAGGTGAAGCTCTCCCCGCAATAAAGACTTACTTCAGAAAGAATCTTAATTCTCAAATAATATATATGGGAAGTAGGAATAGAGGGAAGGTAATGACCCTACCTCGATCGGTATGTCCCCCTACATAATATTCAATTACCGACAAAGCTATTATTCATCTAGCCCAACTCTGTATACATAGATGTTGGCTAGATACACTTTGTTTTTATAAGATCGTATCTAAAAGAGACAATTAGTCATCATTTCGCCTCAAAGTTGGGAACTTAACCTCAAATTTATATGTTGCTCTTCATGTTTAAATACATGGCCTTGTTTATTTCAACGGCCCTTACTAAGACAACAAGCATGCTATATAAACGATAGCCTTTACATGTAGCATGTAATTGAGCTGCATATAAAAGATGCACCTGATCGACTGTAAGCGTAAAATAGTTGCCCCGAAATAGTGAGAATTGCAAAGGAGTAAGTATCAACCTTCTGCGAAGGTGAGAAAGTGATGTTCTTGTTCGAAAATTGGGATATCTTATGTAGGAAAAAGATATATGAGATAGAGGTCGCATAGTAACAATCACGAGGGGAACAAGATTGAATTGCGAAGTTGAGGAGTGTGACAGGCCCTCTAAGTTGTGAAGAGCTGGATTTTGATGAAGCAAAAAGTGATAGCTACATGCTGAAGTTGAAGCCTCTTGATAGATAGTTAAAAAATATTTTCTAAGTTCGATTGCGTAATATTTACGAATCGAAGTAGTGCATCAGAATTCCAATGTATAATGAAACGCGTCAGTACGCAAAGTAAAGAGAGATATATCTAAGAGCAGACCCTCCGAGTTGAAAAAATCTAATACCATTAGTGATAACGAGATGATTTCGACCGTATTCATGGTGTTCTCAAAAAAGTGTATGAAAGGGTTTTGGATTTCTAGATGAGCTGATATAATGTGGTTTACGAATCTGAATCTGAATCTGCAAACCAGGGGACTATTGATATTGCCCGGGGTTATTTTCGGTATTATGACATCCCGGGAGCTCGTCCAACGTGGCTAGATGGTATTTTCGGTATTCTCGTGTACTTACGTCATTCTATAGTTTTGGGGGTATTCTTGTAATTTGGACTTCCCGGGCATACATATTAGAATTTGACTAACGTTTCTAGCAGTTCAGACATATTCGGCCCAGACGGGGCCAAGGGTATTTTCGTATATTGGCACCCGAAAAGCGTGCCAGTAAGTTATGGCGATATTTTTGGCTGTATATTCCATATCTGGAAGCAATGAATTATTTTACGAGGTTTTTTGATATTATCCCATCGATATTTCAGGCTAATTCTCGATCGAGATACATTTCCGGAGTTCTATTGCGGTATGTCATTTATTCCAGTTGAATTGAATATTATTTGGTTACTTTGGGCTGAATCCAGCGAAATTGGGTTCCTAGGCCTGAAACTTATTAATTGGGCTGGATTTATCTATAAAAATGAGCCTCATGGCACTGAAAAGAGATTCTGACTCTTTTTGTACCTCCCAATGCAAGGCAGTTGCTCGAACTTGTGAAGGTACTCGCGCGATTTTGTTTTTCAGCCTCCAGCCGCGAGTTTTCTCACCAAAACTCACGGCTAGCTCCACTTGAGCTACTATTCACGAGATTTCGTTGAGTTTCCCCCGTTACCCAGCTTCGTACCCGCGAGACTCTACTTCATCCGCAAGTTTTCGTTGGCATCAGTATTCGCGAGTTTTCGCGTGGCATCACTATTCGCGAGTTTTCGCTTCGTAGTTTTCACAATTCGCAAGTTTTCGTACCAAAACTCTCGACCAGCCCCTCATTCGTGAGTTTTCAGCTGTTTCATCGTGGCAGAGCATATTTGATTGCTTTTCCTACCGTTTTCGCTCAGATTACCGATATTTATTCATTGTAATTGTATCTCTCGATTGTTATAGTGAAAACCAAGGTAGAGCTTCGCTCTCCCGAGGACGTAAGCTCACACATTGTGGGCCCAACCTCGTATATCGCTCGTGTCCCACAACAATTGAACTCTGAATAACTAAAAAAAATTGATTGATCATAAGCAAACGCTCTAAAATATTTTTAGACGAGATCAGTTTTGCGATGTCCGTGGGGACTCGAGAATTTATCCCATTGAGAGCTTTATTGTTGAGTTTGGATTTCTGTTATCATGAATACTCGGAATTCTGATGATGATGTTTTCGATGAAGAAATTGAGGTAGAACCTAATCCTCAGGCGAACGATGAGGTTGCTGCGTTACCGGGGGCTCAATCGTCAGTTCTGGAGGAGCCCCCTGCTCAAAATGTCAGTGTTCGACCCTCCCGCAGCGGGTTTTCATCCAGAAGGGAACCTAGTTCTTATCCTACTCTGCCTCGGTGTTTATCCAAGTGTTAGGAATTTTCAAGAGTTGGCCGAGTTGCGGTCCGTAATAATGCGCGCTATTTGCCACCTACGCACTCTAGATCTGAGGATCAAACTGAAACCGATGAAGATTTGGATGAGCGAACGCGTACTTTAATCGCTCAATTGGAGAAAGTCGAAGCCCAAAGGAGAGCCCGGAGGAACATTGTTACCCCGGAACCCGTTAATGATGAGGTGGTGGAGGAAGACACTGATCATGCTCCGGAACCACAAGTGAACACGGCCGCAACTGGAGAGCAGAACGATACTCTGCAAAAATATTGGGGAGTTGATAGAATTGAAGTTCAAGGAGAGAAGCAGGAAAATTGAGCAAAACAACGCTAGGATGAACGAATTTGAGGCCAACCTGACTCTTAGCCCAGAAAGGAGATGAGTGTACGGGGAGCATACCCGGGATACTCATCAGACGTCAGCTTATGAGGGAGATTATATTGAAAATGAGAGGGCTAATGAGCCCATTGGCAATCGAGGAAATGTTCTGCCATCGATGGAAGTTTTGCAAAGTCCGTGGAACACGTCTAACGCTCTATCGCCATTTTCCACGGCCATTATCGGAGCCACTCGATCCGAATTTATTGAGATGCCAAAGGATCTCCCACAGTATCGTGGTTCAACTAACCCACATGCGCATACATCGAATATGGAGATCCATGTGAGTTTGATGAATTTCAGTGATGCGGCCATGTGTTTCGTTTTTGCCGCTTCTCTTAAAGAATCAACCCTCCGATGGTTTAATCATTTACCGAGGCGCTCGATTGTTTCGTATCAGGATTTTATTAAGCTTTCATGCCTTTCAATGCACCAATAAAGTCTATTACTTCTTTGACCACGTTGCGGTATGATTCTTCGGAAAGGATGTTGGGTTTTATTACCCGTTTTGAGGCCGAGTGTAGGAAGATACCTCGGATTACTGTAATTGAGAAGGTTGGAGTGTTCCAGCTTATTCTAGTTGGACACCCATTATGTAACTCTTTGAATAGGGATCCCCCGGAAAGTATGGAGGATTTGGCATTGAGATGTACACAATACATCCGAGAAGATGAAGGCTTGCAGGATCACGGAGTGATCGAGATACGGGTGTATGGGTCTCACAATATTGTTGCAAGTCGTTGGCTAGACAAGATTGTCCCGCATGCAAAACCCAAGTTGAGAGTGTTTCCTACATACAATTATGAACATATTTTTGCCATCATCGAGCAAAAGAAGGGTAGATGCCTTCGTTACCCCCCTCCTTAGCAAGAACCAACGCGCGGGACTTACGAGTCTCAAGTATTTTGTCGTTTTCATCGGAGTTTTGGACATGCAACAAATGATTGTTGGGAATTAATGTCTGAGGTGGCAAGGTTGCTAGAATTGAGTCAGCTTGATGAACTCATAAGTACGGTGGAGGCTCGGCCAGAATCTAAGATGGGGAAGAATGATGTAAGTGTCCTAGTGAGGATAAGATCTAAACCCCTGAAAGCCGATGCGCCATGGCCAAACACGAGAGGACGCGAATAAGGAGGATAGTGTGGCTAGTATCAAGGAGGTGGCCAAAGTGGATTCTTTAATGGTGGTAGACAGAATCAGAGAGACGGAGGAAGAGGAAACCACTATCGTAGTCGCGGCAAAAATCAACCGCAAAGAAATCAGCAAGGGTACAGATGAGAAGCTTACCCACCAGCCCCCGCAAACCAGCAAGCACTACCTCCTCCTCCTGCTGCCCCGACCCCGGCCAACCGATTTTGAATGTTGAGAATGCTCAACCAAGATGGGGTAATCTAGGCCCCTACATTATGACTATCGCCTGGGGAAGAAGTGTCGGTGATTCAAACCGTACCCGCAAACGGTCTTATCAACCATTACACCAGAAGGGACACTTTATGGAGGTTAACACGGTCCAGTTAACCGATTTGGACAAAATGACAATATCTTTTGGACCTGAGGATTTATCCGAGGTTCTCTCCCCACAAGACGATGCATTGGTTGTCTCCCCTATTATTAATATTCATCATGTTTCTCGAGTGTTGGTGGATACCAAAACTGCTACCAATTTATTGACTCTTGCAGCTTTTGAGCAGATGGTGTTGATAGGAACCACCCAGCTCCAGCCCGTACATACAAAGTATATTGATTTTAACAATAGTGTTGTTGCGGCTGATGGATCTGTTTTTCTGCCGGTAACTTTGGGTGATCCCGAAATTTCAAGGACTTTGATGGTGGAATTTGTGGTGGTGGACCTCCATATACTCCCCTATAATGCAATTTCTGAGAGAAGTTGTTTGAACCTATTTTGAGCTGTGGTATCTCAACCACATTTGATGATGAAGTTTCCAACACCGTTAGGTGTTGGGAAGATGAAGGGAGATCAAGAGCTGGCGCACTCTTGTTATAATGTAATGTGCAGAAGTGGTATGGACGGATCAAAAGCAAAGATACCCGTTTGTATGGTGGAATTCTCGTCCGATGAAATTATTGATGCAAGTGACAAACCGTCTTCTAGGAATTTTAAGGAGAACGATATGAAGATGGAACCTTTGGGAATCAAGACAGTGCCTTTATTCCTCGGTAACCCAGAAAAGACAGTGACGATCGGTTCTGAGTTGTCACAAGAGGTTGAGAAGGAGTTCATCAGAAGAAGAGGAAATTTTCCCCGGAGATAGAGAGGGCGATTGATGAGGAGGTGGAAAGTTTGATGCAGGCAGGATTCATAGAGCCTGTTAGATACACGGATTGGGTCACAAATCCAGTACTGGTCCCAAAGTCGAATAATGGCTGGAGAGTTTGCATAGATTTTACCAATTTGAATAAAGATGCCCGAAGGATCCGTATCCGCTGCCGGCCATTGACATGATGGTGGATGCGGCCTGTGGCTTTGAATTCCTTAGTATGTTAGATGCTTTTAAAGGATATAACCAAATTTTTATGCATTGTGAGGACAAGTTGTTTACTTCGTTTATGACAAATAAAGGTATTTTTTGCTATAAAGTTATGCCATTTGGGTTGAAAAATGTTGGGACCACCTATCTACGTTTAATGAATTCGATGTTCAAAGATATGATCAGAAGATATTTGGAGGTTTATATCGACGATATATTGATAAAAAGTAAACATGGGTATAATCACATCTAGTATTTGAGTGATTGTCTTGGTATACTGAGGAAATATAGGATGAAATTGAATCCGCTTAAGTGTGCGTTTTGTGTGAAAGGAGGCAAGTTCCTTGGCTTTGTGGTGTCTGAAAAAGGAATTGAGATGAATCCTGACAAGATTACTGCTATCCAAGAAATGACCCCTCCGACGACTGTTAGGGAAGTTGATAGACTAACTTAGAGATTAGCCTCATTAAATCGCTTCATTTCGCGATCCGCAGAGAGATGTTTGCCATTTTTTAAGGTTTTGCGTAAGACGAATCTTTTGTATTGGGACGACGAATGTAGCAGGGCTATTGAGAGTTTGAATGACTATGTGATTAAACCACCGTTTATGTCTCCCCCATCACCTGGGGAACCGTTGAGTTTATATTTGGCAGTAACGAAAGAGGCAGTGAGTGCAGCCTTAGTCAGGCTTAGCGATAAAGAACATAGAGCGATATATTATGTGAGCAGGAAATTGCAAGGAGCGGAGTCCCGATATACAGATCTAGAGAAGTTCGTATTAGCTCGGATAGTCACCTCGCGGAAATTATGGCATTATTTTCAAGGACATCGTATTGCAGTTTTGACAAATCAGCCTATCCGAAGCGTGTTATCAAATATTGATGCCTCTGGCAGACTAGCAAAGTGGAATATCGAGTTAGGGCAGTATCAAATAGAGTATATCTCCATACAAGCATTAAAGGCCCAGGTGTTAGTGGATTTCATAGTAGAGATGACTCGGTCTGAAGAGTTGGGTATTCAGAAGTATTGGGATGCTTTTGTAGATGGATCAGTCTCTGCTGGGCGAACCGGTATCGGTGTTTATTTTAAGGAAAGGAAGTCTGGTGAAGAACACGAATATGCTGTAAAGTTGTGCTTTCCGCAACTAACAACATCGCCGAATATGAAGCCTTGATATTTGGCATTAACTTAGCAGTGGAAATTGAAATCGTTCATTTGCATGCTCATTCCGATTCGCAGTTAGTGGTGAACCAATTCGCAGATACTTACGCCATTAACGAGAACCATTTGTGGATGTATTTAGATAAGTTGAAAGAGGCGGCTAAAAATCTTAAGACATTCGTCCTTACATATATCCCAAGTGAGGAAAATACTCATGCAGATGGTCCGTATCAGCCCGATGGAGAAACAGACAGCCGAGGTTAATTTGGAACTTTTGAAAGAGACATGGTTTTTATTGGATGCAATAACCGACGAACCATCTTGGAAGGATGCTATTGTAAATTATCTAGTCATGAGAGAATTGGCTGCGGACTGTGGTGATCATTCAACAGGTCAATCCTAAGCGAATAAGGTTAAGAGGGCCGGTTATTTTTTGCCAACGCTGGTGAAAGATTGTGTGAATTTTGTTCGGACTTGTTCTGATTCTCAGTTCCACTCAAATGTGCATCATGTGCCAAGAGCTAGTATTAAACATCTACCGACAACATGTCCTTTCAATACGTGGGGCATCGAAATTTGAGGACCTTTTCCGATGGCACCTAGCCAAAAGAAATTCTGTAATGTGGCTGTGGAACACTTTTCTCTGTGGATAGAAGTTGAGGGTGTATCGCGAGTCCGAGAATAGGAAGTCATCAGTTTCCTTTGGAGATATATCGTATGTCGATTCAGAATTCCCAGGATTTTGGTATCAGATAACGGAACACAATTCGCTGGAAAGAGGGTTAAGGAATGGTGTGAGTGTTATGGTATTGAACAACGGTTTACTTCCGTGGCACACGAAGAAACGAATGGACTTACAGAGGTTATTAACCTTATTATCCTGCAACAGCTGAAAACATGAATAGATGAATCCAAAGGCTCTTGGGTGGATGAATTGCATAACGTGATGTGGCATATCGGACATCACCAAGGTTTACTACCGGATTCAGCCCGTTTTCTTTAGTATATGGCTCTGAAGCCGTGTCTCCGGTAGAAGTGACTATTTTATCAAAACGAGTTATTGCTTATGATGAGGTATTGCATGAAAATATGAGAAAGTTGGACCTTCACTCTATTGATGATATCCGATATAGTGCTGCAATACGAATGGAGGTATGTAAAAGGTGGATGGCTAAAAATCACGACAAAGGCGTTTGACCTATGTTGTTAAAGGTTGGAGACTTGATTCTTAAGAAAGTGGAAGTCTCGTAACATGTTGGTAAGTTGGATCGAAAGTGGGAAGGACCGTAAAGAGTAACGACAATAGTGAAGGAAGGAATGTTTAAGATCGCAAATATGAGCGGGGAGGAGTTGCAACGAACTTGGCATATTTCCATTTTGCGCAAGTATTATGTATAGACGTGACTCATCGATCTTTTTGAAAATAAAAATTTTCCCCTTTTTTTTGTGGTCATATTCTAATTCTTTAAGTATCTTTTTTGACGACACGAATTCAATCGACTAGGGGACTGGTAAGGTAGAAGTAGGTCCATTGCATTTTAGTATGAAGGAGGATGGAATAAATCAAATAGGTTAGATTAGAAATGCAATGTACCACCTGTCTTATAGTCGATCATTTCCAAACTCGTCAAATTAGATACTACGTCAAAATATTTTTAACATGATGAGTCTTCCTGTCCGCGGCAGAACCGTCTATACATAATTAGTGTTGGAATATGTTAAGGGGCCCGTTTATTGTGATATATCCCGCTTGGAACCGAGCATATTTCCGTGGAAAATCAGGGTGCAAGTATATACCTGACTCCTCCATGACACGCCGGCGAGGGTCGCGCCCTCGTCTAAGGCTAGTCCATTTCCGCATGGTACCGTCATATGGACGGGCCGGATGACGCCGTTTTATGGATGGGTCAAGAGTGCGATGGCACCGTCTTATGGATGGGCCGAGTAAGTGGTGACGCCATCTTATGGACGGGTCGAGAATGTGATGGCACCGTCTTATGGACTGGCGGAGTAGGTGGTGACGTCGTCTTATGGACGGGTCGAGAATGTGATGGCGCCGTCTTAAGGACGGGAAGAGAAAGTGTTGACGCAGCCTTTTGGATGGGTCGAGATTATTTTATAGTCCCTAGTGCAAGTATATATCGGCGCCGAGAGTGTGATGGCCCCGAGTGGAACTATATACCGGTGGCGAAGATCTATTGGTGAAGGTAGAACAATCTCGAGTTCAAATAACTATTCATCTAAAAGGGGTGTTCGCCAGAGTCCGTTATTCCGAAGGATCATTTTCGACTGATATTGAAATGGCCGAGGTTCATGCTCCACTACACTTAGGACTTTTATCCACGCTTGAAGTTGGCAGAAAATATTATATTTATTTTGGGAGGTATCTATGACTCGAGGAATATCAGTATGTTATTTACCTCTGATCAAATTTGTATAGAGGTCTAATATTTTGGGGGAGCTAATTTCGGATGATCTAAGTATACGGCACTGTACCCCCTTCGATGAACATTGCGAGATATTAAATTGGAAAGAAGAGAAGATGGATTATTCAGAATTGTATGTTTATTAAATTGCAGTGAGAAATTGAAAGGAAAACAAAATCAAATTTCATATATACATGGGGAATACAAAATGGGGAGAGAGTACAAAAGTGAAGAAACCATATGTGGAAGTTTATTTCTTCTTCTTCTTTTAGCTCGAACCATCACCGGGTCTGCTATGGCGCTTTCTTACCAACTTAATATTCGACGAGGGAGGATCAGTCTCATTTCCTCTAGTTTTCGCAGTTGTCAACTTCTTGGGGACAAAACTCGCCATTTCAGCCTCATGGCGTTCCCGAGATTCTACCACAATAGCGGGAGTGTATTTCGGAGGGTCGCGATAACCCATTACCTCCTCGTCTTTAAGGATATCTCCCACGAGGGGACCCACCGGTTCCGGGAATAAGGGGGCCAGTCTTCGAAATGCATCTAGTGGTGGGCCCTCTTCGGTTTCGATCTCCTCCGAATACAGCTGATGGTGCAAATCCTCCTCCAGATTGAACTAGAGTGCCACGAACGGATCCCGCGAGCAATCCAATTTGTCCTCTGCGGGCACTACTCGAATTACCCGAACATACTAGGATCGAGTCTTCCTCTCTCTTCAAGGGTTAGGGATATATGCCCAGGATTCTGAGTCTGGACACTCCCTATAAAGATATATAGGGCAGACGACGTCACATTAGCTAGGGCCGCCAGGTTTCGGAAAGTCGGGGAGTGCACTGTAAACTCCCATATCAGTTTCCGAAACAATCATTGATTTGGGACGGCAACCTAGCAGCTCAAGCCCGGAGACTGTCTAAGGTAGACTATAGGGATTCATTCTTTGATTTCAGCTCTTTATTCTCCTTCAGGGCCTTCCTGAGGGTCTTCTTGTCAGCAGCATTGGCATCTTTAGCCTTCTTTAGATTTTCTTATGTCTTAGCTTGGACCTCCCTCAGCTTGTCCTGAGCGTATTTTTCGTTCGTCTTGAGGGTATCTATGGACTGCTCGAGGGCATGCCTTTTCCCAATTTGAAATGCCGCACACTCCGTCAATTCGCTACGATGAGCCCGACTAAGAGCTTCGATCGCTTTATTGTGTAGCTGCGGTGCTCATCTCCACAACCGTCCGCTCCATCTGAAAGAAAGAAAAACCATGAAAACAAAGATAATATACGGATAAGACAAAGAGCAAGAAAAAACGGTCAATGTGGTTACAAACCTCTCCCATCCTGCGACGCGCTGTCGCAAATTGGCTCATCAACCGACTAAAGTCGGTAAATACCGTGTGGTCATCTAGTCCACACGGTGGCAATGACGGATTCCTGTCAAAATACGTCAAGGACGTTCTATTGGAAACGCTATCACCCCTCGGAATCCGAACGGTGACTCTGTCTTTTATTAGTACGAGCCCAACCTGACGTCCCATCTCGAGCCATTCCTTCACCGTATGTTTCGGTATATCTCTTATGCGGTAGGCGTCGAGGACTCAGCGGTTAACCCACTCTTTTTAATGGGTTCCGCAATCTCCAAAACGGTGGGGCCCTTCACCGGTCTTTTCCCTTTATCCAAAGGAGCTTCTTGATTTATTTCTTCCTCTCGACGGGTCTCCTGCACAACCTCCTCCACCAGCAGGTCTATCGGCTGACCCCCGGTTATTTCGCCTTCCTCGTCATCTCCGACAACGTCCACTAGTATCTCAGCGAAGTCATACATCCCTTCGTCGGGGGCGAACTCTCTAGCGGTAAGCTCCAATCGCCAAGATACATGAATTAAATCTTCAGGACTCTCGAGGGCCTCTGTAGCCTGCTCATTTCTTTCGGGCTCGGGATTCTCAATTGCCGGAGCAGGTGTTGTTGGAGTAACCGGTCGGGCCTCTTCTGTTTGCGGCACCGTTTCTTGCAAGCTTTGTGCCAACTCGGCCACGGCAGTGCGATTCTGAGATCCTGGCGCCTTCTCGAAGATCAACTCGTCCTTCTTCGTAACAAGAGTACGGAGTGATCTCAACCTATCGCCTAATCTCGAACGATCTTCTGGGGTAGCCATTATTTTATCTGCAAAATAAACAAGTCGCATGAGAAGTACAGTTCAAAAGATTATAGAACATATATGCGCTGGTTTTAGGAAGGTTTTCTTATCGAGGGAGAGATGTTGAGATGGTTTAAGTGTTAATGCATGGTCTAGATACCTAATAGTCCCCTACTAAAATGGGTAGGGGCCGGAAGAATGTTGGAGGCGACCAAGATCAGGGCATAGAATAGCGTCTTCGGGGTCATGTCAATACCATCCGATCTAGCGCAGGCGATAAGTATCCTCTCTAAAGCCTTAGGAGTAACGGATCGCGGGATAGGATAATAGGACTCCAGAAATAAAGGTTCCCCCTTAATTGGGAACCACAATGGAAGGCTAAGTACACATAACCTAGTGGAACCCACACAAGTGACAAAAAAGAAGTGATTCTTCCAATCGTGATTCGATTGGGGATTTGAGAATGGAAAACGGCTTTTCTTGTGCCTTAGACCAAAAAAGATGCAACCTTGAGCAGCATAATGGATAGCAGTACTGATTTGAAATATTTGGAAAAAGCTATCAACGGTCATCGAAATCTCATTTGTCTCCATGAAAATGATAAAGTCAACCACCAAAGATATCGAGTTTGGGTTCAACTGGAAGAGATGGATATTTAAACAAGTTAGGAGTGTGGAATGAACGGGTGAAGCGGAAAGCGGAGACCACACTCTTGATACTCAAGACAAACAGCGTGAGTGCCAACCGGTGGACGTAGGATCTGATCAGAGAGACCCGACAGGTATAGAACACAATCGGAAGGAAGGTTATAATTTTCCACGAGAGATTTCCACTTCCGGGAATGCATGGTATAGGGATGGTCAAAAGATTTTTAGGCCTTGACAGCAGAACTCTAAGGATCTATCGTATTCTCAAGATGTGCGATTCGATCGAAGAAGTGTGGATAAGGGTTCGTAATGGGAGAACGGAAAGCTGACAGACTCGAATTGGAACTTCCCGAGCCGTATGAGGAGTTCAAGGAATGGGATGACGAGGCATCGGAGTTCGAGGAATGGGCAGAGTCGGAGGACATGATGTGAAGTTCTCGAAATTAAGATTTTTCTAATTTTTTATAATTTTTGCAGATTTTATTAAGTGTCTGCGAGTTTTCGTACCAAAAGTCGCAAGATCTACTGTGCAGCGTATGCAGTCACGAGTTTTCGTTCAAGGTTACAAGTTGCCTGTGTCACTGTTTATCCAATGTAGACGCGAGATTACGTTCCAAAAGTAGCGGAAGGGACTGTGCAATGGAAGTAGTCAAGGGATTTTGATCGAAATGTCGCGGTAGTGCAATGGAAGTAGTCGCGAGATTTTGTTCGAAATGTCGTGAGAATGCAGTGTTTCGGCGAAATGGTACTGTAACAAGGGGCGGCACTGGTATTTATAGGGCCAGACCCTCGAGTCGAAAAATCCCGAGATTTTGCCCATCCTCAGAATCTGACGTTCTTAGTGTCAAAACGATCGCGTCTACAAAGGGTTTTTAACCCAACTCACGGTTTTCCCAATAAATTCCCGAGCGAGTATCAAATATCGGGACGAGCTAATTTGATATGGTTTACGACTCAGAATCTTAATCTGAATCAGAAAACAAGGGGACTCTTGATATTACCCGGGGATATTTTCGGTATTATGACATCCCAGAAGCTCGTCCAACGTGGCTAGATGGTATTTTCGGTATTCTCGGGTACTTACGTAATTCTATAGTTTTGGGGGTATTCTTGTAATTTGGACTCCCGGACCTACATATTAGCATTTGACTAACGTTTCTAGAAGTCTAGGACATATTTGGCCCCATATGGGGCCAAGGGTATTTTCATAATTTGGCACCCGAGAAGCGTGCCTGTAAGTTGTGGCGATATTTTTTTATGTATATTCGATATATGGAAGCAATGAATTATATTACGTGGTTTTCCGGTAATATCTCATCGATATTTCCGGTTAATTCTCGATCGAGATGCATTTCCGGAGTTCTATTGCGGTATGGCATTTATTCCAGTTTAATTGAATATTATTTGGTTACTTTGGGTTGAATCTAGTGAAATTGGGCTCCTGGCCTGAAACTTATTAATTTGGCTGGATTTTTACTATAAATATGAGCCACAATGCACTCAAAAGGGATTCTGACTCTTTTTGTACCTCCCAATGCCAGGCAGTCGCTCGAACTTGTGAAGGTACTCGCGAGATTTCGTTTTTCATCCTCCAGCCGCGAGTTTTCTCACCAAAACTCACGGCTAGCTCCACTTGAGCTACTATTCGCGAGATTTCGTTGAGTTTCCCCCGTTAACCAGCTTCATACCCGCGAGACTCTACTTCATCCGCAAGTTTTCGTTGGAATCAGTAATCGCGAGATTTCGCGTGACATCATTATTCACGAGTGTTCGCTTCGCAGTTTTCACAGTTCGCAAGTTTTCGTAACAAAACTCGCAGCAGAGCATATTTGATTGCTTTCCTACCGTTTTCGCTGAGATTACCGATATTTATTCATTGTAATTGTATCTCTCGATTATTATAATGAAAACCAAGGTAGAGCTTCGCTCTCCCGAGGACGTAAGCTCACACATTGTGTGCCCAACCTCGTATATCGCTCGTGTCCCAGTACAATTGAACTCCGAATAACTAAAAAAAAATTGACTGATCATAAGCAAACGCTGTCAAATATTTTTAGACGAGATCACTATCGATGAAGACCCTCTTAATTACTGAAGCAACAAGGAAATCGTGGTGATTTGATTATTTCATGAAATGCTCGAATATTCTTGAATGATGTATAAAAAACCCGTTTAATTCGTATAACCATTTTGGAAGCCTTGATTATTGAATACGCATGGCGCCACATACATATACGCCCCACAGATCTTTAAATAACACAGCTCCGCACTGGAGATCCATTATGTGATCCCACGACAACTTCAAGCGTTCCTTAATTATTCGTTGATGACTATATTGTCATTTGAAGCACTTCTTCACTACCCATATATGAAGTTTCTCCTTCTTTCACAATAAATATATGTTCATTCACCATTGCTTTGTCTTGCATATTAACTTCATTCTATGCAATAATAATTTCTCGACGTGCTCTTCAACTCCTCAATTTGAATATTAAGATATGAAATTCCATATTCTTGGATATATTCAATCTCTTGAACACCAAATAATTCACCAAGTTGCCATAAGCTTCCTTGGCCCAAAACTAGAAAAAACTCACATCATTAATTTATCTCTTTGACACTGATCTAGAATCCCGAACATACTAAGTACATATTGAGTAAGCTCCTCCATACTCATGGCGTCTTTCTTCACATCATGTTAAATAGTTATTAGGGAGAGTGGCTGTGTTCTCGGGTTGAATATTCAAGTCAACTCCCTCGACCTCGGTCTCGGGCACTCCTTCCACCATACTACCCAGCTCATCAAACTAATCGTGCTTCAAAACCAATTAACATCGGACACCGATTTTCGACAACCACATTAGCATGTCCGAAACTGTTATGAGAAAAGGACAAAATACTTCGAACTTTTGAGTCCCCGGTGTCGGTTCTTATAATAAGGGATCCTTCTCTCTTGTGTTAAACCATGGCGAGAAATATACTTTGAACTGAATAAATATACTTCCAATTGAATACCAACAAGATTTGCGTGTTGAACTTCGGCAGCGATACATTCGATCGATCACACGAATTGCAACAATGTCAAGTGATTCATAAGTATACGTTCTTTCATTTACCGAATATACGGTGTACTCGTTAGGCCAAGCTCTTCCATATTCTACGGTGGATCCTCCAAATATTGCAACGATCAACTCTTCTCGTGTCCTCCATAACCTCGTATTTTACTACTAACCTTACTTCTTACATTATCGCTGTCGAAACGTAGTATAAAACTTGTCATAATCCTTCAAAAATTCACAAATCGGATCCAATGGATGAACTTGGATCGGACGTAAGGTGATAGTATCACTATTGATCGGTGAGACAATGATGATGTAGTAAGATGACACAATCACATATTCAACTCATCATTTCTTTGGAAACCATGCATGCCCTCGCATAGCATTGAACACTTCCACACGACGATGCGCTTGTACACATATAATCTCTTATCTTTCCCTGTAATGAGTAACTCGCGTTGACTTAGCACCTCCAACTTTTAACCGCTATCATTCTCACCTATCATTCTGTGCACACATATACAATTAAACAACACATAGCCAAAATCCCCCAATGCAACTATGCATCAACTCAGTTTTCATGTGAGGTTCACATTTCTCGCGAGGGCCAATCAACCGCCACTCAATGCAATACTCACAATCGCCACAAAACTGGTTAGAAAAACATACGACCTCTCCGAAGGGTCGTTATGTCATGCCGAATATAACTCATACTTGAATACCGATATGAAATGGTAGAAAAAGTTCGGAAACCAATTGAATTATCGGAGAACAGAGTCTTCCAAAGAACCGGAAAAAGTACATAGTCATGCCATTGAATGTCATCAAATTGACATGGATCTGTAGATTCGATACCGTGAACATAAAACAACCCGGGTTATGTTTGCCATATACCCGTCATCTTTGTAAATGAGGTCCATATTGACCCCAAGTATATCCCTTCTTCATAGTAAAATCATTTCAATCATTCAAAATATCCCAATTTTTTGTTAAATGGGACGAAATGGAATAGTAAAATGCAACCGAAATCCGACTCGGAAAATACACCGTCACTTCACCATGTGATTGTAGACATAAAATGGAGCCTACCATGAAATTTTTGAAATGCCGAAAATCGGCTTTATCCAGACTTTGGCATGTCTTCGACACATTCATGCCATACGATAATCTTTCAATCCACTCATAAAGAGATCCCATCCGGATGAAATCCCGCTCCGGGGGTTGGTTAGATGTTCCCAATACTGAGGACTCTTCCGGTGTCACTTATTGAGTACATGGTAAAATATCATTCCTTTTGTCTTCTACTACATAAGGGTTGCGATCCAATACACTTTCTTCATCTATATCACTCTCATGTTAGGAATCTTGTATCCTCACCATACATAACAAGCTCCAAGCTCAACACAAGAGCTCTCAATGGGATTAAGTCTCGGGTGCCCATGCACGGCGCCAAACTGATCTCGTCTGAAAATGTTTAAAATCGTTTATTCTTAGATCAGTCAATTTTTTAACTACTCGGAAATTAATTGTTGTCGGGACACGAGCGATATACGAGGTTGGGCCCACAATGTGTGAGCTTACATCCTCGGGAGAGCATAGCTCTACCTTGGTTTTCACTATAATAATCAGAGGTGACATGTACTATCAAGATGTAATGATAATCCGAACAAAAACGGCATGAAAAACGATTGAATTCACTACGTCGCACCCGGATTGAAGCCAGTCGATAACTCGCGAGTACAAACAANACCATCAGAATCCCCATACGTGGGCCCGGTATGCCCAAATTATGAGACTACCCCCGAAATTACATTACTCAATAAATATAATAAAAGATCAAAAACATCATTTAGCTACGTGAGGCTAGCCCCAGGGGTATCATAATTACATAAATAACCCCGGGCAATATCAATACAAATCACATTGTAAATTTGGTAAATCCAAGTGTTTTCAAACTAAATAAATGCTAACATCACGAATACTTATTGTATATACAAAATAAGTATGTTTGAAAACGAATTATCATGCAAATCATAACACCATGAATTCATGTCATAATCATTTGAACTATAGTTTAATCACACAAATCATGGTATAACCAAGTTATAATTCATGGAATTTAACTATTGTAGGACACGAGCGATATACGAGGTTGTACCCACAATGCGTGAGCTTACATCCTCGGGAGTGCGAAGCTCTACCTTGGTTTTCACTATGATAGTGAAAACGGCACGAAATCAAGAGATATTGATAATCTGAATGAAAACGGCACGAAAAACGATCAAATACACTCCGCTGTGTCGGGTACCAAACTACAAAAATACCCTTGGTACCGTTCGAGACAGAATTTGTCTGAAATTGATAAAAATGTCAGTAAAAACTCATATCTTGGCTCGGGAGGTCCGAATTACGAGAATACCCCGAAAAATACACCATTCCATAAATATACTAGAAAACCGAAAATACCATTTAGCCAAGACGGACGATCTCTCGAGGTGTCGTAATACCGAAAATAACCCTGGGTAATATCAACAGTCCCCTGGTTTTCAGATTCAAATTCTGAGTGGTAAACAACATCATATTAGCTCGTCCCGAAAGTCGATAACCGTTCGGAATTTCCATGAGAAAACCGTGAGTAGGGCTGGATTCTCGGGAGAATTTCTAAAATACACACTATTTAAGTTTCAAATTATCAAACTAAGCATCTTTTTAAAAACATTACACAATTAAGCATATTTCATTATTTGATTGATATATTTATTAGTTGTTTTATTTTAAACCTATTATATAAAAAAAAAAGTCTAAGGAGTTAATTGTAATTTTTCAAAATATAAAAAAATACTTATTTTGTAGCTACCAAGACCCGACCTGATTACGTAGATATGAATTCGTTTAATTGTGTTCATGTCTGTATTAGATCAAGAAATTAAAATATGATATATTTTTATTAGAAATATATAGAATTTAAAATTTTTATAGATTGTTTATTTTTTGTTGAAAATTTCAAAATTCGGTTGTTTTTTATTAAGAAAAAATAACCGATCATGGAGGAACCGTGGCGGCATGGAGGTTCGGTAGGAAAAGAGCAAAACAACCGATCATGGTTGAGATTGGAACGGGCCAACAACAAATCAATCCAATGTGAATAAAGATCAGGATACCTTAAGGGAAATAAAGAAATAATGCAAGGTTGGACCCATGTCCAATACTAGATAACAAATGTGATTACACCCAATCCAATAAGGAGTGATACACTTAAGGGTCAAAGACATGATCCAAGTCCATGTCTTTGGATAAGGGGGGAATTTTAGTAGTGTTGACCACATAAAAAGGGTAAATGTACAAGTTATGAGAGGAAATAGAAAACCCCGCGGGATTCAAGTAATGGAATTGGAATTAGAGTGCAACTTAATGTGATTTGCTTGGAATTAGGGAAAATTGATTAGATTGTCTTGGAATTAGGGAGTGATTGACACCAAGGCATGACTAATGTCATGAACTCTATAAATATCTTAAGCCTTGGCAAGACTTAGACACAAACGAAACTTGCCAAAGAGTTGGTGGTAGATTAGAGGGAGCGAGTACGATGAAGGGTAAAAGATTTTACGTTTATGTTTATGTCCAAGAAGGGTGGGTCATGATATGAAGAACAGTTTCTTCGGTCGTCGTGCGGTGACTAACCTAGTACGTGATAGCCTCGGCTAAGCGGAACGGTAAAGGAGCGGACGGTGGCGAATCGATGTAAGGAGTTGACCTAAGATACCGAAACGGTACTCACCATGTCATGTGGGTTACCGTGAACCACGAAGGGATAATGATACAACGAGGGTTTGACCACGTCAAGTAAAATTGACGCTTGAATCCTCGAATTGGGAGACCTCGTATGGGGCGAGGCAACTAAGAAGTGTGGATGAGTGGTTATGACTGGATTTTGGTTGTTAATGGCCCTAACCCGAGTCATGACCAAGACACGCAAATGTGAAAGACCTTGTCGGGGATAAGGCAAGATGCGATGTATGATACTGGTAATTGGTGGAAAAGACCTCGCCTGGGGCGAGGCATCTATGGTATGGAAAAACCTTGCCTGGGGCAAGGCACTATGACGAGCTCGTGTATGGACGGGTGGGATCGGACCCCTTGGCCAGGGTATCTCCGGTGGCAACTTGACTAGGTCACGGTAGGAGCCAAACTTGTTCACCCCAAGGGGGAACGTATGGATGTAGGGTGCGGTCGATTAAGACCGAACCTGAAGGCACCGTGGTATGGGACGCGGAGTAGTCACCATCGGTTGACTCTAGACAAGTCTCGGGCATGGTACATTATGATATATGGAATGACTATGGCAGAGGTAGCATCGGGGTCACAGACATGGCGCCACGCTTGGTGCGCTAACGGTATTCGTACGGGCATGGGCATGGGGTTATGTGAAACGTGGGTCTCTTTCTGAGTTATCAACTCATATGTGTGTTTATGTTATGTAGGCTTAAGTGAACCCAAGATCGATGGCGGTCGTGCGGAGTGAGGAAGTTACCCATGGATGGACGGCCTGGTGCAGTCGTGTTGAACCATTAAGTTGTTTTAGTCTTTTCCTTGTTATGTTGAAAAATTTCCAATCGATGGATTGGAAATGAAGACTTGTTTTTCCACTTTTAGTGATAAATCAAGCACCGGTACTATTGATTTTAAACAATCTTGTTCCACGAGGCTTTGAGCGTGAATACGTCTGGCCGACTGTTGGACTCAGACCGAGCTATTGTGGGTCTGGGTAGTGACACCCTTGCCCTCAGAATCTTGCGGTTAAGGCTCTGAAATCTTTTGACTAGCCTTACAGTATGCACACTCGGAAGTAGAAATCCATTGTGGAGGAGTATCATCTCCCTTCTGAGTATTATATCAACCTGGACCCTCTGATAGAATCTAGTGTCCACCTGTCGCTATCACACTATTTGTCTCGAATACCTAGAGTGTGGGCTCTGCTTTCTGCTTCATTCCTTCATTACGAAACTATTGACTCACTTAAGAATTCACCTTTTCCAACTTAATCTGAATTCGATCGCCTTCGTCGTCACCTTTATCGTTTTTATGGAAACGAGTCGTATTCCATTGACCAACGACCGTTTCTTTCAAATTTTCCAGATTAGTTCCGCTAATAATTATGGTGCCTAGGGTTGCATATTTTTTTAGCTTGAGGCATCAAAAGAGTCCTTTTCCTTTTTCTACTCCCGAGTTGAATCATGATTGGAAGAAACATTTATTTTTTGTAACCTGTGTGGGCACTACTAGGTTATCCATACTCAACCTTCGTTGGCGGTTCCCTATCGAAGGGGAAGCATTTCTCCCCAAAACTCACTACTCCATTCCGCGAGTAACCATTCTGGGACCCCTAAATAAGGTGCTTCTCGAGTAACCATTCCGATGTAATAATAACTTTTCATATGATTAGTTTGCTAATTAAAGATAAATAAATATTTCAACATGATTTAATGGATGGCCTCATACGTTTTGCCGCCAGGGAGATCGAACTCTCGATTGAAAA
Source organism: Utricularia reniformis (assembly GCA_009725065.1). Classification (NCBI taxonomy): domain Eukaryota; kingdom Viridiplantae; phylum Streptophyta; class Magnoliopsida; order Lamiales; family Lentibulariaceae; genus Utricularia; species Utricularia reniformis. The sequence goes on from RWGZ01001018.1 coordinate 107,976, forward strand.
TTATAGTCATGTCTTTATCCTCATAGGTAGGAGTCCGAACATAAGTAGGAGTCATAAGTAATCATGAAATCTTGATGAATACAAACCATAAGGTGAATATTTGGCCATTTTGATCGTTTACCCAATTGAATACCGTGAATATTGTCACATATAATGAGGGTTGATATCGCAGTATTATCCCTCAGCCATTTCCGATCACAATCGAAAATGTCTGATATTTTAGCAAATTTCACCATTCGAGGATGATAGATAAATTACCAAGCAACCAAGTGGTTTAATAATATCTCTCTATGATAAGGAATAGAACGATTCCCTTTGTGATAATTTGCCATGAATTCTGCAAACAAGGATATCTTTATTGCACAAACGCATTTAGTATTTCTCATAGAAATATGTTGTCAACGAACTTGCATTATCACTGAGCATAAATTTGTACTCGAGATTATCTTACTCTTAACAAATCACTTGCATATTCGTATAAATCACACTGTCTCATCGGCATTGCATCGTAGTCATCACAGTATAAACTTGCACCATGGCATCCCAGAATAAACAATACCACGACATCACGGTCTAAACTTGCACCGCGACATCACGGTATAAATTGCACCGTTGCATGCCGGTATACACAAATACCGCGGCAATCGTGGAAAGGATCGGCCTTCCGCAAGGGGGCGACCCTCGTCGGTGTGTCATGGAGGAGTCGGGTCCAAAAGGCACCCTATTTGCAACGTAAAAATGCTCGGTACGAAACCGGATGCCAATTATCAATCGAGCCCCTTGACATATTCCAACATTATATATGTGATCTCGTCTAAAAATATTTTAGGGAGTTTGTTTTTGATCAATCAATTTCTTATATTATTTTGAGTTCAATTATTGTAGGGACACGAGTGATATACGAGGTTGAACCCACAATGTCTGAGCTTACGTCATCGAGAGAGCGAAGCTCTACCTTGGTTTTTACTATGATAATCAAAGGATGGAAGCAAAATTAAGGGATAATGATAATACGAATGAAAACTGTACGAAAAACGATCGAAGCCACTCCTTCGCGCCCTAGGAGGGGTAGTCGCGACTTTTGCACGAAATCTCACGAGATCTACAAAAAGTCGCCACTACTATAAACAAAATCTCGCGAGAGAGACAAGAAGTCGCTAGTCAGGGTCGCAAGGTGACGAAAACTCGCGAGTCGGGGGGCCAGGCGACGAAATCTCGCGACTGCAGCCAAAGGAACAAGTACTCGCGACTTTTTGAGCACAAAGTCGCGAGTCATGGGGTTGAGTAAAGGCTCTCTCTACTTTTTGTACAAAAAGTCGCGACTGGGTCATAAACTTGCGAAACCGGGAGCTTTGGGAAGCGTGCCAATAGTCTGAACCTCTTTTTAGGACCTAGGATCTTGTATTTATAGAAGAACTCGGTCTAATAAGTCAAGTAGATTTCAGTAAATCTCATACTTCCTTGGCTGTTTTGCAATTGATAAGAGTCATGTAGAGGTTGTCGGAAACTGAGCTATTGAGTATAGTTTTGCATTGTAGTGTTTTTGCTGAGTGTCTTCATATTTCTGTTTGGTTTCAGATGTTGCATTCTTTCCTGGAGGGGTGATTTTGATGTCTTCATTTACATATCCCCACAAGCCAAGCGCATTAAGATAATCTTCAAGTTTGTTTGCCCAGACATGATAGTTTTATCCTGTAAAGATTGGTGGAGGCGGTGCAATTGTAGAAGCCATTTAAAGCATATTCTTGCGGAAGCACACTCTTAACGGATTAGGGCTGCGATACCATGAAAGAGTTTATGTTATGTTAAGTTTTAGGGATTTAGAATCTGCAAAAGAGTTTTTTTTTCATTACATAAGAAGGTTACAAACTTGGATATTTATACACAGCAAATGAGGGTTCTAGAATTAGCTAGATTTACATGTCAACAGAATTCTAGAATTAACTACTTTAATTATTGTTTTCAAAAAACTTCAAGTTACTTCTTTTCCGTCTCCTTCCAGCATTAGATCTTCATACTCCACAGGTTTAAATAGAAAAACAAGTGATGCATCAGTATTTTCCAATACATCCCAAATTTGTACATCCAATAGACTTTGAACTATCCATTTTTCCCAGCTGATTTTGGTGCAAGGCAGTCCAATTGGCACCTATTGGTTGAACATTTCCGTCACTTACTTTCTATGGGAGCCATCTTTTTCTTTATTTGATTGAATCGGTGGAAACATTCATTGCAACTCTATGTCGGATTACTGCGTTACGCCCTTGGAAAGGCCTCATTATCGTCTCTCGAGTGTATAAGGCAGTACAACACCTGAATCCAAGGACTAGACACGATAAGGATTCTTTGCGGGTTGGTTCATAGCCGAACTTCCCGCAACCAAGAAACACAATTCACATGAGACGACGACTACAACCGCAAACATATAATTACCTCCGAAACCATGACCGACGCCAAGGATCCTCCATATTCGTTAATTTACAGCCAGCGTTTCTCCATTTGCTTGGCAGCCGCACCCCATCCCTTTTACAAGCCCTAATTCTTTTTAATTTCCATAATGGAGATAGAGATGTTGTTAAAATGTTATAGACCTCCGACATAAGTTTTAGCCCAATAGTAATGACATTATGTAATGAAAACACCTCCTAAATTTATGTATAATCTCAATTTAACTTAATTATCATGTTTTCACTTTAATTCTACATAAATTATCCTAAATCAGAAAGCACATCCAATTAACATTGTATTTCTTGTTTATACTTGAATTTATCAGTATCTACACATAATACATTGTTTCACTCGTTATAATACTTCATCAACTTTGTAAGTCATTCTAATAGCTACTATAATATTTTAATACAATATCTTGTATCTTAATATTACCAAATTACATATAAAATACTTTTCTCTATTTATTTTAGCCATCTAATGTTATTCTATCTTTTAATTCACCATATATTCAATATACTATATGGCAATCTACATTTATTTCAATAATTACATCTTTTCTCAGTTATAATTATATTGATTAATTATAATTACCCACTTTGTATTACATTGAAACTAAAATATATATCCAGTATATCCAATTTTGGTAACTTATATTATATACTAAATATCTGCAATAAATAGTGATTATCCAAAAACACTAATTATATGAAAATATCCCTAGCGCCACTGATTATATATTTAGTAATATATAATCTGCAATGAATAATGAACAGTTATAATTATATTGATTAATTATAATTACCCACTTTCTATTACATTGAAACTAAAATATATATCCAATATATCCAATTTTGGTAACTTATATTATATACTAAATATTTGCAATAAATAGTGATTATCCAAAAATACTAATTATATGAAAATATCCCTAGCGCCACTGATTATATATTTAGTAATATATAATCTGTAATGAATAATGAACAGTTATAATTATATTGATTAATTATAATTACCCACTTTCTATTACATTGAATCTAAAATATATATCCAATATATCCAATTTTGGTAACTTATATTATATACTAAATATCTGCAATGAATAGTGATTATCCAAAAATACTAATTATATGAAAATATCCCTAGTACCACTCTGATTATATATTTAGTAATATATAATCTGCAATGAATAGTGATTACAAAAATATATAGCCAAATTACTAATTATATGAACAGTAATTTGAACATATATTATATAATAATTTCGTCTTGATCGTCTTGCCCCAGATCGAGTCGATATCATTTATTTGATTAAATATATCATATTTGTAATGTTGAACTTTATTATAGTTAAACACACATGTAGAGCTTCGCTCTCCTAAGGACGAAAGCGCACAAATTGTGCGCTTACCTCGTAATTCATTGTGTCTAAACAATAACGACAAAAAATAAAAAAATAAATAATTGACTGATCCGAGAAAATATTTTAAAACTAGATCAATTCCTATGGTCATGCATAAACTGTTAGGAATGGAAGCCCCACGTTGGTCGTGGTCGTGGTCGAGGGTCGTGGTATGACAATACGGCCTCCCTCGACTGCGTGTACGTAAGCTGCTCTGTATGGAACGAAGCGATTCAAATGGCCGATGGGGCCAAGTGAACGTTAGGTCACGTCGTGCATGGGCGACGTGGTCAAGACACCTCTCGACCATGGTCGGCCGAGGTGTGGTTCGGGTACGATCGAGTCTAGTAGGCCGAGTCGGATAGGTTAGGATGATCGATACAACCATCTCCACCTGTGAGATACTGCAAGGGAAATCAAGATGGCTGCATGGTCGAGGAGACTCTCAGGTCACGACGACTCTCGACCACGGCCGGCTGTCACATACCTAGGGTAGAGTTGGGTCGTGACAGTTTTAATGATATCAAAGAAGGACCCGGGTTATAGTCGATGTGGTGGGGCAAACCTCAGCGAGGACGCTGAGTCAATAAGTAGGAGTGAGTGTAAGACCACTCGGGTGTGCGAGAGGCACCTAAGGTAAATCCCAACATTGACTATAGACGGGGAACAACCAGAGATTAAGTATAGTGATTCGTCTTTCATTGCATGAGGCCTTTTTCCTAGCAAAATGGCAAGCGAAACGTTAGAGCTGGAAAGTTAAGCGCGCTCACACTGAAGTAATTCAGGGATTGGTGACCCACTGGGAAATGTAGGGGCTAGTGAAAAAGTAAAGCCGTGAGGACTAGGTGGGTGCCATTAGGGTCAGTCTAGTCTAAAGCGGACAATATCGTGCAAGTAGAAAGATGGGTCGTTACAGGTTGGACCCCAACCTCCCTGGAAAATTCGAGCCTGTACTTGTGGTGGAGAAGTTATATTGCTCCCAGGATCCATTCGGGGCCCTCCAATTTAATTTGGATGAAGACTTACGCATGCAATGCTTCTCGAAGTAGATCGAGACTAAACAGGTCCCACTACCAGATGCATTCTTCATATTGGCTCCATTATTCCCAGAACTCGTGGGGTCCCCTCATGGCGAATCTTCTTAGACATTAAGAGGTGATGTCTCATTATGATCTCCCATATATGTTCACGCAGTGTGATAGGAGCTCAGGAGCGCCCTGAGACTGAAATGGTGGGTTTTGTTCCCAGGAAACTGACTGATGCGGAGTTTCTTGAGGATATTCTTAATCCTTCTACCCAACTATCAAAATAATAAGGAAGCACCCTAGCGGACCCAATGAAAGCTTAGATTCTCGGAAAATGAAGAAATAAACTTCTTAATATAGTTTCTTCACTTTTGTACTTTCTCCCCTCTTTTTGTATTCCCCGTTATGTAAATAATATTGAAATTTCTTTTCTTTTCTTTCCTTTTTAATTTCTTTGAGTTCTTTAAGAAAAGGAAAAATATAACTTTGAATAATCTGAATCGAAAAATTAGCCTCCGATATAGTAATAGCTTTTCATATGATTAGTTCGCCGATTGAAGATAAATAATCTTTCGGCATGATTTGATAGGTGGCCTCATACATTTTGCAGCCACAGAGATCGAAATCTTGACTGATAATAATATTCGAGTGTTTATCTTCAGACATTTCACGATATTTCCGAATGTGGGTAAGAGTCCCAAATAATCACAAACTTTTTACGATAATTCCGAACATAGGTAGGAGTCCCTAGTAATCATGAAATTTTGTTGTGCTTAAACTATAAGGGTGATATTTGGCCATTTTGATTGTTTATCCATGTGAAAACCATAAACACGATCACATATAATGAGGATTAATATCGCATTATTATCCCTGGCCCATTTCAATCACAATCGAAAATGTCTGATACTTTAACAGATATCTCTATGCAGAGATGATAGATAGCTAACCACGCAACCATGTGGTTTAATAATTTCTTCCTCCGACATAGAATAACACCGGAATCATTTGCCATGAATTCTGTGAACAATGATATCTCTATCGCACAAACATCATTTAGTATTTCTCATAGAAATATGTTCTCGACGAACTGCATTCTCAAGGAGTATAAATTCGCACTTGAGATTATCTTACTATTAACGAAGCACTTGCATATTTGTGTAAATCACAGTGTCCCATCGGCATTTCACCGTGGTCATCACGGTATAAACTTGCACCAAGGCATAACGGTAAAAACTCGCACCGCGGCATCACGGTATAAATTTGCAGCGCGGCATCACGGTATAAACTCGCACCGCGGCATCATAGTATAAACTTGCACCGCGACCTCAAGGTATAAATTTGCACCGCTGCATCACGGTATAAATTCGCATTGCGGCATCACGGTATAAACTTGTACCGCGACATCACAGTATAAACTTGCACCTCAGAACCTGTAATACCTCCGAACCATAGTGGCAGAGAGGTTCGGTACGAAAAGAGTAAGGAAACTGATCATGCTTGAAATTGGAACGGGCCAACAAAGAATCGACTCAATATGAAGCAAGACAAAGATACCTTAATGTCACGAACAAAGAACGGGTCATGATACGAAGAACACTTTCATCGGTCGTCATGCTGTGACTAACCTACTACGTGATAGCCTCGCCTAAGCGGAATGGTAAAGGAGTGGAACGTGGCGAATCGACGGATGGAGCTAACTCTAAGATGCCGAATCGGTACTCACCATGATATGTGAGTCACCATGAACCACGAACGCATAATGATATAACAAGGGTTTGACTGTGGCAAGTAAAATTGACGCTGGAATACTCGAAATGGGGAGACCTCGTATTGGGCGAGGCTACTAAGAAGTGTGGATGAGTGGTTTTTATCGGATTTTGGTGCTTAATGTCACAAACCCGAGTCACTACCAAGACACGCAAATAAGAAAGACCTTGTCGGGGACAAGGCAAGATGCGATATTGGATACAGATAATTGGTGGGAAAGACCTCGCCCGGGGTGAGGCACCTATTGTATGGAAAAGACCTTGCATGGGGCTAGGCACTATGACGAGCTCGTGTAAAGACGGGTGGGATCACACCCCTCGGCTAGGGTATCTCCGGTGGCAACGTGACTAGGTCACGGTAGGAGCCAAACTTGTTCACCCCAAGGGGGAACGTATGGATGTAGGGTGCGGTCGATTAAGACCGAACCTGAAGGCACCGTGGTATGGGACGCGGAGTAGTCACCATCGGTTGACTCTAGACAAGTGTCGGGCATGGTACAGTATGATATATGGAATGACTATGGCAGAGGTAGCATCGGGGTCACAAACATGGCGCCACGCTTGGTGCGCTAACGGTATTCGTACGAGCATGGGCATGGGGTTATGTGAAACGTTGGTCTTTTTCTGAGTTATCAACTCATATGTGTGTTTATGTTATGTAGGCTTAAGTGAACCCAAGATCGATGGCAGTAGTGCGGAGTGAGGAAGTTATCCATGGATGGACGGACCGTTGCAGTTGTGTCGAACCTTTAAGTTGTTTTAGTCTTTTCCTTGTTATGTTGAACAATTGGAAATGAAGACTCGTTTTTCCCCTTTTAGTTATAAATAAAGCATCGGCACTATTGATTTTAAATAAACTTGTTCCACTAGGCTTTGGGCATGAATGCGCCTAGCAACCTGTTAGACTCGGACCTAGCAATCGTGGGTTCGGGTCGTGACAATTAGAGTGGTATCGGACCAACGTTGAGATATTCTGGGAATACCATGGGTAACTACTGCACAACATGTCGGGTTGTGAGTAAGGTATGAAATTTGTTATAGGAGTACCAACCATAGTGTTCACGTAATAGGAACATTGATTGGAACCCGAATCTACTAAGTTTAGATATCATAGAGTTTGTCATCATTCTAGACATGGATTGGTTGAATAAACAGTTGGCAGTATTGACTGTGAAAGACATAAGGTTCGATTCTTAGAAAAGAAGGAAAGACATGGTTGTATAGAAGTAATACTTGCAAAGACAAACATGAGCCGAGGGAAGGAAATGAAGAGTACTACCTTTTTGACGTTGTGACAGAGATGCTTGAGAATAAAGAGGCACGAACAATAATAAAGGTAGTAGAAGTTAAGGGAACTTAAGGAATCTACTAAGGAATTTACGCGAGAGAAATGCCGGAAAGGGATATAAAATTCAAAATAGAGTTGGAACCCGAGACAAGACCAATATTTAAGGTCCCATACCATATGGCCCCTGTAGAGTTAAGGGAACTTAAGAATTAACGGGAGGAAATGATAGAAAAAGGGTTTGTTCAACCTAGTGGGTCTTCGTGGGGAGCACTGGTACTCTTTGTTAATGACTGCACGATGCGACTATGTGTGGATCATCGGGAGCTCGACCACTTTACTATCAAGAACAAGTATACATTACCCACAATAGAAGAATTATTCGACCAACTAAGAGGGGCAAAGGTTTTCTAAAAAATCAACCTACGACAAGGTTTCTACCAAGTCCGAATCAGGGCCGAAGATATACAAAAGATAGTATTTCATTCACGATGTGGGAACTACGAGTTCGAGGTAATTCCCTTCGGGTTGACGAATGCACCAACAGTGTTCATGGACCTCATGAATTGTGTATTCCAACCATATCTAGATAAGTTCATGGTAGTATTCATATATGACAGCTTAGTCTATTCCCTGGACGAGGCAACACATAAAGAGCAACTGAGACTTGTCCTGGAAACCCTCTGAGAAAGAATTGATATGGGAAATTCTCAAAATGTGAATTATGGATCAAAGAGGAGGTTTTTCTCGGGCACATTGTGAACTATGAAGGCATATCGGTGGACCTTGGGAAAACGGCGGTAATCAAGCATGGGAAAGTACCCCGCATGTTAACAGAAGTTCACAGTTTCTTACGTTTGATAGGTCATTACTAGAGGTTCCAAGGGGTTCTGAAATATAACACGACCGCTAGCGGGACTCACTCAAAAGAGCAAGCACTTGATTTGGGAAAAGGAGTAGGGACGGAGCTTTGAGAAACTAAAAGACAAATTGACCACCGCCCAATATTGGCATTACCAGTACAAGAAAAGAACTTTGAGGTATTTTGTAACGACCCTCATTTGGGCTTAGCTGATTTGATAAAAACGAACAAAAATAAAACGAAACGTTTGAATGTAAATTTAAAACATAGTTCGAAACATGAAAGTCTAGCAACATAATTTAGAGTGTTCTCAAAAGACCGGACTCTATCACCGGACAACCGACGACCTCCTTCCCATGTTCTGCTCATACCTCATCCGCGTCACCAACAAAATCTGTAAAGCGGTCACAATCTATTAAAGGAAACTTCACACGCTATACTTTATCTTTTCATTTCTTAAGTAAACCAAACACACACACGTAAATCGTTTCTTTTGACCGTTTTCTTATTTCTTCTTCTTTTAACCTTATCATTCCCCTCATACTTTAACTTTACTATTGTCGAGAATAACATGCTCGGTACATGACCCGCCCAAGCCAACCGTTAGCTGTTGGATGACTCGACGGGCCATATGCTTCCCTTCCCCGGGTAGGTAATTAGGCGCTACCCCGTTTTCCACCCGGATACGTTCTGCCCTTTTTCGTACGTATCTTTACATCTTTGGAACTTATCGTTCCCTTCATCAGGCATGCCCTTCCTTTGGCGAATCGTGTACTGGGCACGATGCCGGGATCGGTCGGACGGTCCATCCTTTCTCACCCCGAGTCTTATTAACATTTGTCTCATTCATTCGTGTCTTTTAATTTCTTTCTTAATTACCCAATCCCGTTCCCTAAGTCTGAACCTTCCCTTATTACATTGTGTTCACTCCGCTTACCGTTTGCTTTCGCTTGTTATAATCTTCCCGTGCTAAGCTGCATTTCGTAACAGGTATTAGTACTCGATTTCCGACGATATTATGTTATTGTTAACTATGTGATTACCGTAGACCCTACGTGTCCTTTTCCTCCCACAATCTGACGTTGAGACGCAACGAAAACACTCAAACTTAGTATTTCCGCGATAGTTCACTTCTTCATTGAGATTCGTGACAATTTTGCACTTCAAACATTTTCGCGACAATTTTGCACTTCAAACGTTTTCGCTATAATTTTGCTCTTCAATCGTTTTCGCGACAATTTTGCACAGGTGAATTTACGCGACAATAATTGCCTGCACAGAAAATCGCGACAATTTCCTTCTTTCACGACAATTTCCGGATTTCCGTGGCTAAGTGATAATTAACTTGTTTTTGGGCCTTCCCACCCCTATTTATAGACATCTTAACTTCCCTAATTCACATTTTGACCCCTCCTTCTTTTTATTTGACCCTTCCTTTATCTTTGCTTTACTTTTCCATTTTTCGTTTCCTTTTTCGTTCTTTTATTCCCGTATCCCTCGTTATTCCTTGTATAAACTTTATCGCTACATTCCCTACTATTTGTTCCATCATACCTTTTTCTTGGCTATTACATATTCGGTAGCGCCTCGACAGAATGATCAGGGCGTCCTCATGCAGAATAAGAAGAGCTCGCGGGGGTGGTTCATGCGCTGACAGCATGGACACATCACCTCTACAAAGTCAAGTGTTCCATATATACTGATCATATGAACTGTTCCTCTAATTTACAGTTTTCAGTTCATATGAAATTCAAATTTTATGAAACGTTTGAGTGCTCTGATGAAATTATGTCCTCTTACGATGTTTTAGCTTGTCGAAGTAGCTTTCAAATGATTATTTTTATATTGAATTTAAAGTTCATTTGGGCCATCATATTGTGTCTGGTATTTTGTTTCACTGGACTGCACCTAAAAAACAACAAGATGTATTTATGTGTAAATTTCGTGTATTGTAAAAATTCGAGGAGGGTTGGACGCAAACTCCTGGCAACATGGTCAGACCATGGAACTAGCCACTAACCGAGCTTGCTTGCGGCAACACCAAAGTGGTCATTGGCAAAGTTATGATTAAGGGGATCCCGAGAATGATATTATAGCATATTCATGTGTTGTGAAGTTGGGTGGCTCCTTCTTATCAATACTTGGGTATTGCATCTTATATTTTCTTGATTCTTGGTGATGCCTAAGCCAAGGGTTAAGACAGGTTACCGGGCTCGCCATGCCGGTAATGAAAGATAAAGAAAAGTGCAGTCTATACGTGTTTACATTTCTAATTTGATGCTTTTGTTTTGATACTATATGTTTGTTTGTTCTTGTATTTTTTCTTTGTACAGTCTCATGACCACTCATCCCTCACCAGGTAAAGATGACATAGATGTTTAATTAGGTCGATCAATTTGCCACAAGACATGAAGTTGTATTGGGTTTTGGGTAATTTTGTTTCGTTGTTTGTTATGTCGTAGTCTTCCGCTGGTATGTTGTTGTTTTGTAAATAGTAAACTCGTGATGTTTTAAAGTCTAGGAAATGGTTTGAAGTTTGTTATTTCCATGTATATAAGTATATGTAAATGTATGGATGTTTTGTGTTATGTATATAGAAGTGTTTTTAAGTTGTAAGATTTAGTATGGTTTATTTATAATGTACAACTGAATATGATAGATAATAAGAACATGTATATATATTATAGAGTACGGTATTACGTCTCACCTCAGAATATATATATCTATATAAGAAGGGGCAGGACAGAGTGGTATCGGAGCAGAGTTGAGTCTTGGATGTGGAAACTTATCATTAGGATTACATATGTAAAGTTCATAGTGGTACGAAAGTTTAAGTATGTTGTGTAATATTATATTTGTTATATGGTTTCCATATTGGTGTGATTTATAGGAGTTAAGATGTCTTAGGGAAGATCAAGGGGAAGGTCACGTAGGGAGAATAATGAAAATATAACTCATTCTCCAGAACCTCATAGAATGCAAGAGATGATGAATCTTATGGCAAATGCAGTGAATCAAATTATATTGCGTTCGTTATCTGATACCAAAATCCTAGAAGTTCCTAATCAACATATAATCCACGACTCCGCGTCCCCCATCTTATCTCCTGTGAAACTGTTCATTCCAGCCTTCTTTAACGTATCGTTGTAGTACATTCTACCCTTTTCGGGCCTTGACACTTGTTCCATCTGCACGGAGTTTCCCCTCTCCGTCTGTCCCTGTCTTATTGCGTTAACTAGGGAACTCGCCATAGTTTGGAACAGATCCCTAAGACTCTCTTGGCTAAACGTGAGGGGCGTCGATGAATCCGCAACCGGGGTTCCTGTCGCCGGTGCCTGTTCTGATGCATTGCTATCTTCCTCTCGGTTTCCATTCGCTCTCGTTCTAGGAGCCATTCCTACATTAAGCTTTCGTTATGTCTATACCTACTCATGTCATTTGCTACATTCTATGCCCATCCCTTCCTATGGTCGGTTGTCCTCCTATGAGTTTCCTAGACCTTTCTACGTAGGACCGCACCACTACCGTTTTGGTAGCGATGTTATGCTCTGATACCATTTTGTAACAACCCTAATTTGGGCATAGCTGATTTGGTAAAAACGTGCTAAATAAAATGAAACGTTCGAAGGTAAACTTAAAACATAGTTCAAAAACATTAAAGTCTAGCAACATAATTTAGAGTATTCTCAAAAGACCGGACTCTATCACCGGCCAACCGACGACCTCCTTCCCATGCCCTTCTCATACCTCGTCTGCGTCACCTACAAAATCTGTAAAGCGGTCACAATCTATTAAAGGAAACTTCACACACGCTATACTTATCTTTTCATTTCTTAAATAAACCATACACACACGCGTAAGTCGTTTCTTTTAATTGTTTTCTTATTTTCTCATTCTTAGTCTTTTACCCTTATCATCCCCCTCATCCTTTAACTTTACTGTTGTCGAGAGTAACATGCTCGGTACATGTCCCTCCTAAGCCAACCATTAGCTGTTGGTTGACTCGAGGGGTCATATGCTTCCCTTCCCCGGGTGGGTACTCAGGTGCTACCCCTTTTTCCACCCGGATCCGTTCTGCCCTTTTCGTACGTATCTTTCCATTTTTGAAACTTATCATTCCCTTCATCAGGCATGCCCTTCCTTTAGCGAATCGTGTACTAAGCACGATGCCGGGTTCGGTCGGACAGTCCATCCTTCCTCACCCCGAGTCATATTAACATTTGCCTCATTCATTCGTGTCTTTTACTTCCTTTCTTACTAACGCTTCCCGTTTCGCTAAGTCGGAACCTTCCCTTACTACATTGTGTTTACTCCGCTTACATGTTGTTTTTGCTCGTTGCAACCCCTTCGTGCTTCCCTGCATTTCGTAATATATCTTAGTAACCGATTCCCAGTGCTATAATCTCATTATTGACTATGTGGTTACCGTAGACCCTACGTATCCTTTCTCTCTCACTATCCGACGTTGAGACGCGATGAAAACACCCCAAATTGGTATTTCCGCGATAAATTACTCAAAGCTTCGAAATCCGCGATAAAATGAGGTTAAGGGGCAAATCCGCGATAATTTTGGCCTTCACAATTTCCACGACAATTTTCGTGGTTTAGGTTTTTCACGATAATTTGTGGTTTAATATTTCCGCGACAATTTTGCTCTCTTCAAATTTCCGCGACAAATTGCATTCCCAAAATTCGCGACAATTTTGTTCTTTCGCGATAATTTCCGGATTTTCGTGGCTTAATGATAATTGACTTGGTTTTGGACCTTCCCACCCCAATTTATAGACATCTTAACTTCTCTAATTCACATTCTGACCCCTCCTTCTTTTTATTTTGACCCCTTCTTTATCTTTTGCTTTACTTTTCTATCTTTTCATTTCCTTTTTCATTCTTTCTTTCCCGTATCCCTCGTTATTCCTTGTTTAGACTTTACCACTATATCCCTACTATTGTTCCATCATACATTTTTCCTGGCTATTACAGCTTTGGACTAGGATGACCCTAATGACACCCTCCTAGTCCTCACGGTTTTACTTTTTCCCTAGCCCCCACACTTCCCAGTGGGTCACCCATCCTTGAATTGCTCCAGGGTGAGCACGCTTAACTTTAGAGTTCTAACGTTCCGCTTGCCACTTTGCTAGGGAAAATGCCTCGTGCAATGGAAGACGAATCACTATACTTAATCTCTGATAGTTCCCAGTCTATAGCCGATGTAGAGATTCGCCTAAGGTGCCCTCTCTCTTTCACCCCCTAGGGGTCCTTACACTGATCATGTTCCAGAACCGCAAACAACTACTACAGTAACTGGAGAGTAGAATAATACTCTGTAAAAGATTGGAGATTTGATAGACTTAAAATTTACGGAGATACGTAGTAAGATTGAACAAAACGTTGTCAGGATGAACCAGTTGGAAGCCAATCTGACTCTTGGCCAGGAAAGGAGACGGATATATTGCGAGCATACCCGAGACACTCATCAAATGTCTGTTTACGAAGGGGATTATATCGAACAAGAAAGGTAGGTGAGCTTTATGGCAATGAAGGAAAGGCTTTACCATCTATGGAAATTTTACAAAACCCGTGGAAAGCTTCAAACATCGTGTCACCATTTTCCACGGCAATTATTAGTTTGACTTGGTCTGAATTTATTGAGATATCTAGGATCCTCCACAGTATCGTGGGTCAACTGACCTCCATGCTCATACGTCAAACTTGGAGATCCATGTCAGTTTGATGAATTTCAGTGATGTTGATATGTGTTTTGTTTTCGCAGCTTCTCTAAAGGAATCGACCCTCCGATGGTTTAATCGTTTACCAAGGCATTCTATTGTCTCCTATCAGGATTTCAAGGTTCAATTCTATTCAACTTTTGCTCCTTTTAATACGTCAGTAAAGTCCATTACTTCTTTTACCACGTTGCAGTATGATTCTTAAGAAAGGTTGTTGGGTTTTATTACCATTTTGAAACCGAGTGTAGGAAGATTCCTCAGATTACTGTCAGTGAGAAAGTTGGGGTGCTCTAGCTTATTTTGGCTGGACACCCGTTATGTAATTCGTTGAACAGAGATCCCCAAGAAAATCTGGAAGAGCTGGCTCTCAGATGTACGCAATACATCCAAGAAGATGAAGGGCTGCGGGATCACGAAGTGATAGTGATGCGAACTTATGGTTCCTACAATATTGTCCCAAGCGGAGTACCGAAGAAAAATGTTTTGCAAACAAGGCCCAATATAAGAACATTTCTAGCGTTCATTTATGAGCAATTTTTGCGATTATTGAACAGAAAATGGTTGATCTCTCCGATATCCCCCTCAATTGCAAAAACCCACACCGGGGACTAATGAATCCCAAATATACTGTCGTTTTCACCGGATTTTTAGACATGCCACTAACGATTGTCGTGAGTTGATGTATGAAGTTGAGAGGTTATTGGAATTGGATCAGTTGGATGAGCTGATGAGTACTGTAGGGGCACTACTAAAGCTGACCCAGGAAAGATTGATATTGGTGCGCAGTTGGGGAAGGCAGCAAAACCCCGTAAAGCTGGCCTACCACGACCTGACACAAGAGGTCAAGGAAATGGATGACAACGCAGCAAGAACTATAAAGGTGGGCAGAAAGGATTTTTTAATAATAATCAGCAGAGACGCCAAGAGAGAAAGCGAGATAACAACAACCATGGTCTAGTATAGAAACCAGCAGGGATATCGGTAGGAAGGTTTTCAACCTACCCAAAGAAACAAACACAGATATCGGCAGGATGGTTATCAACCTGCCAAAGGAAATCAACAGGGATATCGGCAAGAAAATTATCAACCTATCCAACGGAAACATCAACCACCACTTCCTCCTCCTACTGGCCTGAATAAGGGGACAATCTATTTTAAATGTTAAAGAAGCTCAACCAAGGTGGGGTAATCTTGGCCCCAATATTATGACCATCGTAGGAGGAAGGAGCGTTGGAGATTCGAGTGGTGCTCGTAAGCGATCCAATCGAGAGTTAGAGAAAAAAAGTTGATTTATGGAGGTTAACTTGGTCCAATTATCTTACCTGGAAAGAATGGCTATATCTTTCGTACCTGAGGACTTATCCTTAATTTTCTCCCAGCAAGATGATGTTCTTGTCATATCTCCTGTTATTGAAAATCATCATGTTTCTTGAGTGTTAATCGACACCAGAGCTGCTACTAATATCTTGAATCTTGCAGCACAAATGTCTTTGAAAGGAACCACTAAACTCCAGCCGGTGCAAACAAAGTTAGTAGGCTTTAACAATAGTGTTGTGGCTGCCAAGGATCTATATTTCTCCTAGTCACTATGGGAGATCAGGAAACGTCAAGGACATTGCTGGTAGAATTCGTGGTCGTGGATCCATA
The DNA here is from genome assembly GCA_009725065.1 of Utricularia reniformis. Lineage (NCBI taxonomy): Eukaryota > Viridiplantae > Streptophyta > Magnoliopsida > Lamiales > Lentibulariaceae > Utricularia > Utricularia reniformis. The sequence goes on from RWGZ01001018.1 coordinate 124,143, forward strand.
TACTCCCATATAATGCAATCATTGGGAGAAGTTCCTTGAATTTATTTGGGGCCGTGGTTTCTCAACATCATTTGATGATGAAATTCCTCACATCTTCGGGCGTTGGAAAAATGAAAGAAAGTCTGGAGTCGGCGAGTTCTTATTATAATATAATAATGCATGAGTGGTATGGATAGTTCGAAAGCAAAGAAACCTGCCTGTATAGTGGATTTCTTAATTGAAGAAATTATTGATTCAGGCAGCGCCTTTATTCTACGATAATTCAAAAAACAAAGTTGTAATTGGTTCTCAGATGCCGCCACAATTTGTAAAGGAGGTAATTTCATTTTTACGAAATAGTATAGATGTTTTTGATTGGTCTAATCAGGATTATGTAGGAGTAGATCCCCAAGTTTGTTTTCATAGTCTCAATGTTAACCCGTATGTGTGGCCAGTTCATCATAAAAAGAGGAAGTTTTCCCCTGAGAAAGAGATGGCAATTGATGAGGAATTGGAAAGTTTGCAGCAGGCAGGATTCATAGAGCCTGTTTGTAATGTCCTAGAAAGGCGGCACAAAAGAAATTTGTACAGGTTAGACTCGCATGTATTCTTGTTATAAAACATGAAATGAGGGGTAGTTTAGTAATTTAACATAAGAAGAGGGAATTTTAGAAGGAGGGATTAAATGGTCATTTAGACAAGTTAAGAAGCCTATAAATAGGAGTGGAAAGGAAAAGGAAGGGTCATTTGGCACATAAAACGTGAGAAAACTCGAGAGAATCGGAATTATCACGGAAATTGAGACCAAGAAGACAATTATCGTGGATTTGGGATCTACTTGCAATTATCGCGGAATTTAGGGTAAAGAAGAGAATTATCGAGGAATTCGGGGTCAAGAAGGGAATTAAGGCAGATTCAGGACCAAGGAGCAAATTATCGCGATTCCGCTAGCCGTTTGCAAAATTGTCGCGGAAATGGACAGATTTGCAAATTATCGTGAAATTCAAGGGCTTACTTACAAATTATCGCGGATTCGAGGGCTGATGTGCAATTTATCGCGAAAATGAACCTTTATGCAAGTTATCGTGGAGATTAAGCAGTGAAACGCAATTTCTCGTGAATACGAAGAGCAATACCCGGATTGGCCGTGAATTTTGGAACATAGTGTAATTCGTCGCGAATCCTAGGGTAATGTCGCCAATTGACGCATAATTCGATTAACTAACGAGTGTAAATCATAGAGTCACACGACGGTATAACCTACTAATACGTATATGCAGGAAGTAGAGAACAAGGAATCACCAAGCATTAGGACGACCAAGTAAGCGGAGTAAACATAGTAAATTAAAAGAAGGTTTATAGTTAGGAGCTTAAATGAATGCTAAATTAAATCGAAAGGAGTGTAAGGTAAAAACAGAAGTCTCGGGGCGAGGTGGGAACACCAAACCCAGCATCGTGTTCATGAGCACAGTCAGCCACAGGTAGGACATGTCCAAGGAAGGAACACATGGGTTCTCAAGAACAGAATTGTGCGCACTAGAGAGCCGAATGGGGTAACACCCGAGTCTCTGACCGGAGAAGGGATGCATATATTCTCGCCGAGCCAACTAACAACTAACGGTTGGTTTGGGTGAGGCATGTCGTCGGGCATGTAAAAACCGATCACAGTAGAAAACCAGGAAAAGATAAGGAGAGGAAATACAAAAAGAAAGGAAAAGAGGGAAATTAATGAAATCTATCAAATTAAGTATATTATATAGAAGTTTCTTTTAATAGACTATGATCGTTTTACAGATTTTGTAGGGGGAGGACAGGAGGCTGAGGTGGCATTGGAACTGAGGTCGTCGATTGTCCACTGTACGAATCAACCCTTTTCTTTTTGTTTTTGCCTTTAACTTGTCTAGTTGTACTTTGAAAGACGATGGAATTTTCTTGACTTCGAATTGTGTTTCGTTTAATTGTCTTGCTTTATTTCACTAACGCATAGTCATTGTTAAGGTCCGGTTTGCGATCGTTACAAATGGTATCGGAGCCATTTCTCGACACTAAATTGGTGTTGAGACGATCTGAAACTAATATAGAAGTGTGACCTAAGCCGTTGTTGGACGATCGACCATAGGCAATAGAAAGATAACTAGTCGTAGAAGAGCATTAATAGATGGGTATGGAACTAATTGGAAATTTTCAGGATGGCACCAAGAACAAGAGCACGTGGCAACCAAGGGACACAAAGTGAAGGGTCAGAGAAAGCACCGACCCGTGAAACCCCAGTCATGGACTCGACCACCCCTACTACCATCAGCCAGGATAACTTAAGAGACATATTCCAGACCATGGCTACAACATTGATGAACACAGTGATGCAAGGCCAGGTGAGGGGGACGAGCAATTTAGACGACACCAGGGGATATACAAGCGAGAAAGGTCGCAAGTACTACAACGAAGCAATGAAGAGAGCAGGAATGAGCAGCTTCTCAGGGGGTAAGGCGGAAGATGCGGAAGCATGGATGATCCGACTGGAGGAGAAGTTCGACTTGGTGGAGGCGCCAGTTGAGATGAGATCGGGACCGTGAGGACAGCAGGTCGAGAACCGAAGGAAGGGCATGCCTGACGAAGGGTGTAATAGCCGAGAAAAAGGTACAATGAAACAAACAGTAGGGAACGTAGCGGTAAAGTCTAGACGAGAGATAATGAAGGATACGGGGACGAAAGAACGTAAAAGGAAACGAAAAATAGAAAAGTAAGAAAAGTAAGGAAAAAGATAAAAAGCGGGTCAAAAGCAAAGGAATGAGGGGTTAAAGTGTGAATTAGAAAAGTTAGGATGTCTATAAATAGGGGTGAGGAGGCCCAAAAAATGAGTTAATCATCATTAAGACACGAAAATCCGAAAATTGACGTGAAGAAGGAAATTGTCGCGAAAATTGTGAAGGGCAAAAAATTATCGCGAAAATTTGTTAGTCAAAATTGTCACGAAAATTTTGAAGGGCAAAATTGTCGCTGAATTTACGAAGAGTAAAATTATCGCGGATTTCCAGTAAGGCATAAATTATCGCGGATTTCATCCCCTGTGCAAAATTGTCGCAGATTTTGATCCCAGTGTATTATTATCTCGAATTTCAGGGCAGAGGTGGAATTGTCACGGAAATACTAAGTTCGAGTGTTTTCGTTCCGTCCTGAAGTCGGATCGTGGGAGGAAAAAGGACACGTAAGGTCTACGGTAATCACATATCTAACAGTAAGATAATAACGCCAGAATTCGAATAACTAAGACCTGTTGCGAAATGCAGGGGAAGCACGGGAAGATTATAACAGGCTAAAGCAAACGGTAAGCGGAGTGAACACAATATAGTAAGGGAAGGTTCAGACTTAGGGAATGGGATTGGGTTAATAAAGAAAGAAGAAAGGATACGAATGAACGAGATAAATGATAATAAGACTCGGGGTGAGGAAGGATGGANGTGGGCCATTCAACTCAGTGCGATGAACCTGGAATTTGTGCCCCGAAGGGCCATAAAAGCTCAAGTTCTTGCTGATTTTGTGGTAGAAATGACTAGGTCGGCAGTGGAAACGGAGCTAGACGATGACGTATGGGATATGTTCGTCGATGGGTCCACTCAAGGAGGGGCTGGAGCTGGGATTCGTTTTGTTACTTCTCGAGGAGAGCATGTGAACGTAGCAGTGAAGTTTACTTTTCCTTGTTCTAATAATGCGGCAGAGTACGAGGCATTGATTGCGGGAATTAGGCTTGCTTTGGATATCGGAGTAGGCATATCCGTGGCTTTACGGATTCTAAACTGGTCGTGGAGCAATTTTCAGGGATCTTTGAGACACACGAGCATGTTATGCAACGGTATAAAGAAGAGTTGGTCAATATAGTAAAATCTTTAGAATCGTTTGTGATATCACATGTGCCTAGGGAAGAAAATCGTGAGGCTGATGTGTTGGCATGCCTAGCAGCAAGTTCACCAGGTTTACGAGATGGGACCATACAAGTGTTTATGAGTTCTAAGCCGGCGATTGACTTGCCAGTCATAATGCGGGCGACTGACCCTCAAAGTGTCGATAGACAATTAATTGGGAATATTGATACTGAGCCGATACCTGTTTGGATGCATTCGATGGTGGATATCTGACAATCGGTGTTCTCCCCGAAGATAGGAATGAGCGATGACGGTTGGAGTTAAGGGCAAGAAGGTTTGTCGTTAAGGATGATATCTTGTACAAAAAATCATTTGACGGTCCATTGTTAAGGTGCCTGCGCCCTTTAGAAGCACGATCGGCACTCAGCGAAGTACATGAGGGAATTTGCGGAAACCATTCAGGAGCAAGATCTTTGGTTCAAAAGGTGAGACGATTGGGTTTCTTTTGGCCCACCATGGTTGCTGATGCCAAGGATTTCGTTAAAAGATGCCAACCATGTCAATACCATGCTAATTATCATAAACAACCGGGCTCGGAGTTGAATGCAACTCCACTTCCTTGTCCCTTCGACAGATGGGGAATTGACATTTTGGGACCTTTCCCTTGATCAATAAATCAAAGGAAGTTCTGTGTGGTTGCTGTGGAATACTTTTCCAAATGGGTTGAAGCTGAACCAGTATCATCCAGTACAGAGGATGCTGTTAAAAAGTTTCTATGGAAAAATATTATTTCACGTTTTGGAGCACCACGAGTGTTGGTGTCAGATAACGGTACACAGTTTACAGGAAAGGAGGTTCTGGATAAAAAGTTCATATTGAATTCTGCCTGGGTTTGGTGCCCCGTGGGTTTTCCTCTCGGTTCTCGGGTTTCCCACGTATAAATTCTTGTTTTCTTTTCCTTACGGCAACCGTATACCAGCGGTATCCTCACTTAAGTACAAAACATCATAGAGTAGATTTTTACTCTTAACACAGTCCCTAATATGTGCTGGGACGAAATCGGGGAAAGGAGAATTACGGGAACGGAATTGGTAGAAATATCCAGAGAGAAAGTCGCCATTGTGAGGAAAAACATGAAAATTGCACAGGACCGATACAATAGCTTGGCAGATTTAAAGAGGCCACCAATGGAGCTGGAAGTCGGCGATAGAGCGTACCTGAAAGTGTCACCTATGAAGGGGGTGCTAAGAGTAACACGTTCTGGAAAATTAGGCCCACGATACATAGGACCCTTCGAAGTATTGAAGAGAATCGGGAAGTTGTCATACAAACTTAAACTTCCCAATGAGATGAGGAACATACATGATGTATTCCACATCTCCCAGCTAAGGAAAAGAATAACAGAAGGTAAACAAGAACGCGCCGTGGAACAAGTAACGCTGACTCCGGAACTAACATATGAAAAGAGGCCAATAAGGATATTGGATAGGATGGAGAGGAGAGGAGACTTGCAACAAAGTGATTCCCCTGGTAAAAGTGCAATGGTCAAACCATGGGGAAGGGGAGGCTACCTGGGAAACAGAGCACAAAATAGTTGCGAGAGCACCCGCGGTGATGGATGAGTGGTACGCACGAGTTTCGGGATGAAACTCCAATTAAGGTGGAAAGGATGTAACGTCCCAGAAAGGCGGCACAAACGAAATTCGGACAGGTTAGACTCAAATAAATTCTTGTTATAAAACATGAAATGAGGGGTAGTTTAGAATTTAACATAAGAAGAGGGAATTTTCGAAAGATGGATTAAATGGTCATTTAGACAAATTAAGAAGCCTATAAATAGGAGTGGGAAGGAAAAGGAAGGGTCATTTGGTACAAAAAATATGAGAAAACTCGAGAGAATCGGAATTATCGCGGAAATTGAGACCAAGAAGACAATTATAGCGGAATTTAGGGTAATGAAGAGAATTATCGTGGAATTTGTGGTCAAGAAGAGAATTATCGCGGATTCAGGACCAAGGAGCAAATTATCACGATTCCGGGAGCCATTTGCAAAATTGTCACGGAAATGGACTAATTTGCAAATTATCGTGAAATTCAAGGGCTTACTTGCAAATTATCGCGGATTCGAAAGCTGATGTGCAATTTATCGCGAAAATGAATCTTTATGCAAGTTATCGTGGAGATTAAGGACCGAAACGCAATTTCTCGTGAATACGAAGAGCAACACCCGGATTGGCCGTGAATTTTAGACCATAGTGTAATTTGTCGCGAATCCTAGGGTAAGGTCGCCAATTGCCGCATAATTCGATTAACTAACGAGAGTAAGTCATAGAGTCACACGACGGTATAACATGCTAATACGTATATGCACGAAGTAGGGAACACGGAAGCACCAGGCAATAGGACGACCAAGTAAGCGGAGTAAACATAGTAAATTGAATGAAAGTTCATAGTTAGGAGCTTAAATGAATACTAAATTAAATTGAAAGGAGTGTAAGTTAAAAACAGAAGTCTCGGGGCGAGGTGGGAACACCAAACCCGTCATCGTGTTCATGAGCACGGTCAACCACAGGTAGGACATGTCCAAGGAAGAAACACAGGGGTTCTCCAGAACAGAATTGTGCGCACTACAGAGCCGAACGGAACCGGATAGAAACGGGGTAGCACCCGAGTCTCTGACCGGAGAAGGGAAGCATATATTCTCGCCGAGCCAATTAACAGCTAATGGTTGGTTTGGGCGAGACATGTCGTCGGGCATGTAAAAACCGATCACAGTAGAAAACGAGTAAAGTATAAGAAGAGGAAATACAAAAAGAATGGAAAAGATAAAAGAATAAGTAAACTAAAAGAATAAGAGGGAAATGAATGAAATCTACCAAATTGAGTATATTATATAGAAGTTTTCTTTAATATACTATGACCGTTTTATAGATTTTGTAGGGGGGGACATGAGGCTTAGGTGACATTGGAATTGAGGTCGTCGATCGTCCGCTGTACGAGTCAACCCTTTTGTTTTTGTTTTTGCCTTTAACTTGTCTAATTGTACTTTGAAAGACGATGGTATTTCCTTGACTTCGAATTGTGTTTCATTAAATTGTCTTGCTTTATTTTACTAGCGCATAGACATTGTTATGGTCCGGTTTGCGAACGTTTCAATCAGTATCTTCCTCCGCCACTTCATCATTAACGGGTTCAGGGGCGACATTATTCCTCCAGGACCTCCTCATTCGGGCTTCGACTTCATGCAATTGAGAGATTAAGGTACGTCTTCGCTCTTCCAAATCCTTATCTTCTTCGTTCTGATCTGCGGATCTAGAGCGTACGGGTGGTGAAAGGAGGGCGTTTTTATGAACATCAACTCGGCCAATTCTCTCTTATTCAAAGCATGTTGGCAAACACCGAGGCGGTGGAGGATAAAATATTGGTGCCTTTCGGATAGATACCCGCTACGGAAGGGCTGGGCAGTAACTTCCTGTGCCGGGGGATCTTCCGGGATTGATAACCTAGCCCCCGGTAATACAATACCCTCATTATTTGCCCGAGGGTTATTTCCTAGTTCTATTCTTCATCAACGACATCATCATCAGAATTCCGGGTTGTCATGATAGCAGTAATTCATCAATAAAGCTCTCAATATGATTAAATCTCGGTACTCACGGACGGCTCCAAACGGATCTAGTCGATTTATTTAATTATTTGGAATTCAATTTTTGTGGGGACACGAACGATATACGATGTTGGGCCCACAATATGTGAACTTACGTCCTCGGGAGAGCGAAACTCTACCTTGTTTTTCACTATGGTCATCAAAAGATACAAGTACAATCAAAGGATATTGAGAATCCAAATGAAAACAGTACGAAAAATGATCAAATCCACGCCATAGCGCCTGAATAGCCAAAAACTCGCGAGTGGTGTAGAAACTCGCGAGTCAGTTCACAATTTCGCGACTCAATTCACAATGTCGCGACTCAGGGACAAAAAGTCGCGACTGACGAGTCAACCAACAACCAACAGTTGGTTTGGACGAGACATGTATCGAGCATGTTACACTTGGCCATAGTAAAGTTTAAAAGGAAAGAAGAAGAAAGATAAGAAGGAGAGTTAGAAATAGAATGGAAAATCGGCACGTGAATAAAAGACAAGGTTTATGCATGCGTTTGTGTATCGCCTTTAAGAAATGAAATGGTAAGTAGAGTGTGTGATGTTTCCTTAAACGGATTGTGACTGCTTTACAGATTTGTAGGTAACGAAGATTAGGTATGAGGGGCATGGGAAGGAGATCGTCGGTTGATCGGTGCTAGAGTCCAGTCTTTTGGAACACTGTTAAATGATGTCGTTAAATCTTGATGCTTGTCGACTATGTTTTAATCTATGTATTGAATCTTAAGTTTTATTTAATATGCTTCTACCAATTCAGCTAGACCATTTTAGGGTCTTTACAATTAACTTGATATACCTTGTGTCATATGGTTAAACTATAGTTTAAATGCTTATGACATGAATTCATTTTGTTATTACTTGCATGTTAATTCCGTTATTCGGAAATACTTATTCTGTAGATATAACATGAACTCTTGAGGTTAGATTTTTATTCGTTTTTAGAAGCACGACGTATCATACACCTTTTGTTTTATATGATATGATTGAGGGGTATGACACATGTGATCCTGATTCTCTAAAAATTGCACATTCTTCCATTTTAAAGTTTAGTCTATATCCTTTTCTTGCAAGCTCGTTTATAGATAACCAATTTATTTCGATATTTGGAGCCCAAAACAATTTATCCTTAAAATAAAATAAAATTTGAACATAAACTTTCTAAAACAATTTATCTTTAGAATGAATTTATATTTTGAATATAAATTTTCTATTATTTGACTAATAGTCACCATTACCTTTATCCTCAATCCCAATTTATCATTATTCTTCTATTGCTAAATCAACCCCTGAAATAAATTCCCGACTTCGACAATTAACATAAATTTATTTGCTAAAACCAACCGAAAAGGAATAATGCCTCGCCTATTTAAATCTTAAATCCTATGCATTTCGTATACTAATCCGCACAACTCTTTGATCGATAGAAAGTATGTAAATAATAATACATAAATCTTTCATGTTTCCATGCGTAAGTTTCTTCACCTTGCAATTCCCTTACATAGACTAAGTATCCATCAGCTTCGCCCTCGTGTTTGTTCTCGCTATCAACAGCTTGAGTTGAGGTAGTCTCAATTATTAAAGGAGCTACTGATGGACTCCTTGGCTAAACTATCTATTACAGAGATTTGCGAGTAGTAGGTGTTGGAGAGAAAGTTGGGGTTGTTTCCTTGAGATGCATCACCCACAACCATGTGAGCATCATTTTGTACTTCATTAGCAACTTCAGCAACAGAATTTCCTCTTCGACAACTTTATCATCTCCATTTTCAACAGGGTTATGAACTTCGACAAATGGCTCCTCCATAGCATAATCCTCAGAAACCGGAATAGAAACAGAAGTGACCAAATTCGTTCGAGAAATGGCTACTCGAATTAACTACACAAAGGACAATTTGGCTTCTCAATTTCAGCCCCAAATCTGAGTTTAGAACCATCTCCTACTTGTAAATATGCCGAGGATAACGGGTGCACAAGCAATGAAATTTTCGCCTTCCCGGTGCCGTTTTCTACGAAGTCACAACATCAACCAAGGATTCCAACTACACAACCAAAGTCATCCTCAAGAACCAAAATATTATTCCAATCCTCTCGGCCGTGTAGAAGTATTTTCACACTCGCCCCCAACCCTAACATTTTATTTTTATTTTTATAATAGATGAGAAATGAGGCCAACATGTTTTGGGCCTCCAACCTAATATCTGATCTAATAATCATATAGCATTGTCTGATTATCTATATGAAAGTATCTTTTTACAATCAATAATGATCTATGGTTAATTTAACTATTAACCATAGAATTTTTTAATTATTAATCTATGGTGAAACACGTCTTAATAGAATTTTTTAATTATTGTAGTACAACTTAATTTATCTTATCTATACAAAATATATTGATTCACTCCTTATAATATATTATAAACTTTGTCATCTATTTTAATAGCTAATATAATATCTTGTATATAAATATTATCAAATTACATATCAAATAGTTTTCTCTAATTTATTTTAACCATCTAATATTATTCATGATATTAATGTTATTGTATCTTATACTTCACAATATATTCAACATATTATATATTAATTTATCATAATCTAAATTTATTGTTGACTATACGATTTCCATCGTCGCATCGTTTCTCGTTCATCTACCACTTATTATCGTTTCTTCATTATTAATTATAATTACCTTTTCTATTACATTTACACTAAAGTATACTTTTAATATATTCACTAATATTTATTAGAGATCTAATTCTACTAAATTTTGGGTTCTGACATTCAACCCACCTTAAAATGAGTTTCGTCCTCGAAACTCACCGTTAAAACGTGGCGAGGTCCGAAATGCAAACAGCGTGAGTAGCCCCGAAGCATGGAATGCATGGATGTGCCCGGAGCGTTGAGCCCGTGTGCTGTAAGCGTTTGGACCGATCCAAAGTGTCGGCCCTCGGGTGTCTTGGTTACACCTAACTCCATCTTTAGTCCTGAAACTTAAGTGGGTCTTTGGGTCGGTTATTTTAGATTGGCCAAGTTAACGGTTTTGGGCCGCGTAGGTTTCTTTCTTGTCATCCAGATTGGCCAATATCATTGGATATTCATCCAATACGGGGTACCCGGTCCCGGAGCCCTTATCAGTCAAAAATGAGTTTCCGGTCCTTTATGGATAAATTTAAAAAAACCACCGGTGGAATCAAGTTAGAGCTCAGAGACAAAATCGATATCCTACAGTAGCTCTTAGGACAATGCGGCCTATCGGCCAGTCTGGTGAGAAGGCCTTAGGAAAGCTAATGCAGAAGATTAATAAATATATTAAGGTAAATGAAGCGCTGGGACCGAACTACAAGAAGCCTAACGGGAATTCTGAGCTTGTGGTGATATTAGGGTATAATGCCTAGGAGACAACCATAAGAAGTAGGGGTTGTGACTGAGAAGCATGTTCTCTGCTGAAGAGAGATGAAAACGGGTGTATTGTGAGCTGCATCATAACCACGATCACCCGACGCTAAAATGTCTGCTACTGCAGAAGACAGTAGCGGCAATGACTAAGGAGAAGCCCAATTAGGATGAACCTAAGGGAAAACACGCTGAATAACCCCAAAGGGGTTATGACTTGATGGAACTATGTGAAAAATTAGCCGAATCATATCCATACAAATCACATTTAGATTTGGTAACTACAAGTGTATTCAAACGAAATAAAGGCTAAACTACGAATACATGTTGTATATACAAAATAAGTATGTTGGAAAACGAATGCGTTTGGCATGATAATCGATCGGGCATCCAGGGGACCGTACCTGAACCATTTGTGACAAACGGCCCTATGACCATTCCTTTACTTGGCGAAATTGAAACGTTAATTTTGAATTTCAAAAAGTATAATGGTAATTTCGCCTTATTTTTATTTGAATATTAAAATCCATACCTGCGCCCTTTCGTATTCTGTTACCTGTCAAGCGTGATGAGTGCGTACAGACTGCATTCATATGTGGTAAGCCTACGTGCCGCCAGTTTGCTATTGGTTGAGAATTTACTATTTGAATCGGGTTTTTGGGACTGTTCATCCCCTTCGACATTAGCGAAAAATATGTTGCGGCGAAAAAAGCTTTGTGATCTTCGTTCTCACTCACACTCTAACCTTCTTACCATGTTTTTCCAAGGTAAAAACCATGGCTCATCGCAAGGTTAGATACCAGCCATGTCCGAACTAGATATCGAGGAACTTAGGTCTAAGTTCTCGATCCCCGCTCAATATTCAATCTGGAAGGGAATGGAGGATGTCCCTTGTAAGTGCGGTTTATGTTTTCCGTTACACCCATTTGTAGCGGCCGTACTTCAAGAGATTCATTGCCCAACCTATGCCCTATTCCCGGGTAGTTATGTGTATATAGTAGCGTTTATTTTCTATTTTCACAAACAGGCATAGCCCCGACTTTAAACGTTTTTTTAGTTTGTTCTTAGTCGGGTCCCAAAAGGGTAGGAGGCTATTATGGGATAGTAGGTTATACTTCATAGGAATTCGGGCCGCATAGTGCGCTATAGTAGATAAGGAGGATTCCCTCCATGAATGGGAGTCCTATTATATATGGATAACCATCCCGAAGGTGGGCATGCTTAGGATGTGGACAATCATTACCCATCCGCATATAGGTAGGATGGACAGAACCCGGATCAACCCTTCTCACCAAGACACCGTTGATACTTTAGCGATGTTTCCCCCTCCCGAAGCACGCCTTAGGCGGATAGATATTCTTCGAGAGAATAGGTTAATAGAAATTGGGGTAGCAAGTAGCACTGTAGCCCCATCCCCGAAGGGGGGGTGTTTTCCTGTTCTGATTTGTCCGAAGGATCGGTTATGGAGTGAGTTATTATTAAGTTCACATATCTTGATCCTTATGAATTTCTTTTGTAGGCTCTACGCAAACAATGCCTAGCTCTCTATTCAAGCGTATGGCAGCAGCTTCGGACCGCCCCAATGAGTATCAACAGGATGCGATACAAGCTGCACAGCCTTCGGAGTCTGCGACTGGGGGCAATTTGGAATCATCGTCGGGAGGTAACACTCACATCCGCTCCACCTGTGCAAGCACGTTGACTCAACGGTGCACAAGGCAGCCCTCTAGTGGCAAGAGGTCCGCTCTGCGATTGATATGAGTGGTGGACGAGGTAATAACTACTAGAATTCGCTCTATGAGATTAGCCAGTATGAACCAAATCGGGAATTGCTCCCCTATCAGTCGTACAGTAATTAGTTTGTACTGTAGGGAGTCGTTCCATTGGAGATGGTTCTCCCGAGCCCGAATCTTGAGGCGAACGTCTCCCTACCGCCGGTCCCTTTGAGTAAAGAAAAGAAGGCGACCGTAGCTGAAGTCTGGAAGAAGCTGAAAAGGCTTAGGAAAGTGGGGGGAAGCTCCAGCCCCAGCCCCGAGCAAGGGGATAGTTTTGATGAACCTTGCCTCGGGCCCCAAGACGAACTCTGATTGGGAGTTTTCCTTGGACATGTTGGACAAGGTTAAAATGAGAAGAAGATATTGTCTTGGAGGAGCGCCTTTTTGGAAGGCTCCGCCTTTGTGGGAATCAAAACCTGGAAACGTTCAACGAGACATGTTAGGGCAGGAAGTGATTGAGGCAAAACTCGACATCGCAAAAATGGTGAGTTTTTCATTTCAAAAGATCTGTAGGTTCAGATTCTTATACTCTCTTTGTGTGCAGATGTTGTGTAAGGGTTTCACGGCCACGGTCACCGTCCATAAGAACCAAATGGACCAGTCAGTTCCCCAAGCAGTCCAAGATCAACTCTCCTTTGCCAAAAGTTTTTAAGTTGAAATAAAATATGGAGAGTTGGTGTCTATCTGGGAGGAGCGGGACACGCTAAATAAAGAATTGTTAGGAGCGGGGACGCAAGTTTCCCTCCTAGAAACTCAAATTTCTGAGCTGGACATGAAGTACAAGGCAGCTCAAGCAGAAGCATATTCCGCTAAGTCCACAGTCGTGGAGTTACAAGCCAAGTTGCGGGAGAAAGATGAGCCAAGTCTGAGCTTGGGCCCAACAAAAAAGAAACAATCTGAACGAACTTCTCCATCAGGCCCAGGAAGAAAAGGCGTGCTTGGAAGAAGATCTCGCTCATGCCTGTACCGTGGAGGAGATTTCGGTCCCGGAGGCTGTTTTTATGGTTTGCCCGGTCCTTGTTGTTATTCGCTTTGGCAGATAACATCCATGGGACCTACATTGCTAAGTACCTAAGCAACATGCGGGATCAGGTTAAGAAACAGTTCGGGCTTTCTCCTACCGATGAGAGGTTGAAGCTGATCGATCCTTTGGAAAAAGATAGTGATTTTAAGGCGATTCCTTCTTTGAAAGACCCTATTTTGGAGGACAATCCCTTCTTCCCCGTTTCGATGAGATGGAATTGCTAGTCAACCAGAAGGTTGCTAATCAGGAAGAAGAGCTGAAGCAACTTGCAGCCCTAGCCGGACAGAAGGAATGAGAGGATGAGGATAAGGAAGAGGGGAAGATAGGCTAGGATTATTTCCATACTTGTACCCTTATTTTTTTTACTTATTCTCATTGAAATAACTAGTTCTTCCTTCTCCATTTTCTCTTTTCATAGATTGAATGGTATTAAAAATAACTATGTTCGGATTTATTATAAATGATTAAGCTTGTTCTATGTAAGCTCTTTCATTCTTGATTTTTGCTAAGTCTAATTTCAGGGTTGTTCGATAGGCATAAGCTCTTCGGTCCCCGATTTTACCTTCGGTTGAGGTTTGGCTATGGTTAATTACTTTGGGTTTTTTGATGCACACGAGGAACACTCTTATTATGTCCTTTGGATCATGATCACATTGGAACGTCGTAGCCCCATTCTTTATGAGACCCATGACAAGCTTCGGCCGAGCCCCGGTTCTATACAAGTCCCGTGTCAGGCTTCGGTCAAGCTTCGGTTCTACATAAGTCCCAAATTGGGCTTGAGTTTGTGCTTTGATTGACTAATTCCAACCTTTATTCGTTATTTTCGTAGAAGATTAAAGGAGTATAAGGGATGTTAAAGAAGGGTTAAGGTCATCGAAGGGGATGTTTAATTCGTAGTGAGTTGTGGGAGTTTTGCAATCCATCCTCAGTACTCAGCAAGCGCAGGCGCATTTGACTCGTCAGAGCGGTCATGCCACTGGGGAGCCTTACAGATGAATTGCTACGATCACTAGTCCAGACTCGTCCAAAAGATCCAACTTTTGGATTGTTCAATCACTTAGCTAGAAACAGTTTTTATTATGCCTATTTGTATTCTATCTACGTTTAGAGGAATATATTTTTGGCTTAGAATTATCATTAATAATCAAATATTTACAAGAAATATCGCCTTAGATTCATGATATTCCAAGTTAGGGGATCTCATCACCATCTAACGTTTCCAATTTGTAAGCCTCAACTTCCAATTTCCTCAGGATTCGATAGGGTCCTTCCCAATTTCTGTCCAGTTTTCCAACGTTCCTATGAACCCTTATGTTTCTAAGGAAGAGGTTGCCTTATGAAAACTGTCTTGGTAGGACCCGTTTGTTATGGGACCGCTCCATAGTTCGCTAATAAGAACACATTCGTGCGTAAATCACATTTCTCTTTTATTCAATTATCTCAATGTCCAATAATCTCCTTTCGTCATTTATATGCTCATCATACTGAGTTATTCGAGGCGATCGGATGGACACGTCTACTGAACTAACAGCTTCATGAGAATCGAGATTCAAGGGTCGTGGAGCGAGGTGTGTTCTTATAAGCCTATAAAACTTCATAGATATGTTCAGGCCATTTTCCCCCAGATCCTCCAACTTAGTTTTAAATTCCTTCATGATAACTTTGTTAGATACCTCTGTGAGTCCATTGGTATGAGGATGAGCCACCTATGAGAAATGTTGGGTAATGACCAACTTAATACAGAAATCTAGAACGGTCCTTCTGCGAAACTGGAGTCCGTTGTCTGATACCAACACTCGGGGTACCCCGATGTGGCTTACAATGTTTCTCTATTAGAAGTGTCTTACAACCTTCACCGAAAAGATGGGCACTGCTTCTGCTTCGATTCACTTAGTAGAATATTCCACTTCCTCAATGCAAAACTTCCGTTGCCCTACTGATTGAGTGAACGGTCCAAGGACATCAATTCTCCATCTATCAAATGGATAGGGGAGCCCGTGATAGTTGTGGGACCAGAGCATGATATTGGCAAACAGCGCAGCGTTTGGTATACTTTTTGGCTTCTTCGAGCAATGCTGGCCAAAAATATCCGGCTCTAATAACGCGATGATATACGGATCGAGCCCTAGAGTGGATACCGCATATTCCTTCATGAACATAAATCATGACAGCTTCAGCCTCAATAGGAGATAGACATCAAAAGAGCGGTCCCTCGAAACTCTTTTTAAATAATCGCTCATCGCTCAAAACATATCTTTTAACTCGGAATTCAATTTTTCTTGCATGTGATGTGTTCTCAGGAATATATCCATGTGGGTTCCCCAGGAGATTCAGCAGCATCAATGTTCAAGCACTGAAGTTCATGGTATAACGACCCGATTTCCTCAAATGATTGTTCGGTCACAGGTATCTCGATCGAGCATCGGTTCTGGATATTGACCGATATAGTGCCCGGTCCTATGTTCGGTATGCTTGCAGCTAATTTGGCCAGCACGACAGCAACCTTATTCTGTTCTCGCTGAACATGATCAAGTGAAAATTCGCAGAACTTCTTACATAATACTATCTTATGTCCCTTTATATGGGTGGAGATATTATTTTAAAATACACAATCTAATCGTAATCTTCCACACATTATATCAACCGCCCTCGAGCTGAATAATACGACTTTGAGCTAGGTAAAAGTCAACCGCGCGAGGTTTGCAATTGGTGGCGCAGTCGTTGTTGACAGTATACACCAACCTCTGTGGATCATGTCTCCATTTTCCAATCGCACAGTTCGGAAGTCGAACGCCGATTTAATGCTGAAGA
This sequence comes from Utricularia reniformis, assembly GCA_009725065.1. Taxonomy (NCBI): domain Eukaryota; kingdom Viridiplantae; phylum Streptophyta; class Magnoliopsida; order Lamiales; family Lentibulariaceae; genus Utricularia; species Utricularia reniformis. The sequence continues at coordinate 140,648 of RWGZ01001018.1, forward strand.
TTCGGACCGGCTGTGGTGATCGCCTGACTTCATCGCGAGACAAGTGTCAAGGTGTCGATCGGATAAAATCGAGAAAAATATACCGATCGACTTATGCCTCATTATATCACTAAATCCAATCAGCTAGATCTAACCCACTATCATAATTAAGCACTTCTGCTTAAGAAACTTTCTGAAGCAAACGATCAAATCGTTGAAGAAAGGAATAAAGTTGTAGATGACAGAAACAAAACCTCGGCTAGAGGGGGAGCTAGCTGAAGCAAGGCGTTAAGTACAAGAATTCCCCCGAATTCAGGAGGAAAACAAGACCTTGAAAAAAAGAGTAGGTGTGGAAGCTGAATGGAAAAATAACGAAGAGAGCTAAAGTTGAAACCCTGCCCGCCCTCTTTGTTGTTAAGCTAGAAGCCGAGCGGAAAAATGTCGATCTTGCCACAAATGCACTTAAATATGTTGAGGAGTATTGTCACGCTCTCAAAGATCAAAAAGATAAAGTTCAACATTTCAGGAACTCTGTCAATGGCGTTCTCCAAGATATTACCATAAAGTGCTTGGAATATGACGGTCGGATTACCACTCTCCAGCAAGCGATCGACAAGCATAAAGAAGACAAATATCATCACTTTTGGATCGGTTCGTCGTCTCTCCAACATTTAAAAACCTGGCCTCAGGTTGGTTGAAGAGCAAAAGAATATAATAAAACAGCATATAGTCAACATCTTTGAGCTCAACCCCAAATCCAAAGACTGGGAGTTTGTGGATCCCCTTACTTTGAAGGGGACTTCAATCCTCGCTCGCAAATTGAAGTAGACGATCCCGATCCAGAATTTCATTCTCATTCCGATAGATTTGATAGTCTTGTTTTGGATAGGTTAGGAGCCTTGTCTTTTAACTCTTCATCCCCCTGAATGTGGTTTTGTAGCTTGTACATTTTATGATATTTAGTTTTTCTTTCTTTAATAACGCTCCAATATTAATAACTCAGATCGACAAAACCTTTTCGCTCAATGAGCGCCACAGTAGTAATAACTCCGATCAATAAGCTATTCGCCTCAATAACAAATACATGGAACGTCGGTTGCCATACTAAACTATCAACAAGTCGTTAAGTGTTATGTTTCTTACCGATCGACCAACCATTATTCCAGAATTTCAATATTTTATCTAAGTGTCATAGATTTTATCGATTGATCATTCAAACTTCCATTTGATACTCATAATATTAATCCATGGGGTGGAGTATATCAACGTAGTGGATAACTATATTCTATTTGGTATATATCTATATTCTAGAATATATGTGTCACCTATCATTCCCACTAGTTGAAACTTTGTGTGTTGACGATGTTGATTAGTGTAAAGAAAACTTAAACTTTGTATGCTTAAAAGTGAATTTCACTTAAACTTAAACTATGTGTGTTGACGAGGAATTTCACTTGTTGCCATAAAAGTGAAGTTCGACACAAATCACCACCGAAGAGATTTCCTGAAGTGGAACGTTCGACATAAATCACAGCCGAAGAGGTTTCCCGAGAAGTAACGTTCGACCCAGACCATGCAATGGCTGTTCAATCCACTAGGAGTCAACAACCATGGGGAATGCAATGACGAGATTTCCGAAGAGGTTATCGGTGATCGACACGTTCGGATCTTTCGATGGAACTTAACCGAAGAGGTCATGGGAACACAACGTTCGCCCCCGAGGTGCATAATGATGCATAAGTGTTGTCGGGCGTCACATTAGTCTATCATAGGCAACATGCAATTGTAAGAGAAGCTAGTAGCATTTTAATTCATTTAATTTGAAAAGGTTTAAAGTCTTTTCATAACCGATCAACACACACACTATAGTAGAAGATATTAACCCAACTATGGATAAATTCTCAGATGATCGACATTCGAAGATCATGAAAATTCATCCATATTCAACATTTCCAGTTTGTAAGTTCCTCCAAATAATATATCTTTAATTCTATAAGGACCTTCCCAACGACGATCAAGATTGCCAAGATTTTTTTGGCCCTCCACACTTCGAAGTTCCAAGTCTCCTTTCATAAAAGATCAAGTACTCACCTTTTTATTATAACATTTTTCCAAAATATGACGATGCCTTAATAGTCGATTATAGATATCCTCCTAATTTTCCTCAATCAAATCCAAATCCATTTTCCTCAATTCATCATTCTGCTCATCTAAATACATGGATCATCCTTTGCATCTTTAAAATGTTCTCCACTGGAACCAAAGCTTCCGATCCATAAACTAACGAAAAAGGCGTCTCACCCGTGGTATGGGTCGGGGTTGTTCGATATGCTCACAAAACTTCTTGTAGTCTATCGGATCAGATGCTACCTATGTCTTTCAGCTTTCTCTTTATTCCCTTGACTATCGCACGATTGGATACCTCTGTTAAATCGTTCTTTTGAGGATGTGAAATGAAAGAAAACATTTGTTTGATCCAAGCTCATCGCACATGTCCCGAGCCTTTCTACCAGTAAATTGTGTAGCATTTTCCGACACTAAAACCCGTGGTATACCATATCTTGAAATAATATTTTTCTAAAGGAACTTTTTAACGGCATCCTCAGTAATTGATGAGACAGGTTCAGCTTCAACCCATTTGGAAAATACTCTACAGCAAAGATACAAAACTTCCTTTGATTTATGGACCCAGGAAATGGGCCCAAAATGTCGATTCCCCACCTATCGAAAGGACAAGAGAGTAGGGTGGAATTTAATTCCGAACCTAGTTGTCGATGATAATTGGCATGATATTAATATGATTGACACTCCCCTAACGAAGTCTTTCGCATCAATCATCATGGTGGGCTAAAAGAAACCCAATCGACGGATGTTGAGGAACAATGATCTTGCTCCTGAATGGTTTCCACGTATCCCTTCATGCACCTTGCTAAGTGCCGATCGTCCTTCTAAAGGGCGAAGGCATCTCAACAATGGTCCATCAAAAGACTTCTTGTACAAGACTTGGTCCCGAAGAACGAATCTCCGCGCCGTTGATTCCAAACGTTGTCGCTCGTATCCTTCCTGAGGGTGTAGGTTCATCATTAACGTTCCTGACTATTTGCCCTTTGACTCTCCCCGGATCCGTCGATCGTGTCAAAAGTTGCAAGTCGATCGCCGGCTTTATACGCAAAAAGACTTGGATGGTTCCATCTTGCTACCAGGCATGCCAACGCATCAGCTTCCTGATTTTCTTCTATGGCACGTTAGACAACATAAAGGATTTCAAAGATTTCACAATTTTAACATCTTCCCTATACTGTTGCATGGCAGGCTCATGTGTGTCGAATGTCCCATCAACCTGTTCAGTGACCAACTTAGAATCCGGAAACCCACGGATATGCATTACTCCAATATCGAGAGCTAGGCGAATTCTTGTAATCAATGTCTCATATTCTGCAACAATATTAGAACAAGGGAAAGAAAGCTTTAATGCTGCATTTATATGCTCTCCTCTTGAAGTGATAAAACGATTTCCAACCCCAGCTTCTCCTTGTGTGGACCCATCGAAAAACATGTCCCAGACGTCATCTTCCTTCTTAGTGACCACCGAGGACCTCGTCATTTCTACCACAAAATCTTCCAAAACTTGAGCTTTGATTGCCCTTCAAGGAACAAACTCCAGATTCATTGCACTAAGTTGAATAGCCCATTTAGATAATCTTGTCGTTGTATCCGATTTGGATAAAACAGCTTCCATAGGTTGATCCGTAAAAACTTGAATAAGGCAGCCCTCAAAATAGTACTTCAACTCAAGAAAATTTTTCAATGTTGGTGTACATTGTTTCTGCCAGAAGCAGAGTGTGACTAACATAATACACCGGTCGATGCATCCTATTACCGATCGTCACCAAAGCAGCGCTGACTGCGACGGTCGAGAGTTCCAAATAAAGGCCTAGAGGTACGTCGTTCGTCAGACTCGCTAACAGAGGCGTGTTTGACAAATACTTCCTTAAATCGTCGAACGCCAGCTCACACTCTTGGTCACATTCCAACTTGTTACCCTGTCGAAGGAGTTTGAAGAACAGCAAAGCCTGATCGGCAGACCTGGAAATAAATCGGTTCAATGTAGCCAGACGACCAGTTAGTCTCCGAAATTCCTTTTTCGTTTGGGGCGGAGTTATCTCCATGATGGCTTTTGTTTTCTCTGGATTTTGACTCTATTCCTCTTTCCGAGACTTAGTGCCCCAGAAACTTGCTGCTACGAATGCCGAAGCAACATTTGGAAGGATTAAGCTTTAGTTGATATTTTCGACACACTTCAAAACACTTCGACAAACAAGAAATATTGTCCTCATCATTCATCGATTTAACAATTATGTCATCCACATACACCTCCAATTCTATTCCTATAAAATATTTGAATATTAAATTAACTAACTTCGGGTAAGTAGCCCTGACGTTCTTCAATCTGAACGGCGTCGCAGTATAGCAAAATACGTCACTATGCGTCACAAACGAATATTTCTTTTAATCCTCAATAGCAAGAAAAATTTGGTGATATAAGGAGTATGCATCCATGGTACTCATCAGTGTGCTCTCGATAACACCGCGACCAGCCTGTCAATGTGTGGATGGGGTAGGGATCGGACTCACATAATTTATTCAGCCCCTTGTATTCGACACACATTCGTCATTTTCCTCTTGCTTTTGGTACCACCATAGGATTGGCCACCCACTCAGAATATTTGATTTCCTTTACGTACCCGGGGGCCACCAATTTTGCAGTTTTCTGCCCAGTAATTAATACAACATGTGGTGAAAAACGATTCAATTTTTGTCTTACTGGTGGAGCGTCAGGATGAGTATTAATACAATGCTCCATCACCTATTTGTCTATCTCCCGCAAGTCCTTCGAACTCCAAACAAAGACCTCCACGTTATCCTGCGTAGATTCTCATAAGCATACTCCAAATCTAATAAAAAATGTTTTACAATATCTCTCTTAATGGGTTAACCCATTGCCTCACTGAAGAAGCCTGGACGACGATCTGTATCCAGCGACGGTCGTCGCCTTTTTATTGCGTCCAGTTCTGCTATCAACTCATCAAAGCGAGCTTGGTCTGTATCAACAGCCTGTTAAGGCAACTCGTTATGAGGTCGTCCTTGTAACACTCCACACTTTTAGAGATCTTTTCAGTTAAGAATTAAGGTACATTAGAGTGATATAAGGATGAACATATATATTTTATTAGACATGGTCAAAGAAAGACTTCATATTTCATTTATTTTTGTTGTCAAGTTGCTATTGGTGGCTTGGGGATTAGCTTGGATGTGTCCCACCAATAATTATACTCTAGAATTCATTCTTATCCTCAAAAGTCACGCAAGAAATTGGAGCTAAGGCGGAAAACCAACAAAAACGCGAAATTTCAGCAGCAACACCAAAACGGAAAAGTTGTAAGTAAGTGGGAGGAAATTATGTTCTAAGTTCGTTAGAGTTGAATTTTGGTTCTAAGGAAGATTTTACAACAGGTCTAGGTCAGTTCTGAAGGTTTTAGAAGAGTTAAATCAGGAAGAAACCGAAGGTGAGTGGGATGAATGAGAGAACATGTAGGTTAGAAATCATATGCATTCATGTTTATATGCATTCATGTTTTTTCTATATGTTACGAATTTCGCTGTTATTTCAATGGATGTCATGTGATTATGATTTTTACATGTATAAAAACCTCTGTGTGTCTAGTTTCAGAGGAATTTTACGTTTTATGAAAACCGAAATCAGACCATCAAATTATTTTACGTTTTTCAGAATTAGTACAGTTTATTCCCTGCAGCCAGGGCACCATGTTGCTGGTCTGTTTTCTCATGTTTAGAGAGCTTATTTGAAAATGGTTTCTTTTATACAGTTTTAGAAAAGTTCATTAGCTTTCACATGAATATTTTTACATGATTTTTGGACATCATTTGAGCTCTCAAAAACGTATGTATTTAAAGTGTCGACAGACTGTTGTGCAGTTTTTCAGAAATTTCAGAATATGTATGTTATGTGATATTATATGAAAATTCGAGAGTTTGTGGACGCACAACTCTGACAACATGTCAGGAGCATGGTTTCAGTCACGTTATGATCTAGATCATCAGTTTCAGTTATGTGATCACATCAGATATGATTATGAAGGAGTGAGGTATGGCTGAAAGTCGGAAATGTTAGATGGATTGGTCGCGCTTTCTGTCCGTTTCTGATACTAGGCGACTCATGACTTATGTTCCTTGATTCTTGGTGATGCGTAAGCCAAGGATTAAGGCAGGGGCCAGGACTGTTATGCTGGTAAATTGAACATGATAAGAGCAACAGTCTGCAATTATGTGATTATGTTTATGTTATGTGCTACGTTTATGTTGTGTGATGATACTTGTTGCATAATTATATTGTTATTATTTATCATCACTCTCAGGACCACTCAATGAACAATTGTAAAACAGGTAGTGAAGATGATCAGTAGATTAGATGCTGTCAAGATCGTCTGAGGTGAAGAAGTAGTTTCTTAGTTTGTAAGAACTTTGGTTTGGTTTATATGTTGTATTTAGAACAGTAAATTAGCTTCCGCTGTGTATGAAAGAATAATTGGTATATTGAGTTTTATGTAGAGCTTTGTGTTTTAATTTATTAGAGCACGGTATCATGCCTTCGTATTATGAGAAATAGATGTAATTAAATTGGAATAGATGTAGAGGGGCATGACAGTCTTCCAGCACCAACATTCACATTACAGGATTTGGAAGCTGTCGTAAGGAAGGTGGTACTGGAAATTACGGCGGAGAAAAGTGGAACAGAACCACCGGCTATCTCAAGCCCTGTTCCCAGAGACAGAGGATATGAAAGTGATCCCGACGAACGCAGCACTGATGAGGAAGAAACCTTCAGGCGTGGCGTCAATACGAGGAGGCCTAGATATCGATCTACTCCTCCCCCTCCGGCCAGAGGTCTAACTCCCGCTCCTAGAAATGACCAAGAGCAGATGCAGTGACGAATAGATGAGCTCACCAGGGAGTTGGAGAATATGCGTGCATTGAAGGATTGCGGACCGAATCTGGGACGCAATCCTGGCTTATTTGACAGGGCCATGGAGGCCCCTATCAGGATGACGATTGGTGGCATAATTTACATGCTGTCCAAGCGTCATCCCAGCAATCTGAAGGCGTATCAGCCGCCTTGGGAGATTTGATGCTCCCCTTTTCAGAAGAAATCTGGGCAGCGGTCCCAGATCGACATTATCGCANACTACCCGAGTAGGAGTGAAATATTTACGCCAGTCTAAGGATTGTACCCTGAACCTGGCGCTACTTCTATTCGGTCAGCGAAGGTATCCTACGTTTACCTACTCTTGCGGAGGAGAACGGGAAAGGTCCGATTGGTGATGGTGGAGCGTGCTAGCAAGTGTAATGCATAGTGACATCCGCCTCTCCCGATGGTTAAGTGGGTAAAACCTATTAACGTGAGGGACTCGATCCGTCTAAGCGGAAGTGAAATATTTACGTCAGACTAAGGATTGTACCATGAACCTGACGCTACTTCCACCTAGATAGTGAGAGCCCCCAACGCTTTTCGGTAAAGTGCGGGATAGGTCCAGATTTGAGGATGATGGTATAGCGTGCTAGCAAGTGTAAAGCATAGTGGCATCCGTCTCCTCCGTTATCAAACTGGGACCTTTTAGTCCGGTGTACTGGATCCATCTAGGCGGAAGTGAAATATTTACGTCAGTCTAAGGATTGTACCCTGAACCTGATGCTACTTCGGTCTAGATGGTGAAGGCTCTCCGGTGCGAAGCACCTGATCTATCCGAGTAGGAGTGAAATATTTACGCCAGTCTAAGGATTGTACCCTGAAGCTGGCGCTACTTCTATTCGGGCAGTGAAGGTTTCCTACGTTTACTTACCTTTGAGGAGAACGGGAAAGGTCTAGATGAGATGCATGTAATGGTTGCGGTTCGTGATTGTATTTGAGGCCGAAAGACATCTGTCTCCTCCGTTCTCCCACAAGGACCTATTGGTCTAGGGGATTGGATCTATCTAGGCGGAAGGGAAAAATTTTCGTCAGTCTAAGGATTGTACCCTGAACCTGACACTACTTACGTCTAGATAGTGAAGGTCCTCTAGTGCGAGGCACCTGAGCCACTCGAATAGGAGTGAAATATTTACGCCAGTCTAAGGATTGTACCCTGAACCTGACGCTACTTCTATTCGAGCAGTGATGGTTTCCTACGTTTATTTTCTATTGCGGAGGAGAACTGGAAAGGTCAGGCCGAGTAAGGATTGGATGATTATGGATGCAAGTTTATACCTAGAAAAAAAATGTGAGGGGCGCTACTTGAGGCCCACGGGTGCATGTTCAGACCCGAGCATATGTGATTAGTCAGGGTGCTTGGTGAGGCCTTGGAGTAGTGGGTGCTTGTTGAGACCCAAAAGTTATGATTAGTCAGGGTGCTTGGTGAGACCCTGGACTCGTGGGTGCTTGTTGAGACCCAAAAGTTATGATTAGTCAGGGTGCTTGGTGAGGCCTTGGACTTGTCGGTGCTTTATCAGACCCAGAAGTGGAAGTGATGTCGGATGCTCGTTGAGATCCACGAAAAGACAACTTCCTCCTCCATGGTCCTCAAAAGGCCACCTAAGCCAAGATACTGGATCTTCCTATGCGAGAGTGAAAAATTTACGTCAGTCTAAGGATTGTACACTGAACCTGACGCTACTTCCGTATAGGAAGAGATGGCTCTCTCTGACGCGAGGTACTCGATCTATCCAGGTGGGAGTGAAAAATTTACGTCAGTCTAAGGATTGTACCTTGAACCTGACGCTACTTTCACCTAGACTGTGAAGGCTTCCTACGCTAATTTTTTGGAGGAGAACGGAACATGTCGCTCTAAGTAAGCGGTGTTGGGTGCTCGTTTAGGTCCAATACCATGACTTGAGGAATTCTATTTATGATCAAAGCGACCATGTGATAGTCTTATGGTATGGTTTTCACTATTTATGATCGGGTGTTCTCATTTACGATCAAAGTGACCAAGTGATGACCTTATGGCATCAATTTCCATTATTTATGTTCGGGTATTCACAATTATTATCTATGTTTTAAAGTAATATCCCTATAAAATGGATCATTTTATGAGAATTTATCGCATGGATTAATTATCTATTTATGAATGACCAATGAATCATATTTATTGATTTCATTTGGATAAACGATTAAAATGGAAAATATTCATCTTATGGTACGAATACCACTAAATTCTATTATAACTGAGGACTCCCAGTTATGACCAAAGTGATCAAATGGATGGCCGATAACAAGGAATATTTTGTTAAAGAGTCTTATCTTGCTCGTTATATAAGGATGTTTTATAGCATTTATATTTGCCGATTTTATGCTTAAGAGATCTTATTGATGATACCTTATGACACAATTGTTTGCTAACTGGTGAATAAGCAACTTTATAGACAGTCGAAAATTCTCGAGAAATATTGTAAAGATGTATACGAAGTGGAGTTGTTCCGAACACTATGTAAGGAAAGACAATAGACTCATCCATGTCACACAATAGTAATTGGTTAAGTTGGTAAAACCACCTCACACGAAGGGATATCTTCCTCATGTAGCTCAAACAATGATGCGTTGCTCACTTACGATCTTTTTATTATCATTTACAAGAAAGTTATGTTACGATCTCATTTACGATCAGAGATGCCCACTTGGGATCCGTACGAAAATGATCAATTAATTATCTCCAAAAGATCCATACTCTTTTCACATATGGTGAATGACTCTTAAGTAGTTTATGGATTCCTCGGGTTCATTATTTATGAAGGGGAAGAATTAGCACGCTGTTGTATAACATGCGTGTCTTTATTTATGGCCATAAGACCTAGATAATTATTGTCTGCATGACATAGATTATTCTATTACTATTTGAGATGTCATAAAGTCGTTCAATGGATGACATAGATTTTCTTACTGAGATAATCTGAATATAGCAACAACAGATAAAGAGAATTCGTTTTAAAGAAAAGTGGGGACTTCTTTTATAAAAGGAAACATACGAGGAATCAATATTGAGAAGATGAAAATATAACGGTTCTCGACTTTCTTATGAGGCATTTTTATGTTCTTGCTGGTTTTAGGTTTTTTCCTACATGATTCTCAGTCGGGGATCTTGGTGTTCTTTTCTTATAACTCGTAGATTTCAGCTAACATCTTCCAAGGAGAAGCATCCCCAGCAATAAAGAAATTACTTAAGGATAGAATCTGAATTCCCACACGGTATATATTGGAAGCATGAATAGAGGAAAGATAATGATTCAGCCTCAGTCGGCATCTCCCCAACATAATATTCGATGGGCAGCAAAGTCATAATCAGCCTCTTACTAAATTTGAGTGCATGGAATTGATGAATCGAAGCGGCACGACATAAATTCAGGGTACACTAAAATGCATCGGTACGCAAAGCAAAGAGCGATACATATAGGAACATATTATCCGAGATGAAAAGTGTTGAAATTCTCGCTTGAGCTGGGAATCTGATACCCATAATGTCTTCGAGACAATTTCAGCCTTACTCATTTTCTTCGCAAAAAAGTGTACGAATGATTACTTAACTTCGTGACGAGCCGGCATAATGTGGTTTACGACTCAGAATCTGAATCTGCAAACCAGGGGACTATTGATATTGTCCGGGGTTATTTAGGTAATTATGATACCCCTAGGCTCGTCTGACATGACTAAAAGGTATCTTCGATTTTCTATTACGTTTATTGAACAATGTGATATCGAGGGTAGTCTCGTAATTTGGTCATGTCAGGCCCACGTATGAGGATTCTGATGGTGTTTGGAGCAGTTTTGGATGATTTCGGTTTGAAATGATGCCAATGGTATTTTCGTAATTTGGACACCACCGGGTCCGATTGGTACGATCACTATGGTATTTTCGGTATTCTGAGGTGATTTGTGGTTGAAATGGTGACAGATGTATTTTGGTAATTTGGACGCACCGGGTCCGATGCGTACGCCCACTACGGTATTTTCTGTAATGTGAGGTATTCTTACTTGCTTTAGGCATCCGGAGGACGCATGGAAAGTTTCCGAAGGAGTCACGAGTATTATTGCATAATTCCGAGTTGGAGTGTCGTTAGGGGTATTTTCGTAATTTGATGTCCAGAAGATGTTATGGCAAATATTATGTGAGAGTTTGGATATCTGATGAGTATTGTTGAGATAGATCTCTGCTGAGTGTATTTTGGCTTATTTCTGCAAGTTACGAGCCGATCAAGAGGCATTGCGAGTAATCGGGGACATTACGATNCGAGTCAGCCTTCGTTCCCCTGACTCGCGACTAACCTAGCCGCGACGAACCGCCTCTGAACCAATCCGCGACGAATCACACTTTGAAGCCAAACCGCGACGAGTCACTCACTCGTCGCGACTAGCCTTTTGTCGCGCCCAATCCACCTTCTGCACTGTTCATTCGCGCCGAGTGCAGTGTAACTACGTATTCGATCGTTTCTCGATCCGTTTTCACCCGTTTTATCGTTATTATCCCATTGTATTTGTATCATTTGCTCATCATAGTGAAAACCAAGGTAGAGCATCGCTCTCCCGAGGACGTAAGCCCACACATTGTGGGCCCAACCTCGTATATTGCTCGTGTCCCCACAAAACACAAATTACGAATTAATCATAAAATTGACTGATCTAAGAATAAATATATAAAACATTTTTAGATAAGATCACGATGAATAGTAAATTCGCGATAAAACAGTAAATCCGGCGTGAATAGTAAATTCGCGATAAAACAGTAACTCCGGTGGTGAATAGTGATATCGCGATGAATAGTAAATTCACGATAAAACAGTAAATCCGGCGTGAATAGTAAATCCGCGATAAAACAATAACTCCGGCGGTGAATAGTGAAATCCGCGATAAACAGTACTCCGACGGTGAATAGTATTTCCGTGAAAAATAGTAAACTCCGGGATGAATAGTGAAATCCGCGATGAATAATACCTCCGTCAATAAATAGCAACTCCGGCGATGAATAGTAACTACGGTTGAATAGTGCCTCTAGTATGAACAGTAAATCTGCAATGAATAATGATTCAACGATATCGTCCCTACCGTTATTATCGAGTTCATTTCTTCCCCCAGATCGAGCTTATATCATTTATTTGATTGAATAGACCATATTTTGTAATGTTGTACTTTATTATAGTAAAACACCCAGGAAGAGCTTCGCTCTCCCGAGGACGTAAGCTCACACATTGTGGGTCCAACCTCGTAATTCTTTTTGTCTTAACAATATCAAAAAAAAAAATTGAATTGACTGATAAAAAATACCAAAAATATTTTAAGACTAGATCAAGATATATTTTTAAAATACAAAATCTAATTGTAATCTTAAACACATCCTATAACCCGCCCTCGAGCTGATTTATGTGGCTTTGAGCTCGGTAAAAATCGTTCGGCGATGTCTAGAATTGGTGGCGCGGCCTTTGTTGATATTAATCACCAACCACTATCGATCATGTGTCCATTTACCGATCGCACCGTTCGGATGATGAACATCGCTTTGATGCTGATGATTCCGATCCGGTGTGGCGATCGTCTGACATCATCATGAGGCAAGTGTTAGGGTGTAGATTGGACACAATCAAGAAAAATGTACCGATCGACTTATGCCTCATTATTTAACTAAATCCAATCAGCTAGATCTGACCCGTTATCATTATTAATGCATTAACAATCCTCAATAACACCAATACACATTGCGGCAACCAATAACACCAATAACAACAATCCTAAAAATAATAAAAATATAATAAAGAAGTCAATTCAAAAAGTTTCAAAGTAATGTTATCAAATTTTTGCTTCCCAAATAAAAAACCCGAAAACTCCAATTATATTTTAACCCATGTCAAATTGATGATCTCTTAGTGCTACAATAAAGAATCGAAACAAAAAAAGAAGAATAAAATAGAAATAAATCATTTTGATCTAAAATCCGTAATACATCCTTAATATCATTTCTATGGTGAAGAAACAGGGTGGGAGAACTCCTTACCAAGGAAGTCATAATGGTCAATACCGTTGGTTCAGGTAACGACTATTATGAACGATTTTTCCAATATATCTTTGGTATACCAATAATATATCGAAATATCGATGTATCTATCATGATCGATATATCGGGCGGTATATCACCGGTATGACTTCTTTGCTCCTAACACTAGGAACATAAAAAGAATGCATATAAAAATACATTTGTTAAGATAAGTGTATATATGTAAATGATGCATTAGAATGCAAGATGATTTTTAAAAATCAAGAATTTATAGGATTTTAGATTGTAATGTAAAATGTTAAAATGCATGATGCGTTTTAATTAATAATGAGAATTTAAAATAGTTAAGAGTGTTCTATATCGTTTTTTAAAATGCATTATGCATTTTATGATGTATGATGTATTTTTAAAATTCATCCAGAACACAATCTTAGTAATTTTCTTAATTAGGCACACATAACTTAGTAGCATGCAAAAGCTTAAATTAGAGTGACACAGCTATGGGTGGTAAACCCAATCGTTGAACCGCGTAACCGAACCGAATAGATTTTCATCAATTAAATGATGTATGTCATATGGTTTATTATTTTTTACGGTTTGTCTTCATATCGGTTAAAAAGATTATACGATTGATAATCGGTTTAATTTATAAATATAGATTTCGATGTTGGTTAACCGATTAACATATTTAATGTGAGTCTTTTATTTGTTTAGAATTCTTTTAGTATTTCGGATTTCTTGTTTTCAAATTTAAGTTTTTGTAATTGGCAATCTTTCTAATCATGATAAGTGTTTATTTTGATAATAAGAATATCTTTTTTTACCAAATTCATTATATTATATTTGTGTTTATCCGAGATCTTTATTTATTGTTCATTTGATTATCGAATTTCTTATAATTCAATTATTTTTGAAAAGCGATTCTTCACTCCTTTAGCTACACGAGTGAAATATGCCGATTTTCTTTGATAATTTGTGAATAAAATGAAATGATGAATTCAAGAGAATTTAATTGTATTTTGGGATTGATTCGTCATTGTTGTTAAATCGTTATCTAAACTCCAGTCCGACTTCCATATTTAGATCTAGATTAACATAATCCATTTCAAATTAAATTTTGAATAGGGGCATTAGATCCATGGTCGAAAGCCCAACAATATCCAAATTTCAAATTTCTCTATTATTGACAATTTTGAAAATTTGAATAACTCAATAGGGGCATATTCGAAAAGTAGAAATCAAACTCCCAAAAAAATCGATTAACTATGCAACATTGTTTGTAGGAAGTTTTTGAAAAATTATCGGTTAAACGGTAATCGGTTAACCGTCGATTTCGGTCGGTTTCAGTTTCAATCAGTCATAAATTCATAAAACAGATAAATGATGTGGTTTTAGTTATCGAAAAACGGCTACAAAACCGATTACCCGCAAAAGTTTTAAACCGTTTAACTGTTTAACTAACCGAATCGCACCCCTAGTCACAGCCGTTATCATAATATCCTCTTGGAAACTTGCTCGAGCTTAGCAGCACTATCCCATTTTTTCTTCAATATTCATCCCCAAAAACACCATTCTAATTATTTTCACTATTCATGGCAGAAATAATATTCTGCCATGTTGAGATTCAACTCTTGAAACTTTTTTATTTATGTATATTGAGATTACAAACCATTTCCCACTTCCAAGGGGCCTGTATTTGTAAAAAAACAAGGTCCATTAGGTCCATGGTCGAAAGCCCAACAATATCCACTTCAGCTCGTTTTGACCCATTTTTTTCAAAAAACGCACGATTTCACCCGGATATCTATCGTAATGTCTCGGGTTGCTTAGGAATCATCTCGATAGACCCATCACCTGCGAAAATACGCAAAAATACACTCGACGTGATTCCATCTCAATAATGTTCCAAATATAACAAACTACCACCGAATTCTACACTCGACGTAATGTCTTTCGGGCACCAAATTATGAAAATAACACTGGTGCCATTTCAACGACCATTAGAAATCCTTCCATGCTACCCTGGGATGCCCAGATTATGAAAATACACGCGAAGTCACTTCATCTTGAAATAATATTAGAAAACTGAAAATACCATTGATAATTCACCATTATGACTTGAAAAAACTCAAGAAAAATAAAAAAATATGCAACAAGCTTCCCAGTGTATCCAAATTATGAAAATACCCCCGAACAATATCAGGCTTGCGACAAAACTACTTGTAAACTTCTCGAGAGTCCACGTTTGCTTTGGTGCAAGGATCGGAAGCAACCAACCTCATCGAGGTATATATCAAGACTCCCCACGTGGAGCTATATGATGAGGATCTCAATGTTGAAAGGAGGTAATTGAATCTCAAACTGTTGGAAGTGAAAAAGGATGCCATACTTGAGAATATGTTCTTATCAAAAGGCCATGGTTTGGACCAAAAATTTGTGTATGGATCAAAGAATTCTCATAAAATGACCTATTTTTGTTGAGAATCTAATTCCAAAAGAATGATGGAAAATCTTATCGGAATTGGGAGGGGACATACCATATCATCTAGAAATTAGGTGGAGATTGCTTTAAATTAGAGATCCTTGATAGAGATGAAGTTCCCCGAACGTGGATCATTATAAACCTAAAACAATATTTACATGTTTATCCTTGACAATTCGTTACAACCTATACTTTATACAAATGAATGATCAAAGTCATATCCACATCTTTCTGAAGCACCTACATACAAAGAAGGACCGAAGTTGGTAAGGATCGATGAATGATTTGTCCTGAAAATTAGAACTTCTTAATGATGTTACACACTCCATAAACGGGGTAATGAGGTCCAAAGATAAGGCATTCAACTTCAGCTTGGTTGGATATTTCTCATTGTACCACATAAAGTATTCAAAATATTTGTTCTTCTAAGAGATGACCACTACTTATCAGTCCTACACTACACCATGTCCCTGCTTTAGCCTCCAATTGCTCATGAACTCTGAGTTTAGATTGGATCGACGATCTACATTTTGTGCTAGCATTGAAATTGTCAAAACATTATTGGATTTGGTAGCATGAGCGGGCTGGGATTTCTTAGGCACACTAAAATAGAGAGTGTTTTCCATCAACACCTTTCTATTCCTCTTATCTAAGACGGTAACCGGGGTTTTGGAGTTGCTTCCTCCTTGCTGCATAGCTGGGGTCGGGAGAACTTCCACTACCTTGATTGAACTCTAGAAGAGGAAATTTATGATATGTAGACTTATTGGAGAGTTATATCCCATTCCGAAGTACATCAAATTTGTAACCAACCAGATGAGTGATTAAAAAGGGATTACGATAGTGTAGTTTCCTATACTTTCTTTAGAAATCTTAGCGATATAAGTCGAACGAAGGGAGAAGGTTGAAAAGAGGACTAAAAGAAATGAGGGACAAAAAGATCATTTATACAAATTATGAGAGCTATAAATATGAGTAGAAAAAGACAAGGAATTGTCATTTGACACTTAGGAATGAGAAAACCAGAGAAAGCATCGCCCGAGAAATTCCTCTCAAATTTCAATGAAATTGCACGTGAATTTCACAAATTCATCGTGAATTTAGCAAATTCCTCATAAATTTGGATTGCTTTGCAAATTCATCGCGCATTTGGGGGCTTATTTGCAATTTAGGGTGTACAACATAATTCATTGAGAAAACAAGACGATTCGTCTCTCAAATGTGACAAAAGAGGATTTGTGCAGACCTAAGGTAAAGTAACGAGTAAACAATAGCGAAAGGGTGATATTGGGTCACACGATAGTATAATAAGGTAATTTGTGTACGCATGAAAGGAAAAATGAGGAAGCATACCACACAAGGATGATCAGGTAAGCGAAATAAACACGGTAAATTAAGGGAATGTTCACGAATAGGAATCAAAGTAAAGTAAAGTACATTTAAAAGGAAATAACATAAAGGAGAAGACTCAAGGTGACGTGAAAACACTAAAATCGGCATCGTGTTCATGAGCACGGTCAGAATCAAATAGCGAATATGCGAGAAAGGAAAACAAGCATTCCTAGAAATGAGACTTGTACGTAGCATACAGCCGAATTGAACTGGATATGAACAAAGTAGCGCATGAGTCCCTTCCCACGGAGTGGAAGCATATAGGCTTGTCGAGTCACCTAGAGCTAATAGACAATTTTGGCAAGACATGTCACAATAAAGGGATAGGAAAATATAAGAAACGAGGGAAAAGCAAGATAAGACAAAATTGCGAGTTTTACCTTGAAATTAAGCAAGTTTCTTTTAATAAACCGTGACCGCATTACAAATTTTGTAAGCGATGAAGCCAATTCGTAGACAGGAAGGGAGAAATTTATCATTCGTTGAATGTTCGTGTTGACCCTTTTACTTTTAGATTCTAGTGGTTGTCTACTTGTCAAATTTAAGTTGTTCGTCTCTACGTTCTGAACTATGTTTCAAGTGAATGCTTCCATTAATTCAAGTTGTCTCATGGTATATATGGCTAGGAAGATTTATGGGCATTAAAAAATAAGGGCATTGAAAGAAATTTGTGATTTACATTATGCTCCAAATTTGTAAAAGAAATTTCTTGTGTGAATTAGGGAGTGGATGTCCGACTGAGAAGATGACCTAATGTGGGCCAAATTCATGGCAACCTCCAATAGACATGGTAGTGACAAATCAATCACATAACATTTTCGAATTAAAATGTATACCAAGGTGGGAGCGAGGGCCGTTGTTGTTCCCCGGAGTCACCTAGGGAGAAATCATCATCTAGAGTGTGGAGCTACATATTTGATTAGGGTATCCTGCAAAAGAATTCATAAGGATCGAAAGAGACCAACATTGGCAAAATCAAGTACTAGAGCTTATGAAGTGTGGGGCTTAATGTTATTGCTTTCTAGAGGGAATAACGTCGAGACTCATTGTTCTTGTTTTTTATCAATCTATATGCTCTTAAGACATCGATGCATTTCAACTGCTTCTCTACCGAAGGATAGAGAGTCATAGTGTCTCTCATGTCCAAAGGTGAAGGTTTAAATTTGGACAAATCGAGTTTCTGTATATTGTAGTCAATCCAAGACTTGACAACAACAATCTCCTCCTTGGGGATTATGATCGAGACAACATATGATGAAGGCAATCATTTTGTCTATAAGTACATGATATTACCCGTGGATATTTTCGGTATTATGATACCCCGGGAGGTTGTCTGACATGGCTAAATGATATTTTCGGTCTTTTAGTATATTTACGAAATAATGCAATTTTGGGGCTTTTCTTATAATTCGGACATCCCTGGTCCACGTATGAGTTTTCAAATGACATTTCGAGGAGATTTGGATAAATTCGGGCCCGAACGGATCCAAGGGTATTTTCATAATTTGGCACACAAAGAGCGCACCGGCAAGTTTTGGTGATATTTCAGGCTATCTAATCAATATTTAGAGATAAGAAACTGGTCAACGGTATTTCCCAATATCTTCTCATCGTTATTTCTTACTAGAATTCAACTGGTATGCATTCCTGAAACTCCGAGACGGTGTTACACTTATTCCGTTTGAATTGAATATTTTATGAGTAATTTGGGCTAAATTAATTGAAATTGGGCTTATGGACATGAAACTAACTTAGTGAGCTTAGTTTTTCTATAAATATAAGTACCAATGCACTAAAAAAAGGTTCAAACTCTTAACATGCTTCCCAAGTCAAAGTTTTCACTTGAACTCACCCCGGGCCTCGCGACTTTCTATTCAGTCTCGAGTTTGTGCTCGCTCACGACTTTCTACACTATTCCATTGGTCCCGGAGTTTCATATCTTATTAAGTTAACGCTTTCGAGAGATTTCGTTCCCAGTCGCGAGTTTCTGTTCCCCGCAGTCGCGACTTTGTGTTCTCTCGCGTGTTTCTATACCTTGCAGTCGCGACTTTGTGTCCTGTCGTGACTTTGTGCTCTAACTCGTGAGTTTTAGGCTTGACTCGCGAGTTTTTTGCAATTCTAGCTCAATAGAGTGAATTTGATTGTTTTTCAAGTCATTTTTATTCTGATTGTGGATATCCTTCAATTGTAATTGTATACTTTGGTTGTTATTGTAATAACCCGAGAATTTAGAAAACTAGCAAACTAATAAATATACTTAATATATAAAACGAAAGTATGAGAAGTCATGAAAAGATGATAGATAGATATATTTTGGAAAAGCATCAAAAAATAATATGTTCGATAGAAATATGGAAGTTCAAAGTAAACTAAATAAAAGTAAATTAAGATATCATATAATAAATACAACGAGAATTAGAAGGTAATGAATATAATTATAAGCAAATAAGATTACGTAAGTAAACTATGTTGAAGAGAAACTATTTAATAAGTGGTTTGGTAATATCAAATATGACACATTATAAGATATTATCTTATGAATTAAAAGAATAATCATTGAAACTGAGGATAGGTTAAATGATGGAATAAAAAGAAATTATAAGGTAATTATATTTATTAAAGGAAGGAAATTAGTAAGCTTGGAAACATTTGTAGAGATGAGATGAATAATTTATGACGAGAAAGATTCATATCGTATTATCAAGTAAACATATCAATTATGACCTCGAGGGTGTAAATAAAATAAAGTAATATTTTATTCAAAGGTACATCATAAAATGTGATGAGCCGGTATTCAGAGTACATAAATATCCGAAAAAATAGTTATAATCATGTATTGGAATACGTTCTGATTTTTGTAATTATCCGGGGTTAAATTGATTAACGAAATCTTAATGATATAAAGTATGATAGAAAACAAAGTTAAAGAAATTGAATAAGTATCTAGATGATATCTAACACAATATTTCACTTAGACAAAATGAAAGGCTAACATAAAATTGTTAAATAAATATAAAAATTTCGAAGAGGGGTAGATTGGTAATTTTCAAGACTAATATATTTTATATGGCGTGCACGGAGTGGATGGGAATGGTTGGAGAGAGAGTGTACAAAGGGAACGTGGCTGTAATGAGGGGGAATCACAAAATCACGGAAGTAATTGATTGCCAGGAACAATTGGCCGTGGAAAGGGAAATTGGCCGCGGAAAAGGGAATTGGTCGCGGAAATGAAATAAATTACAGCGGAAAAGAAAAATTGTCGCGAGAATTGTAATGTTGGTTGTCATGACTTCAGCGTTCCATGGTTTGATGTCAGCCTATCGTTAACCTTCGTCGAATTGATTTATCGATGCATTGTGCGATTCGGATTCACCTGTTCGATTGATTAATCAAGTACAAGGCATATTGCGGGCTAATTGGAGTGTTACGATCCGTTTGGGATTTCATTTTTGCTAACGAGGAGATTACGAGGTTACGTATAAGATTTTGATACGATTAGTGACAATTATAAATAATGTGATTATTTATGAGGAATAGTTATTTTAGGATTTTGGAATGGAGCGGTGTGACACGTAAGAAGTAAAAGATAAACGGGATGATTAGTCAAACAATAAAATGTTTATATTCAAAGTTTAAGTTTATTTTAAAGATAAGGATGATTACTCAAACTAGGATTTATATTCAATGTTTATTTTATTTTAAAGATAAATTATTTGAGCTACATTGTTCGGACAGGCGAGTCCGTCGGGCCAATGTATCCCATGAAAAGAAAATGTTTTGGGCTACGTTGTCCGGGCGGGCAAGCCCACCGAGCCAACGTATCCCCGTGGTTTGGATATGTGAAAAGATAAGTTTAAGATTCGGGGAAGGTGGACACACCGACCCGGCACCGTGCTAGTATACGTGAGACAAGGCAATGCATGCCCTAAGGAGGAGTGTAACGCGTTACCAAAGTAAAGGCTCGTCGAGATCTGACCCTCGACGGAGAGCTCAGCTTGGGCGAGACATGTTCTCGAACATGTAAAATTCGGGCGATGGCTTGTCGAGATCCGAACCTCGAGGGAGAGGTCGGCTTGGGCGAGACATGTCACCGAACATGTAAAAATCCGGCAAGATAAAGTAAAAGACACATGAGAAAATAATAAGTAAAGTTTTCTAGAATGTTTAAACGAGGCTTTATAAAGAGATTTAAAATGAGTTTCAAAGCTATAAGTTTCAAGTAAGTTCTTACGATGTTTTAAAATAAGGTTTCGAATGAGTCCCAAGAAGGATAAGATTTATAGTATGTTTTAAATGAGACTTTGTAAAGAGATTTAAAATAACTTTTAAGAAAGATGAGTTTCAAGCATGTTTCAACGAGTCTATAAAGATATTTCAAAGTGCTTAAAAAATAGTTATGTTTTGAAGTATTACTTTTATAACGATGATTTTTAAAGACGTTTCAAAGTAAGAGGAGTTTTCAAAAGAAAACATGTTTTAGATTTAAAGTTATGTTTTAAAGAATTTTAACCGAAGTTTCTATTATTCGATTATAACCGGTCTATAGTTTTGTAGGAAGGGATGAGATTAAGGGGAGCATGGGAAGTTGTAGTCGTCGGCTGATACCGATGGTGATTATTGAGTTGAGAATATAGTGAGGTCGTCAAGATGCAAAGTAGAAAATAATTAGATAAAGTTTGTGAATTTTATTTAGGAAAAATATTCGATGTTATATATTTTAGATACATTAGTTTATGAGAATCGGCTGTGTTCCAAAGAAGATTGGAGCATGGCGTGTCGCAAACAGAAAACAACTAGGCCCGGTATCGGGGCGTGGTAGTGATAGTGAAAACCAAGAAAGAACTCTACTCTCCCGAGGACGTAAGAACACACATTGTTGACCCAACCTCGTATATCGCTCGTGTCCCCACAACAATTAAATTCAAGATTATAAAAGAAATCGACTGGTCTAAAATGTTTTATCCCATTAAGAGATTTTGTGATGAGTTTGAATTTCTGCTATCATAACTACTCGGAATTCTGATGAAGATGTTATAGATGAAGAGATCGAATTGGAAGCAACCCTTGAGCGAACAATGAGGGTGCTACGTTACCGGAGGATCATTCATTACTCACAGAAGAGCCTCCGGCACATGAATTTGCTGCTCAGCCCTCCCTGAGTAGGTATTCATCCGTAAGGGCATCTATATTTTATCCTCCACCGCCTCGATGTTTATCAAGGTGTTTTGCCACCCGCACGCTCTAGATCCGCGGATCAATACAAAGACGATGAGGATTTAGAAAAGCGTAGACGTATTTTAATCGCTCAATTGGAAGAGTTTGAAGATAAAATGATGTCCCGGAGGAGCAATGTCGCCTGGAACCTAATGATGGAGAGTAGAATGTTACTCTGCAAAAGATTCCATAATTCATGGAGTTGAAATTTAAAGAAATGAGTAATAAGTTCTACCAAAATGATGCTGTAAGAATCAATTGGAGGCCAATCAGGAAAGAAGACGGGGGTACGGTGAACATACCCGGGATACTCATTAGACCTCTACTTAGTAGGGTGATTATGTTGAACAAGGAAGGGTAGCCGACCCCTATGGCGATAGAGGAAAATCCTTATGGTCTTGGAAGTTTTACAAAGTCCATGGAACAAATTGAACGCCCTATAGCCATTTTCCACGGCAATTATTAGTGCGAATCGCTCCGAATTTATTGAGATACCGAAGGATCTCCTACAGTATCGTGGGTCAACTTACCCTCATACTCATACGTCAAACTTGGAGATCCATGTCAGATCAATGAACGTCAGCTATGCTGCTATGTGTTTCGTTTTCGCAGCTTCTTTAAAGGAGTCAGCCCTCCGATGGTTTAATCGGCTGCCAAGGCGTTCTATTGCATCTTATTAGGACTTTAAAGATCAATTCTATTAGGCTTTTGCGCCTTTTAACGCGCTAGTGAAGTCCATTACGTCTTTGACCGCTTTGCAGTATGATTCTTCGGAAAGGTTGTTGGCTTTTATTATCCATTTTGGAGCCGAGTGTAGGAAGATGCATTGGATTACTGTCACTGAGAAAGTTGGGGTTCTCCAAATTATTTTGGCCAGACATCCCTTACGTAATTCTTTGAATAGAGATCCTCCGGAGAATATGGAAAAGTTGGCTTTGAAATGTACGCAATGCTTCCGTGAAGATGAAGGGTTGCGGGATCGTTCAGTGATGGAAATTCAAACCTATGGATCTCATAACATTGTTTTGCTAACCGGGTGTCAGATAAAAATGTTTCGCAGCCAAGGCCTAAAATGAGAATGTTCCCAACGTTCAATTATGAAAAGATTTTAGCCATTATTGAATAGAATAAGTGTTGATCTCTCCGATATCCCCCTCCATTGCAAGAATCAACTCCGTGGACTCATGAGTCCCAAGTATTTTGTTGTTTTCACCGGATTTTCGGGCATGCCACTAACGATTGTCGTGAATTGATGTCCGAAGTCGAAAGGTTATTTGAAATGGGTCAGTTGGATGAGTTGATTAGCACTGTACAAGCCATGCTTGAATCCGACCCAAGAAAGATCGATATGAGTGTGCAGTTAGGGAAGGCAACGAAACCCCCTAAGGCTGACCCACCACCACCTCACACAAGATGTTGTGGATATGTAGGACAACGTGGGCAGTATCACAGAGGTGGTCAAAGAAGAATTTTTAATGGTTGTCGGCATAACATCAGAGATGGAAGGAGGGAAAACCATTACTGTGGTCACGGTAGGAACCCTCAATATAGCTATTAGCAAAAATATCAGCAAAAAAGTTATCAACAACCACCACTTCCTCCTCCTGCTTGACCGAATCCGGGTAGCCTATTTTGAATATTGAAGAAGTTGAGAAAATGTGGGATAATCTTGGCCCCAATATTATGACTATCGTAGGAGGGAGAAGTGTCAGAGATTCGAGTGTCGCTTGCAAGCGATCCTATCGAGAGTTAGTGCAATAAGGTCACTTCATGGAGGTTAACTTGGTCCAGTTATCTGACCTGGAAAGAATGGCTATATCTTTCGGACCTGAGGACTTATCTGGAATATTCTCCCCGCAGGATGATGCTCTTGTCATCTCTCCCGTTATTGCAAATCATCCATGTTATGGTCCCTTTTTAGGGGGTACCAACAGTCGTCCGGTTGGTTAAATAAACGAACTCGGTTTTGATTTGTTTTAGATGTGGAAGACGATCAAAAGCTGGAAATAAATAAATGCACAACGATGTATAGTGGAAACCCCAGGAATTGGGGGGAAAACCACTCGACTAAGAGCAGATTATGCTCTTAGCCTGTTCACTAATGAAATAACTCATAGTCAATACAAGAGAGGCTAATGAAAATGACAAGGTAAAGAAAGCGGTAAGAATTCTGGCAGGGTAACAGCCTGTTCTTCCGCGTCCAAAGGGTCGTGCTATTTCCGTCGTCTTGCCCTGTGTAAATCACGCTCCGTAACGGCCTCTGACAGGTTTGTTAGAGGTTGTTATCGCGGGATGTAAAACGAGGTTGGGACCGAGGCGTGGCCTGCGTGATCGGGCCCGAAGCGTGGTAAACGTGGGAAGGCCCGAAGCGTGGTAAACGTGAGTTGTAACAGTTCTATAACCGCTCGGACCGAACTCAGGTGCCAGCTGGCAGAAAACGCTTTATTTCGTTAAGGTCAGCTTCGGTCCTCTAGTTGAACATCGGACCGCTCTTCCTTAGAGGTGTAAGTGGGCTGGGCCTTACCCATCACAAGGTACCCGGTCCTATAGTTCTCATCACTAGCCCCTCGGGCTTGATTGCCAATCGCAGAGGTGATACAAGGCCGATCACATGATGTTTGCACATTCATTAGAACAAGGGACCGTACCTGTAGGTAGTGAGAGTCCAGGGGACCGAAGTTTGCCTTAGTGTATGGATCAATCACGCTTAAGACCTAATAACGTATATTTAAATTATACTTTTATCTTCGTTATTCTTTAAATATTAATATCTCGACCCGCGCCTCTTCACATTCGGCAGTTCAAAAGGTGTGATGAGTGCGCCCCGTACAGTCGTTGTTTTGGGCAGTATTACGTGGCGGCTCACCATTGGCTGGGAGATTAGTATTTAAATCAGGATTCTGGGCATTGTTTCTTCTCACCGTCATTATCGCGAAGGAGAAATCGCAGTAAGTTCTTGTGCCCTCAATCGATCTTTCGTCCAACCCTCTTCCAATCCGCTTTTTCTAAGGTATATTTTCATGGCTCCTCACAAAATGCGTTATCCTTCTATGTCTGAGTTAGACATTGAGGAGTTTAGGTCTAGGTTTTCAATCCCGACACATTACTCTATTTGGAAGGGACGGGAAGATATTTCCTGTTTCCTTCTGGCAGAAATGAATGTGTCGGCGTCTGCTATTCCGGGTAGTTATGCCTCTTTAAAGTGCGGGCTCCGTTTTCCGCTACATCCTTTTGTAGCGGCCGTGCTTAAAAAAATCCACTGCCCCACTTTTGCGTTATTCCCGGGCAGTTACGTGTATATTATAGCGTTCACTTTTTATTGTCACCAACAGAATCGGGCCCCAACCTTAGAACACTTCTTTAACCTGTTCTTGGTTGAGTCCCGAAAGGGGAAGGGTCTGTTGGGATGTCGTAAGTTATATTACGTAGCGGTGCGCACCAAAGAGTGCGCAATTGTTGATAAAGAAGAGTCTCTCCATGCGTGGGAGGCTTGCTATGTGTGGATGACAGTTCCGAAAAAGGATCTGTTGAAAGTATGACCACGCATAACTCACCCACGCATAGGTCAGTTGGACCGAAGCAGGTTCAACCCCTCCCGCACGGACACCGCAAATACACTTGCGATGTTCCCCCCTCCAGAAGCACGCCTTAAACGAATAGATCTGCTTCGGGAGAGAAGGTTAATAGAGATGGGTGTTGCGGGTAGGACCGGAGCCCCAGCCCCGAAGGGGGTTTTATCTTCTAGTTCAGATTCAGATCCATCAGAAGGGTCGGGTATGAAATAGTGTTTACATTTTAATCTTTCCTGATCCTTATGCATTTGTTTTGCAGATTCAACTGAGACGATGCCGAGCTCACGTTTTAAACGTATGGCAGCTGCTTCGGTCCGTCCTTCTGAGGGACAAAGGGAAACATCGGGCAACGCTGGAGCAAGTGAATCAGCAACGGGGGGTACGCTGGTCCCTTCGGGGTCCGGGGACCCCCCGATCCAAACAACCGGCGCGGGCACGCTAACCCTTTGCTGCACTGGGCAGTCTTCATATGGGGACGGGCCTGCGTTTCGGGTATTTGGAGTGGTAGAGGAGGTGATAAAGAATGGATTCGTTCATTGAGCTTATTTAGCCTCTATCAAATCGGTAACGCCTCTTTTATTAACACTGAAACTATTACTTTATTGCTGCAGGGAGCCGTTCCCGTGGAGAAGGTTCTCCTCGGCACTCAGCTTACGCCGAACGTCTCCCTGCCGCCGGTCCCCTTAGGAAAAGGGAAGAGGGTGACCGAAGTGGATGCCCCGCAGAAGCCAAAGAGGCTGAAGAAGGGGGGCAGCGCTCCAGTCCCCACTAAGGGGATCGTCCTGAAGGAGCCTGCGCAGGGCCCGAAGACCAACTCCGACTGGGAGTTGCCCTGGGCTTGTTGGACAGGTTCAGCAAGGAGAGGAAGTTATCGTCCTCACGGAGTGCCTTCGTAAAGGACTTCCGCCTTTTCGGATAGCAGAACCACGATAACGTCCAGGCGGACGTATCTGGGGAAGATATTATGGAAAGCTTCCTCGACCTCACATCCAAGGTAAATTTGGCTTAACATGGAGGCCCGAAGCTTCATTTTTAACAATGTATGATCTTTTGCAGATGTTGAAGAAAGCTTTCACAACCGCTATTACCGTGGTGAAATGCCAAGGTGATAGCGTTGTGTCCCAAAAAGTCCAAGACCAACTTTACCTTGCGAAAAGGCAAGTTGAGATCAAGCATGGGGAGTTGACGATTGGACAATGAGCTGCTAAGAGCAGGGATGGAGGTCTCACTCTTAGCAGATAAAGTTTCTGAGATGGAGAAGGTGGGGGAAACGGCTCAGGGGCGAATAGACGACCTGGAGGCCAAGTTGCGGGCCAAAGACGAAGAAATCAACCAAGTCCAAGGTCGGGCTCGGGAGAAGAGGAATAAGCTGAATGAGCTTCTCCTTCGGGCCCAAGAAGAAAAGACGGCCTTGGAGGAAGAGTTGACGAGGGCCCGCACTTCGAACGAAGGTTCGGTTCGGGAAGCAGTTCTGGGGTTCGCTCAGTCCCCATTGTTATTCGCTTTAGCGGATAACATACATGGGGTTTACACTGCGAAGTATCTGTATAACATGCGAGAGCAAGTTATCCAGACATTCGGGCTTTCCCCTTCGGACGAGCGCTGGAAGATGATCGAGCCACTTGAAAGAGATGGCAAGTTTCAGGTTATTCCATCCTTGGAAGAACCTGTGCTGGAAGAAGACCATTTCTTCTATCTCTTTGAAGAGATGGAGAAAACGGTCAACCAGAAGGTGGCCGATCAAGAGGAAGAGTTGAGGCGGCTCACGGCCCAGACCGAACCTGTAACGACCCTAATTTGGGCCTAGTTGTTTTGTTAAAACATGATAATTAAAACGGAAATATTCGGAAGAAAATTTAAAACATAGTTCGAAACATTAAAGTACGACTGCATAATTTAGAGTGTTCTCCGAAGGACCGGACTCTATCACCGGACAACCGACGACCTCCTTCCCCATCCCTATCATATCTCACCTGCGTCACCTACAAAATCTGTAAAGCGGTCACAATCTATTANTTCTTTGGTCGAACGACCAAAGAGTTATGTTGGCGATCGGCAGATCGTGAGCAGCAGCTCCCAACATTTTAGCGACCTCGCGCATCATCAGATTGAACGAGGCCCCAGTGTCCACCAAGATTCTGTGGACACGGCGATTCCCGATGACTCCTGTAATGGTGAGGGGGTCGTCACAGGGATCAATGATGCCTTCCCGATCAGCCGGGGTGAAAGTGATGTCCTCTCTGAAGAAGGAGGACCGATCCATGGGATCATATTTTACCAGCGCCACAGATTTGGAGCTTTCAGCAGACTCTCCGCGCGCTGTTCTCTTTCGGTCCCGGACCGATTCATTTATTCTCAATCCACCGGAGATAACATAAATATCTCCGGCCACTTCTCTGGGTGCCGTCTCATTTCGACGAAGTTGGGCACCAGTTTCAACAGGTGGGGGAGCAGCCTGGTCCTGTCTCCCACCCTCATTCTGCGGGGCTCTGCAGCCACGGCCCCGCCATCTTCTTCTTCGGCCTTGACCACGGTTCTCACGACCGTGTTGGCCTCTTTCTTGCTCTGGCGGAGGAGACCTTCGGTCCTCCGTCCGATCATTATAGTTTCGGGGTTGTCCCTGATTATCTCTTCCCCGCGGCCTGTGACGATCGTCACCTTGATGGCCCCTTCGGGGGGATTCCGCTCGCTTGCCCTTCTGACCATTTCGGTCGGGCTTCTCTTTACTCATTGCCTCTACTGTCTCTTTCAACAGCGGGCACTTCAAGGTCGGGTGATCGCGATTATGATGAAGCTCGCAATACACCCGATTGTCCTCCTGCTTCGGGGGGACGTCTTTTTCACTTACAGCCGCTACTTCTCGCGACTGTTTCTTCGGGTATGAAACCCTATGATCACCTGCGGTCTCAGAATTGCCGCTAGGCTTCCGATAACCAAGCCCCAGCGCTTCATCTACCTTAATACACTGTCCTAAGACCTGCTGTAGAATATCGATTTTATCCAGGAGCTCGAGTTTGATGCCCCGGGAGGTCCTATTGAATTTCTCCATAAAGGACCGAAGACTCATTTTCGCCGGGATATATTTTAGCTGATATAGTTCCTGCCTGCTTCGAGGCGGTCCTACATTTGGAGCGAATTGCTCTGAGAAAGCCAAAATAAACCCGTGATACGACTGTATGGATCGGGCCGGCAGATTTTTGAACCATGTTCGTGCATCGCCTTGTAATCCTACCGCGAAGATGCGGCACTTTAATGAATCAGAGGCCCGAACCGTTACCATACGTAACTCGAAATCAGCGACATGATCGATCGGATCACCATCGCCACCAAATGTCGGCAACCCCTCGGGATTGCGATAATGTCGATCTGGGACTGCTGCCCAGATTTCCTCAGAAAAGGGGAGCATCAAATCTCCCAAGGCGGCTGATACGCCTTCAGATTGCTGGGATGACGTTTGGACAGCATGTAAATTATGCAACCAATCGTCATCCTTACTTCGCCTGATAGGAGCCTCTATGGCCCTGTTAAATAAACCAGGATTTCGTCCCAGATTCGGTTCGCAATCCTTTAATGCACACATAATCTCCAACTCCCTGGTGAGCTCATCTATTCGTCGCTGCATCTGCTCCTGGTCATTTCCAGGAGCGGGAGTTAGAGCTCTGGCCGGAGGGGGAGGAGTAGATCAATATCTAGGCCTCCTCGTGGTGACGCCACGCCTGTTGATTTCTTCATCATCAGTACTGCGCTCGTCAGGATCACTCTCATATCCTCTGCTTTTGGGAACAGGGCTTGATACAGCCGGTGGTTCTGTTCCACTTTTCTCCGACGTAATTTCCAGTACCACCTTCCTAACGACAGCTTCCAAATCCTGTAAAGTGAATGTTGGTGCTGGAAGACTGTCGGGAAGCACGTCACTATTATTTGTCGGAGTTCCTGTCGCCATGCCTTTGATGATCCTATGCCTGGTAGAAAACTCAAATGGGATTACAGAATCGTCCCCACGGATGGCGCCAAAGTGTTATGGTCCCTTTTTAGGGGGTACCAATAGTCGTCCGGTTCATTCAACAAACGAACTCGGTTTTGATTTGTTTTAGATGTGGAAGACGATCAAAAGCTGGAAATAAATAAATGCATAGCGATGTATAGTGAAAACCCCAGGAATTGGGGTGAAAACCACTCGACTAAGAGCAGATTATGCTCTTAGCCTATTCACTAATGAAAAAACTCATAGTCAATACAAGAGAGGCTAATGAAAATGACAAGGTAAAGAAAGCGGTAAGAATTCCGGCAGGGTAACAGCATGTTCTTCCGCATCCAAAGGGTCGTGCTATTTCCGTCGTCTTGCGCTGTATTTATAGAGTTCATAGCGTGTGTTAATCACGCTCTGTAACGGCCTCTGACATGTTTGTTAGAGGTTGTTATCGCGGGATGTAAAACGAGGTTGGGACCGAGGCGTGGCGTGCGTGATCGGGCCCGAAGCGTGGTAAACGTGGGAAGGCCCGAAGCGTGGTAAACGTGGGAAGGCTCGAAGCGTGGTAAACGTGAGTTGTAACCGTTTTGTAACTGCTCGGACCGAACCCAGGTGCCAGCTGGCAGAAAACGCTTTATTTCGTTAAGGTCAGCTTCGGTCCTCTAGTTGAACATCGGGCCACTTTTCCTTTGAGGTGTAAGTGGGCTGTAGGGATTCATTTTCGCCATTTGAATTGGCCCAATCGTTTCTGGGCCTTACCCATCACAAGGTACCCCGTCCTAGAGTTCTCATCAATCCAGTTTCATGAGTTTTAGTTTACAATGATGTTGCTACCAACATATTGGCTCTCGCAGCCTTTGAACAAATGTCTATGGAAGGAACTAATAAACTTCAACCGGTGCAAACAAAATTATTTGGTTTTAACAACAGCGTTCTTGCCGATGAGGGATCTGTCTTTCTCCAGGTCACTTTGGGAGATCAAGAAGTGTGAAGGACTTTGCTAGTGTAATTTGTGATTATGGATCTCCCAATACTCCGTATAATGCAATTCTTTGGAGAAGTTCATTTAGTTTATTCGGGGACGTGGTTTCTCAACTCCATTTGATGATGAAATTTCGCACACCTTCAGGTGTTGGAATATTAAAAGGGAATCAAGAGTTGGCGCACTCTTGTTGTATTATAATGTGCAGGAGTTGCATGGATGGCTCGAATGCGAAGAAACCCGTTTGTATGGTGAAATTCTTATAAGAGGAAGACATTGATTCGGGTGACATGGTATTCTCTTAGAAGTATAAAGAGAACGTGATGAAGTGTAACCTCTAGCATCAAGACAGTGCCTTTATTCTCCGATAATTCATAAAAGATAGTTGTAATTGGTTCTGAGATGCCACCAAATTTTGAAAAGTAGGTAATTTCTTTTGTGAGAAATAATAAAGATGTTTTTGCTTGCTCTTATAAGGATTATTTGGGGTAGATCCCCATGTTTGTTCTTATAGAATCAATTTTAACCCGTATGTATGACCAGTTCATCAGAAGAAGATGAAGTTTTCCATTAAGAAAGAGAAAACTATTGATATTTTTATGCATCATGAGGATAAACTATTTACTTTTTTTTATGATAAATAAGACATTTTTTGCAATAAAGTTATGTCATTCTGTAACGACCCTAAACTCGGCCTAGCCAATTGAGAAAAATATTCTAGTAATTAATTGAAGATTCCAAAACATAGTTCAAAACAAATAAAAATTGTCAAATTCAAAAACGAGAATATAAAGGATTTCCAAAAGCCGAACTCTGACATCGGACAACTGACAACTGACAACCTTCCTCCCATGCCTCTCCTTACATCTCGCTCTCGTTACCTACAAAATGTGTAAAGCGGTCACCATATATTGAAAGAAACTTCATACTCTCTCCACTTCCTCTCATGACGATAAATAAAGACATAAAACAAAATGACTTCTAGATAAATTCTACTTTTCTTTCTTTTACATTTCATTTACTTTCTTTAGTATACTACTTTTTCTTTCTTTTAAATTTCATGTACTTTCCTTCATATTTTCCTTTCATTTCATTCTCATTACGTGGCCAACTGTAACATGCTCAGTACATGTCTCGCCCAAGCCAACCGTTAGCTGTTGGTTGACTCGACGAGCCATATGCGTCCCTTCTCCAGATGAGTACTCACGCGCTGCCCCTTTTCTCATCCGGGTCCGTTCAGCCGTCTTCATACATATTTTCCATCTTTGGAACTTATTGTTCCCTTCATCATGCATCCCTTTCTTTGGCGAATCGTGTGCTAAGCACGATGCATGCTTCGGTCCGACGGTCCATCCTCCCTCTTCATGAGTCTTATTAGCATTCATTCCTACGTTTTACAGAAAAGTCGCAAATGGGGTTTAATCTTACGAAAATGGGAGCTTTGGGAAGCGTGCCAACAGTCTGAACCCTTTTTTGGGGCCTAGGGTCTTGAATTTAAAGAAAAACTCGGCCCAATAAGTCAACCTAGGTTCCAAAAGCTCAATCCTAATAAAATTAGTCCAGCTTATTTAGAAAATACCCAATGAAACTCGAATAAGTTTTACAGCGTCACGGAACATCAAAAATGCACCCCGATCGAACATGAATAACACGTAATGCCGAGAAAATACCCGGGATTACTCTTTTACCAATTTATCATCTCCAAATGCTTAGGAGGTAGCCAAAAATATCGCGTAAGGTCGCCAACGAGCTCTCCGAGTGCCAAATTACGAAAATACCCTAGCATCATTTCCAAACAAAATCATCTAGAATAGCTCAAAACACTACCAGAATCCTCAAACGTGGGCCCGGGATGCCCAAATTACGAGATTACCCCCGAAATCACATCGCTCAATAAATATAATATAAAAATAAAAATACCCTTTAGCCACGTCAGACGAGCCCCGGGGTTATCATAATTACATAAATAAACCCGGGCAATATGAATAGTCCCCTGGTTTGCACATTCAGATTCAAAGTCGTAAACCACATTATATCAGCTCGTCGGGAAATCCAAATCTCGTTCATACACTTTTTTGAGAACACTATGAATACGGTCGAAATCATCTTGTTGTCACTAATGGTATCAGATTTTTCAAGTTGGAGGGTATGATCTTAGACATATCTCCCTTTTCTTTGCGTACTAAGGAATTTCATTATACATTGAAATTCTGATGCACTGCTTCAATTCGTAAATATTACGCCATCGAACTTAGAAAATATTTTTTAACTGTCTATCAAGAGGTTTCAATTTCAGCGTGGAGCTATCACTTTTTGCTTCATCAAATTCCAGCACTTCACAACTTAGGGGGGCCTGTCACACTCCTCAACTCCACAATTCAATTTTGTTCCCGTCGTGATTGTTACTCTGCGACCTCTATCTCATATATCTTTTTCCTACATAAGATATCCCAATTTTCAAACAAGAACATCACTTTCTCACTTTCGCAGGATTTTGGTACTTACTACTTTGCCATTCTCACTATTTCGGGGCAACTATTTTATGCTTACAGTCGATCAGGTGCATCTTTTATATTCAGCTCAATTACCGGCTACATGTAAAGGCTATCGTCTATATAACATGCTTGCTTTCTTAGTAAGGGCCTTTGAAATAAACAAGGCCATGTGTTTAAACAAGAAGAGCCAAATGACCATTTTTTTTCCTTCCCACTCTTATTTATAGGCTTCTTAACTTATCTAAATGACCATTTAATCCCTCCATCTAAAATTCCCTCTTCTTATGTTAATTTACTAAACTACCCCTCATTTAATGTTTTATAACAAGAATTTATGCGAGTCTAATCTGTCTGAATTTCGTTTGTGCCGCCTTTCTGGGACGTTACACAAATGTCTTTCTTTACTTAATGTCTGAAACGAATCCACTTCTTATTCCGCCCTATAATCTTTCTCGAGAATGTTTTACGTATAAATTTGCTCATTCACCAAGAAGCAAACTATGGTGTCCTAAGCTATCAAAACTACCAAAAATGAGACCTCTTAATCGTCAAATAGGCAAACATCAGTGCCATTGAATATCTTTAAATAAAAATACGTGATCAGAAACAATGAAGTCCGTGCTGTAGGACCATACTAGGTTGGTTTAGCGAATGAAGCCATGTCATAAGGTGGCTTCATAACTTCTCCAATAATAAACACTCTTCTCTTGATAGTAAATGACTTAGTATTCCTCGTCATATAATGAAACTTTCTTTCTTTGTTTTTTTTTCAATTTGCCTCATCGCTTTAAGAAAAATCTCACTCAGATAAACTGAATGAAGAAGTTGACCTCCGGAATAATAATAGCTTTTCATTTGATTAGCTCGCCGACTAAGGGTAAATAATCCTTCAACATGATTAGCTCGCCGACTAACGAATGTGATATGGATTCTAAATCATTAGAGAAACTTTTTACGATAACTCCGAGACTGGGTACGAGTCCCCAGTAACCATAATGTTTTGTTGGATTCAAACCAAAAGCGAGTATTTTCCCGTTTCGATCGTTTATTCGAATGAAAACCATAAACACGATCACTGTCGCAGGGTTATCGCTCGGCCATCCCAATCACAATCGAAAATTCTTGACCATTTAATAGGTTTCGCTCCTAGTGGTCTGTGGATAGCTAACCACGCATACATGTGGTTTAATAGTTTCTTCATCCGACGATAACTAACACGATTTCTTCCTGGGTAATCTGCCATGAATTTGGTAAAAAAATGATATCTCTATCGCACAAATGACATTTAGTATTTCTCTTAGTAATATGTTCTTGACGAACTTGCATTCTAGCTGAGTATAAATTCGCACTCGAGATCAGTTTATCGAAGCACTTGCATATTTGTTTGCACGTTCTCTTCTAGCATAAACTTGCACAGTGACTATCACGCTTTCCCATCGGCATTGCACCGTGGTCATCACATTGTCCCACCGGTATAAACTTGCACCCGAGGTCATCGAGGTGCCAACTTGCACCGCGGCATCACATTGTCCCGTCGGTATAAACTTGCTCCCGAGGTCATCATGGTACCCACTTGCACCGCATCATCACATGGTCCCGTCTGTTTAAACTTGCACCCGAGGTCATCACGGTGCGCACTTGCACTGCGGCATCACATTGTCCCGTCGGTATAAACTTGCACCCGAGGTCATCACGGTGCCGACTTGCACCCCGGAATCACATTGTCCCGTCGGTATAAACTTTCACCCGAGGTCATCACGGTGCCCACCTGCACTGCGGCATCACATTGTCCCGTCGGTATAAACACCCGAGGTCATCATGGTGCCAACTTGCACCGCGGCATCACATTGTCCCGTCGGTATAAACTTGCACCCGAGGTCATCACGGTGCCCACTTGCACCACGGCATCAAATTGTCTAGTCGGTATAAACTTCCACCCGAGGTCATCACGGTGCCCACTTGCACCGCGGCATCACACTCTTGGCACCGGTATATAATTGCACCTGGGGCCATCACATTTATGCCGCCGGTATATACTTGCACCTGGGGCTACTGCGGAAATGGACCAGCCTCTGACGAGGGCGGGACCCTCGCTAACGTGTCATGGAGGAGTCGAGAATAAACTTGAACCCCGTTTTTCCACGGAAACATGCTCGTTAGCCGGCTATCTCATAATAAATCGGGCCCCTTGACATATTCCAACAGTATGTATGTACAGACGATTCTGCAGTGGACAAGAAGACTCATCATGTTCAAAGTATTTTGACACAATACCTAATTAGACGAGTTTGAAATTATCGACTACAAGACAGGCAGTACATTGCATTTCTAATCTAACATATTATTTTATTCCATCCTCCATCATACTAAAATCCAATGGACCTACTCCTATCTTACCAGTCCCCTAGTCGATTGAATTCATGTCGTCAAAAAAAGATACTCAAAAAATTAGAATATGACCATGAAAAAGAGGTGAAGTTTTATTTTAAAAAGATCGATGAGTCATGTTTATACATAATACTTGCGCAAATTAGAAATATGCGAAGTCCGTTGGAGCTCCTCTCCGCTCATATTCGCAATCTTATACGTTCCATCTCTCACCACCGCCGTGATCTCATACCAAATTTCCCACTCCATGTACAACGTGCATGGAATTTAACAACAATTAATAGCAATGAACGCAATCGTAATAACATACCTCAAATTGACTAGTTGCGCTCCTTACGAGGTTCTTAATACATTGGAAATTTAGCTTTCACGTGTCTCAATAAAATCCATTAGTGACTCTGAAGGTCCTAGGCATAGAATGTAACAAAACATAATATTGCACGCATTATTCACTCGTGCTTTTCCCCAAAAAAATGTGCGCAATATCTAACACCGAAAATAGAATTGAAACAATAGAGGGAGCTTCGTTTGCTGCTCCGAGGCACGAGGCACTGTTTTTGTTAGACATGATAATACTTGCATAATTCACTTGCTTGCTTTACAAAGAGTTCATTGCATTATATGACACCAAGTCCTCAGGAATCCCAAACATAATGCACAATTGCTTCATTTCCATAGCCATCGCGAAGGCCTATAATAATATCAGTTCCCATGTGTCGATAGGACAATCATGAACAATTATTTAATTATTGCAATAGATATTCAAAGTAACTATGACTCAGCTTGTAATTTCATTTGTCATATTCACCGTAGATACTTATAGCAAGACTGGCTCAATCTTCAATTTAATTTGCAATATTTATCTCATAAACCTCCCATAGTCAGCATAGTCCCCAGCATATACTTCTTTATTGAATGCACTTAGCTTAGCACAAGATGCTCAGCGGAGATATAAATTGTTTACTAACCGGTTCTACTTGTCACTTCTAATTCTTAAAAGCAAACTTGGTTGCCAATTACACGATTCCAAAGATTGACCTTCTTCTCAAGATAACCTCACTAGTTATTTCTCCATAATGATGATAGGCATGAGTATTCTCTTGCATTGCAATACACTTCACTTTATAAGATACAAATCTTGAAAGCCCATTATTCTGAATACCCCACAAATGCATAAAACACCTAATTTCATTAAACGTCTTTGTTTATCGATCCGAAGAAAGATAAACTTCTATATGCTGACTTGAGGATAAATCCGTTAGCACTATCATGTGCGGATAAATAAAAGAATCCCTTGAGCAGAAANCGGTTGGCTTGGGCGGGACATGCACCGAGCATGTTAATCTCGGCAACAGTAAAGTTAATGAATGATGGGAATGATAAGGGTAAAAGAAGAGGGAAATAAGAAAAACGGTTAAGTGGAATGATTCACGTGTGCGTGTACGGTTTAATTAAGAAACGAAAAGATAACGTGTAGCGTGTGTGAAGTTTCCTTTAATAAATTGTGACCGCTTTACGGATTTTGTAGGTGACGCGGACGAGGTATGAGAGGGGAATGGGAAGAAGGTCGTCGGTTGTCCGGTGATAGAGTCCGGTCCTTTGGGGAATACTCTAAATTATGTTAACGTATTTTCATGTTTCGAACTATGTTTTAAATTTGCATTCGAATATTTCCGTTTTAATTATCGTATTTTTACAAAACAACTAGGCCCATATTGAGGGCGTTACAATGATAATGAAAAGATACAAGTACAATCAAAGGATAATGATAATCCGATTGAGAACGGTAGGAAAAATGATCGAATCCACTCCGTCGCGCCCGAGATGGGGGGAGTCGCGACTTTTTGCACGAAATCTCACGAATGGGTGCTAGTCACGACAATTCGACAAATTTCGCGAGTACATGGACGAAAACTAGCGACTCCTACATGCGAAATCTCGCGAATGGGTGCTGTTCGCGACATTTCGACATAATGTCGCGACTACATGGACGAAAACTCGTGACTCCTACATGCGAAATCTCGCGGATGGGACAAAATGTCGCGAGTGAGGGGCAAGTCGACGAAAACTCGCGACTACAGCCAATCATGCATTCTCTCGCGACTTTTTGAGCAAAAAGTCGCGAGTCAAGGGCTTTAGTAAGGTTCTCGCGACTTTATGACGAAAAGTCGCGACTGGGGTTTAATCTCATGAAAACGGGAGCTTTGGGAAGCGTGCCAAGAGTCTGAACACTTTTTTGGGGCCTAGGGTCTTGTATTTATAGAAAAACTCGGTCCAATAAGTCAACTTAGGTTCCAAAAGCCCAGTCCTAATCAAATTAGCCCAACTTATTTAGAAAATACCCAATGAAACCGGAATAAGTTTTCAGCGTCCCGGAACATAAAAAATGCACCCCGATCGAACATGAATAACACGTAATGCCGAGAAAATACCCGAGAATACTCTTTTACCAATTGATCGTCTCCAAATGCTTAGGAGGTAGCCAAAAATATCACGTAAGGTCGCCAACAAGCTCTCCGAGTTCCAAATTATGAAAATACCCCTTGCATCATTTCCGACCGAAATCATCCAGAACAGCTCAAAACACCATCAGAAGCCTCATATGTGGGCCCGGGATGCCCATATTACGAGATTACCCCCGAAATCACATAGCTCAATAAATATAATAGAAAATCAAAAATACCCTTTAGCCACGTCAGACGAGCCCTGGTTCTTATAATTACATAAATATCCCCGGGCAATATCAGAATTACCTTGTATTACATTTCCACGATGAATTAACGTTACACCTAAAATCCGCAAGATACGAGTAGGTTCATTGCATTTTAGTATGAATTCAATCGCAATGCATTTTAGTACCCAAAATCCGCAATGAATTACCTTTTTTTACAGTTCCTCTTTTTTGATGACATGAATTCAATCGACTAGGGGACTGGTAAGATAGGAGTAGGTTCATTGCATTTTAGTATGTTGGATGATGGAATTAAAGAATAGGTTAGACTAGAAATGCAATGCACCTCTTGTTGTTTAGTCGATCATTTTCAAACTCATCAAGTTAGATATTGCGTCAAAATACTTTTAACATTATGAGTCATTCTGTCCGCTGCAGAATTGTCTGTACATACATACTATTGGAATATGTCAAGGGGCTTGATTGATTGTGTGATAGCCGACTTTGTACCTAGCATTTTACCGTGGCAAACAGGGTGCCTTTTTTACCCGACTCATCCATGACACGCCGACGAGGGTCGCGCCCTCGATGCAAGTTTATACCAGATGGAAGTGTGATGACCCAGGTTGCAAGTTTATACCATAGGGAAAGTATGATGATTCCGGGTGCAAGCTTATATCGGAGGGAAAATGTGAAGACCCAGGTGAATGTATATACCGGAGGGAAAGTGTGATGACCCTGGGTGCAACTTTATATGGGAGGAAAAGTGTGATGATCTCGAGTGCAAGTTTATACATGAGAAATGTGCAAGTGAATGATGGGGCATCGTGAGACCCTATGAGTATAAAATAATCTCGGGTGCAAGTTTATACCCGAAGAAAACGTGAAAGTGAATGAGGGGTGCTTCGTTAAGAGTGAGATAATCTCGAGTGCAGTATATACTCAAAGAAAATGCAAGTTTGTCAAGAATATATGATCGAATTTGGGTGCTTAGTGAGGCACGAGGCTAACGGGCAGTTGTCAAAACCCAGTGTGCGATGATTGGGGAAGTAATACAAAATGCCATTTGCATCTCGTTGAAGATATTCTTGTTTACGGCAAGAGTGATCTGATAATGTTTTTATGACCGAAGTGGATTCTGAACTCTTGATCAAGAAAGATCATTTCTATGAGTGGCCTTATGGCATGGATTTATGGCACTGACGGAAGAAGTCGTGTTATTGAGGGATAAAATTGGGGCTCATTGTGAGAGAAATTATGAAACCACATGATTACATGGTTGGTTTATTTATCAATCCCAGAAGTAACTTATAATTCCTCAAACACTAGTGAAGGACAACATTATTGAGGGATAAAGTCTTTTAAAGATTGAGTATTTTCGATTAAGATTAAAATGAACGAGGGATAACCCTGCGGCATCAATCCTCGTTATTTATGGATTTATTTCGAATAAACGGTCAGAACAATCAGACCTTCACCCAATGGAATAGATTCAACTGAGTTGTATTATTACTAGGGCCTTTTATTCATACTTGGAATTTCCATGAAATGTCTAAGGAAAAGTTATTATTATTTCGGGGGTAATTTCTTCAAGAAGAAATTGTGGAATGTTTAGAGTTATATTTTTCTTAAAGAAATTGAAAAGGAAAAGAAATTTTTCAATATTATTTCAATAATAGGGAATACAAAAGATTGAGAGATTACAAAGGCAAAGATATTACGAGAAGAGGTTTATTTCTTCATTTTCTGGGAGACTGTGCTTTCACCGAGATCGCTTGGGCGCTTCCTTATAACAACCTTCGGAGGATGAGAATTAAGGACATCTTCTGTAATGACCCGTCTTTCTGCTTGCACGATATTTGTCCTCTTTGGACTAGGCTAACCCTAATGACACCCACCTAGTCCTCATGGCTTTACTTTTTCCCTAGCACCCACACTTCCCAGTCGATCACCACCATCCCTGAATTGCTCCAAGGTGAGTACGCTTAACTTTCCAGTTCTAACGTTCCGCTTGCACTTTGCTAGGGAAAATGCCTCGTGCAATTGAAGACGAATCACTATACTTAATTTCTGATCGTTCCCAGTCTATAGTCGATGTAGGGTTTCGCCAAAGGTGCCCTCTCTCTCGCACCCCCGAGGGGTCCTTACATCTTTTATAATCTCTGCAGCGGTCGGCCTTTTAAGAACAAAATTCACCATCTCAGTTTTATGGCGCTCCCGGGCTTCTCTCACACTTGCAGAAATATATATGGGAGGATTGTGTTTAGTTATCACCTCCTCATGTTTAAGAAGATCCCCACAAGGAGACACATGGATTCCGTGAATAGTGGAGTCAATCTAGTATATGAATCCAGTGGTGGGCCATCTTAAGTCTCGATCTCCTCCGAGAAACATTGTCTATGCAAATCCTCCTCCAGATTATATGGAAGGGCTCTGAAC
Organism: Utricularia reniformis; assembly: GCA_009725065.1. Lineage (NCBI taxonomy): Eukaryota > Viridiplantae > Streptophyta > Magnoliopsida > Lamiales > Lentibulariaceae > Utricularia > Utricularia reniformis. The sequence continues at coordinate 181,323 of RWGZ01001018.1, forward strand.
GGATCCCGAGAGTAGTCCAACTTTTCCGCCGCAAGGTTTGGCTCAAATTTCCTCCGGGGACTGGGATCTAACATCTCTTTTTCCTCCAGTGATAGCACTATGCCTAGAATTCTGAGTCTGGACACTCCATTTGAAGAAATAATGGTGGTACATTTTTGCACTCACTAGTGCCGCCAAATTTCGGAAGTATAGGGAATGCACCGTTTACTCCCAAATCAGCTTCCAAAAACAATAACTCAGTTGGTGCGGGAACCTAGATGCTCGAGCCCTAAGACCGTCTACAGTCGACTGGAGGGAACCAATTTTTAACTTTATATCGGCTTTCTCCTCGATTGCCTTCTGGAGATCCAGTCTCCCTATTGAGATCCAGTCATATTGGCCTATTTGAGATTCTTTTTTAAAGTACTTATAGACTGCTCAGGAGCATGTTTCATTATGACGAACAAGGCTTCAGTTTGTATTAAGTCGCTGGATGAGCTAGAGTCAAAGACTCGATCGCTTTATTATGCTGAGCCCTGAGCGCCGACATGTCCTGTGCATGCTTCTGCTGTTGGTTTTGAATCAACTTCTCTGCGGCTTTCTTTGTTTGCTCCCCGATAAAATCCGGATAATTAGCTCGAAATGTCTCAACATGTACTATTTCCTAACTGCGGATGTGACACCGAGATCCTCTCATGTTCGCTCCATCTGCAAGAAAAAACAAGAGTTAGATACATATGTGTGTATATATGATGTAAATACGAGTAATTTTATGATCAAGAATGGTTACAAACATATCCTCTTATTCGGCGTATCGCTGAAACCTCACTCATCAGCCTGCTGAAGTTAGTGAATGTTGTGTGGTCATCCCGACCACGTGGCGGCGATTCTTGGTGCCGGTAAAAATAATGCCTCGGTGGGGTTTATGTTAACCTAATCGGATCGCAGGATCCGAACGACTTATCCGTCATTTATCATGATAAAGCCAGTCTGGCGCCTCATCTTGAGTCAAACCTTCACGGTGAGTTTTGGGATATCTCTTATCCGGAAGGCGTCATTTATCATCATAAAGCCAGTGTGGCGCCCCATCCAACCCACTTTTTCTAGTGGGCTCCTGTAACTCCAGAAGAGATGGACCTTCCACCGGCCGTTTTCCTATGTCCGGACGGGTCTCACGTACCTCATTCTCCACTGGACAGGTCTCCTACACAACTTCCTCCACCGGGGGGTCTATTGGCTGACGTCCACTTATATCACCCTCTTCGTCGTCCCCGAAGATGGCAATTAGCGTCTCAACAAAATCGTACATTCCTCCTTCGTGGCCGCGATCTTCGGGGTCAAACTACAACTGCTGAGTCACAGGGATCTTCAACATTATTAGGGACCTTCGGGATCGGCGTATTGTTCTATGTTCTGGAGATTCTACTGTCAAAGGAGGGTGCGGGGGAGTCACAGTCCTAACTGTAGAATTTAGTGGCGCCGTATCTTGAATACTAAGCACCAATTCAGCGGTCGCAGTCCGGTTCCGGGCCTCTGGCGCCATTTCAAACAAAAGGTCATCATCCTCCGAGACCAATGCACGAAGCGACCTAAACCTGTCGCCTTGTCGAGACAGATCTTCAGATGGGGCCATTATTCTAACTACAAAACAAACAAGTTATGTGTGTTTTGGTCGAATGAATGGGGTACTCACAGTCATCTGGTTCGTAGTAAAACGAACTCGGTTATGATTTATTTGAATTGGGGAGACTATTGTATATTAAGAAAGCAGCAAGGAACACAAGGATTTTAACGTGGAAAACCCTTCGTAGAAGGGGAAAAAACCACCTGACTAAAAGCTACAAATGCTCTTAGCCGATATATTGAATAAATAGTTCATATTACAAAATAGGGGAGGCGAAATAAAAATGAATAAGGCCATAAGAAAGCGCGATAAGAGAAATCGGTAGGGTAACAGTCTATTTCGCGCATCCAAAAGGCCCTCATGAACTTGTCATTTAGCCCTGTATTCATAGAGGGAAGATGCGTGTGAATTACCCTATGTAACCTCCTCTGACAAGGTCGTTTTCCCATGATAGAAAATGTGGTTGTTCCCGAAGTGCGCAGAACGTGAGTATGGACAAAGCACGGAGAGCATGTATGTGCTCGGAGCGCAAAGCACATAAGTTGTAACCGTTTGGACCGATCTGGAGGGTAGGTCCCTGAGCATCTTAGTTACCCCTAAATCCATCTTCGGTCCTGAAACATAATTGGGCCTTCGGGCCGGTTATTTCAACTGGCCAAGTGAAAGATCTTGGGCCGCGCAAGTTCGTTTCTTGCCAGCTCGGTTGGGAAATATGACATGATCTCATCCAATACGGAGTACCTGGTCCGAAGCCCTCATCACTAGCCCCTCAGGCTTAATCGCCATCGTAGAGGTGATACAAGACCGACCATATGACGATGAATGTGTTTGGCATGATAATCGATCGGGCATCCAGGGGACCGTACCTGAACCAGTTATGACAAGCAACCTACTACCGATCCTATAGTTATCGAATTTGAAACGTTAATTTTGAATTTAAATAAGTACAACTGTTTTTTCGCCTTATTTTTATTTGAATTTTAAAATTTAAACCTGCGCCTTTGTATTCTGTTACGTGACATGCGTAATAAGTGCGTACAAACTGCAGCCATATGTGGCAAGCATACGTGCCGGTTCGTTATTGCTCGGGAAATTAATATTTAAACCTGGGTCTTGGGGACTGTTCATCCCTACCGTCATTTGCAAAAAATCCTTTGCGCCAAAAAGCTTCGCGATCTTCGTTCTCACACACACTAACCTTCTATCCAAGTTTTTCCAAGGAAAAACCATGGCTACTCGCAAGGTTAGATACCAGCACTGTCCGAACTTGATATCGAGGAACTTAGGTCTAAGTTCTCGGTCCTCTCTCATTACTCGATCTGGAAAGGAAAGGAGGATATCCCTTGTTTCCTTCCAGCGGAAATGATGTTCCTACTAGCGCTATCCCCATCAATTACTCCACCTTGAACTGCGGTTTACGCTTTCCGTTACTCCCATTTGTAGAGGCCGTACTTCGGGGAGATTCATTGCCCGACCTATGCCCTGTTCCCTGGTAGTTATGTGTATATAATAGCATTCATTTTCTATTGTAACAAACACGGCATAGCCCCGACTTTAGAAAGTTTTTTCATTTTTTCTTAGTCGTGGACCGAAAGTGTAGGAGGCTATTAGGGGACCGAAAGTTATACTACAAAGGAATCCGCACCGTAGAGTGCGCTATAGTATTAAAGGAGGATTCCCTTCATGATGAGAATCCTGTTATGTATGGATAACAATCCAAAAGAAGGAACTGCTTAGGGTGTGGCCAATCATTACCCACCTGCATATAAGTAGGTTGGACCGAACCCGATTCAACTCTACTCGACAGGACACCATTGATACTTTAGCGATGTTCCCCCTTCCCGAAGCACGCCTTAGGCGGATAAATATTCTTCGGGAGAATAGGTTAATAGAAATTGGGGTAGCGGGTAGGACTGTAGCCCCAGCCTCGAAGGGGTTTAGGGTTTAGGTTTAAGGCTCAAGAATGTGCGGGAAACTCAGGTCCCAACCCCGAATAAGGGGATTATTTTGACGGACCCTGCATCGGTCCGTAAGACAAAATACGATCTGGAGTTCACCTTTGACACGACGGACAGGGTGAAGAAGGGGAAGAAGATGGCGTCCTAGAGGAGCGCCTTTGTAGATGGCTTCCGCATTTATGGGAAGCAGAACCCGGATAACATTCAGCCAGACATGTCCGGGAGGAAATGATCGAGGCAATCCTTGACCTCGCAACAAAGGTGTGTTTTTCATTTCAGAAGACTCGAAGGTTCAGATTCTTATACTCTCTTTGTGTGCAGATGTTGTGGAACGGTTTTTGCATCCGCATTCACTATTCATAAGAACCAAATTGACCAGCCGGCCCCCCAAGCACTCCAAGATCAACTTCCCTTGGCCAAAATGCAAGTTGAAATAAAACAGGTAGAGCTGGTGTCAATTCAAGTGGAGCGAGACAAGCTAAACAATGAGTTGCTAGGAGCGGGGATGCAAGTCTCCCTCCTAGAAATTCAAGTTTCTGAGCTAGACAAGAAGTACAAGGCAGCTCAGGCAGAAGTAGATTAGCATAAGTCCCGGGTGGCCGAATTGAAAGCTAAGTTGCGGGAAAAAGACGAGGAGATGAACCAAGTCCAAGCTCAGACCAAGGAGAAGAGAAATAAACTGACTGAACTTCTACTTCGTGCCCATGATGAAAGGCAAGCTTGGAAGAAGATCTCGCTCAGGCCCGTACCCTAGCAGAGAGTTCGGTCCGGGAGGCTGTTCTGGGATTCGCCCAGTCCCCATTGTTATTTGCATTGGCAGACAACATCCATGGGACCTATATTGCCAAGTTCCTGAGCAACATGCGGCATTAGGTTACGAAGCAGTTCGGGCTTTCCCTCGATGATGAGAGGTGGAAGCTGATCGATCCTTTTGAGAAAGATGGATATTTTAGGGTAGTTCCTTCCTTGGAGGAGCCCGTTTTGGAGGACGATCCCTTATTCCCCCTTTTCGATGAAATGGAAAGGCTGTCAACTAGAAGGTTGATAATCAGGAAGAAGAGCTGAAGCAGCTTGCAGCCCGGACCGGACCCAAGGAGAATGAGATTGAGGATAAAGAGGAGGGGCAAATAGGCTAGAATAATTTTCTGTTTTGTTGTACCCCTACTTTAATTCCTCTATTCTCAATGAAATAACTAGTTCCCCTTTTTCGTTCTCTCTTTTCAGTGTTAAAATACAGTTAAAATGAACTAAGTTCGGTTTGGTTATTAGTGATTAAGCTTGTTGGATGTAAGCTCCTTTATTTTTAATTTTTGTTAAGTGTAAGACCGGGGTTATTAAATAAGCATAAGCTATTTGATCCCCGATTTTAACTTATGTTGAGTTTTGGCTGGGGTTAATGGCTTTGGATTTTCAGATGCACATGAGGACAGCTCTTACTCCGGTTCTTGATGATTCCTGTGATAAGCTTCGGCCGAGCCCCGGTTCTATAGCAGTTCAGCGTCAGTCTTCGGTTAAGCTTCGGCTCTACATAAATCCCAAGTCGGGCTTTAGTTTGTGTTTTGATTGACTAATTCCAACCATTATTCGATCATCTCGTAGTAGGCTACATGAGTATAAAGCTGTTCCAAATGGTGAAGGCCGTCGAAGGGGATGTTTAGTTCGTAGTTAGTTCCTGGATTTTGGGATCCATTCTCAATACTCGGCAAGCGCAGCAGTATTTGACTCGTCTGAGCAATCACTACCACTTGGGAGCCTTATAGACGAATTGCTACGGTCACCAGTCAAGACTCGTTCAAAATATCTAACTTCGTGATCGGTCAATCACCAAGCTAGAAACAATTTGTATTATGCCCATATGTAATTGTAACGACCAGCCTTTTCGCTTGTACGATATTGGCCGCTTTGCACTAGGCTGAACCTAATGACACCCACCTAGTCCTCACATCTTTACTTTTTCCCTAGCACTCACATTTCCAGTGGGTCACCCATCCCTGAATTACTCCAGAGTTAGCACGCTTAACTTTCCAGTTCAAACGTTCTGCTTGCTACTTTGCTAGGGAAAATATCTCGTACAATGGATGACAAAATCAGTATACTTAACATACGATTGTTTCCCGTTTATAGCCTATGTAGGGATTCACGTAAGGCGCCCTCTTGCAACCCCGAGGGGTCCTTACAGTATTCTATCTATGTTGAGAGAAATGTATATATTTGGCTTGTAATTGTCATTAAGAATCAAATATTTACAAGAAATACCGCATCAGATTTATGATGCAACAAGTTCAGGGGATCTCGTCACCATCTAGAGTTTCCAACTTGTAAGCCCAGCTTCCAGTTTCTACATGTTTCGATAGGGTCCTTCCCAATTTCTATCCAACTTTTTGACATTCCTCTTAACCCTTATGAAAGGACCCCTTGGGGGTGCAAGAGAGAGGACACCTTAGGCGAATCCCTACATCGGCTATAGACGGGGAACGATCAGAGATTAAGTATAGTGATTCGTCTTCCATTGCACGAGCCTTTTACCTAGCAAAGTGGCAAGCGGAACGTTAGAACTGGAAAGTTAAGCGTGCTCACTCTGGAGCAATTCAGGGATGGGTGACCCACTGGGAAGTGTGGGGGCTAGGGAAAAAGTAAAACCGTGAGGACTAGGTGGGTGGCATTAGGGTCAATCTAGTCCAAAGCGGACAATATCGTGCAAGCGGAAAGACGGGTCGTTACATTTAGTATCAAAGCGGAACCCGGGTCGTTACACCTTATGTTTCAAAGGATGAGGTTGCCTTCAGAAAACTCTCTTGGTATGACCAGTTTGTTATGGGTTCGCTCCATAGTTCGATGATAAGAACACATCCGCTTCGATTATCTCGAGGTTCAATAATCTCCTTTCGCCATTCATATGCTCATCATACTAAGTTATTCGATGCGATTAAATGACCAACTCTACATGACTAACCACTTTGGACTCATACACCTATTAGAATGGAGATTCAAGGGTCGTTAAGCGAGGCGTAGTCGTATAGGCCCATAAAACCTCATATATATGTTCGTGTCATTTTCCCCTAGATCCTCCAACTTACTTATAAATCCAGTTAAGATAACTTTGTTAAATACCTCTGTGAGTCGATTGGTCTGGGGGTGAGCCAATGATGAGAAATGTTGGGTAATGCCTAACTTAATACAGAAATCTCGAACGGCCCGTTCGACGAAACTGGGGCCCGTTGTCTAATACGAATGCTCGGGGTACCCCGAAGCGGCATAAGATGTTTCTCCATAAGAAATGTTTCACAACTTTCTCCGAAATAATATCCACCGCTTTTGCTTCGATCCATTTAGTATAATATTTTACTGACACAATGCAGAACTTATGTTGACCTACTCATTGAGGGAACGGTCTAAGGATATCAATTCCCCATCTGAAAAAGCAGAAGGCCAGCGGGGTCAATGATAAGGGAGCAACTGTGTGTTGCAGGATTGGAGCATGATATTAGCAAACAACACAACGTTTGATATACTTTTTGGCATCTTCGAGCAACGTTGGCCAAAAATACCCGATTGTGATAACGCGGTGATATAAGGATCGAGCCCTGGAGTTAATACCGCATATAATTTCATTAACATAAATCATGACAACTTCAGCCTCAATAGTAGACAAACATCGCAAGAGCGGTCAATCGAAACTGTTTTTATTTGATCGCTCATTGCTCTTAACATATCTTTTAGCTCAGAGTTCAATTTTCCTAGCCTCTCATGTGTTCTCAGGAAGATAACCATTAGTAAGATATTTGATAAAGGGGTCTGATATTGCCCGAGGTTATTAATGTAATTATGTTAACCTCGGGGCTCGTCCGACGTGGCTATGTAGTATTTTCGGTATTTTTATATGTCTATCGCGAGGCGTATTCGAGGGTATTTTCATAATTCAGGCATGTTGGACCCCATATAAGGCTTCTGTAAGTGTTTTGAGATGTTTTGGGTTACTTCGGCCCTGGACGGGGCCAGGGGTATTTTTGTAATTTGCAACGCAGGAGCACATCGGCCGGGTGCAATGATGTTATGTGGCTGCGTATTCACTGTTTGGAGGCAAAGAACTAATATACAAGGTTTTCCGGTATTTTCCAATCGCATTTCCGACTAAACTCTCGACCGGGAGGGAGTCCCGAAGTTTCGTGGCGCTGTGACACTTATTCTCGATTAATTGGATATTTTCTAAATAAGTTGGGCTAAATTGACTAAGATTGGGCTTTTGGAACTTAAGTTGACTTGTTATCACGCTCCCTAGGCCTCAGAAAAGGGTTCAGACTGTTATCACGCTCCCCAAGGCAAAGCTTTATTTTTCTGCACTGTAGACTCGCGACATATTGCTCAAACTCGCGACTTATTGCTCCGAGTCGCGACTTATCGGTTGTTCACCTGCCTGAGTCGTGAGTTGTTGCACTGCCCTTAGTCGCGACATGTTGCACTGCCACTCGCGAGTTGTTGATCACAACTCGCGACTGCATCTCTTCGTAGACTCGCGACTTGTTGCTGCCCTGCCTGAATCGCGACTTGTTGCTGCCCCAGCCTGACTCGCGACTTGTTGCTGTGCCTCTAGTCTCGAGTTATCGCCAGTATCCGCGAGTTGTTGACCACAACTCGCGAGTGCATCTCTTCCGGGCTCAACAGAGTGTTTTCGATCGTTTCCCGAGCCGTTCTCATCTATATTGTTGTTATCACATCATTGTACTTGTATGTGTTGAATATCATAGTGAAAACCAAGGTAGAGCTTCGCTCTCCCGAGGACGTAAGCCCACACATTGTGGGGCCACATAATATGAACTCAAATTATATTATAAATTGACTGATCTAAAAGTAAATACCCAGAATATTTTTAGACGAGATCAGTTTGGCGCCGTCCGTGGGGACCCGAGACTTAATCCCATTGAGAGCTCTTGTGCTGAGCTTGGAGCTTGTTGTGTATTGTGAGGATACGGGATTCCTAACATGAGAGTGATATAGATGAAGAAAGTGTATCGGATTGCAACCCTTATGTAGTAGAAGACGAAAGGAATGATATTTTACCGAGGACTCAATCAGTGCCACAGGAAGAGTCCTCAGTAGCGGGAATCTAACCAACCTTCGGAGAGGGATTTCATCCGGGGGGATCTATTTATGAGTGCATTGGAAGATTATCATATTGCATGAATATGTGTCGAAGACATGTCAAAGGGATGCAAGGGTTCCAAAAAAATAAAATAAAATAAAATAAAATAAAATAAAATAAAATTCCGGATTTTTGGCGCTACCAAAATTTTATGGGAGGATCCATTTTATGTATACAATCACACGGTGATATGATAGTGTGATATTTTCCGGGTTGGGTTTCGGTGACACTTTACTATTTCATCTCGGTCAATTTATCGAAAATTTTGCATATTTTGATTTATTCAAGGGATTTCACTCTGTGATAGGGACATATTGGGGATCAATATGATTCTCGGTCATAATGAATAAGGGTTATATGGTGAACGTATCCGATACATTTACACACTTCTGTTCGCGAGGGAGGTTATTCTTCATAACATTGGCGTATATTGAGATACCTAAGGATCTCCTCGACATCAAATCTCCAGATCCATGTTAATTTGATGGACTTCAATGATGCGACCATGTGCTTTGCCTCATATTTGGAATGGCTTACTCTACAATAATTCGATTAGTTGCTGATGTTTTTCTACTATTCCATATTGGGATTCAGGTATGAGTTTTAATCGGAACGACGGAACGATTCCTCGGAGGTATTGTGTGGTTTTCTATCCATTTTTGTGGTGGTTGTGTGTATTGCATGGAGCACTTGTGAAACACGTTAACCTCAAATTGCGAATTAGCGGATGCGTAGTGGCATTAGGAGGATTTATCTGCGTGTTGCTTAATGGTATAAGTGTGCGCCGAGTCGTTGGTTAGAATAATAGCCACGGAAAGTTGGAGGACCCAAGTCAACATGAGTTAATTGACCGAGAAAAATAAGAGGTTATATGAGTATATGCGTATGGTCATGTGGAATCATTGTTGGTTCTCAAGGATATGTGACGTTGTCAATAGCAATTATATGACCACGATCCTAGTTTCCATCCTAGTCCATCCATGGGATCCGATGTGTGAATTTTTGAAGGATTATTTATACTATTTTTCGACAACATTAATGTAAGAAGTAAGGTTCGTAGTAAAATAAGAGGTTATGGAGGACACGAGTAGAGTTGATCGTTGCAATATCTGGAGGATCCACCGTAGAATATGGAAGAGCTTGGCCTAACAAGGACACCGTATATTCAATAAATGAAAGAACATATACTTATGAGTCACTTGACATTGTTGCAATTCGTGTGATCGATCGAATGTATCGCTGCCGAAGTTCATCACGCAAATCTTGTTGGTATTCAATTGCAAGTGTATTTATTCAGTTCTAGTATATTTCTCGCCATGGTTTAACACAAGAGAGAAGGTTCCCTTATTATAAGAACCGACACCGGGGACTCATAAGTTTTATCATATTTTGTCCTTTTTCATCACAGTTTCGGACATGCTAATGTGGGTGTCGAAAATCGGTGTCCCATGTAAATTGGTTTTGAAGCACGATTAGTTTGATGAGCTGTGTAGTATGGTGGAAGGAATGCCAGAGACCGAGGTCGAGGGAGTTGACTTGAATATTTAACCCGAGAACACACAGCCACTCTCCCTAATAACTGTTTAAGATGACCTGAAGAAAGACGCCATGAGTATGGAGGAGCTTACTCAATATGTACTCAGTTTGTTCGGGATGATAGAACGTATGAAAGAGTGAAATTAATTATGTGGGTTTTTCTTGTTTTGAGTTATCAACGGGGTTTTCCGGTTATCCATTCGTGAAGAGTGTATATAGCTATAGTGCATATTCCATACATCATATTGGTTACTTTGGTGCTTTAAGGTTCAAGGCTCGGAGACTAAGGAAGTTCATGAAAACTTGTTGAACTGTTTATTGGTACATGGATCGTACATGTCCTATAGTGTGGAAGTGAGTATCTTAATATACAAATTGAAGAGTCGAATGATAAGCTTTTGGGAATATAACACATCGATAGATTATTATGACAAAACTAGTATGGAAGATAAGACGTTCGCGAATAAATGTATTTATAGTGACAGAAGGAGAAGCTTCCAATATGGATAGTGAAGATGTGCTTAAAATGCCAAGTTATTAATCATCGGATAACCACGAAATGCGTAAGGTTAGGATAGAATCATAAAATGAAACTCCCGAGTGAAAGTGTATTATTCAAAGACGGTCTCGTCTTCTCATTTTATAAAGCGTATATTTATTTCTCGACATNCAGTGATAAATACTTACTTCAGAAAGAATCTTAATTCTTAGATAATATATATTTGGGAAGTAGGAATAGAGGGAAGGTAACGACCCTAACTTGATCGGTATGTTTATATAATATTCGATGACCGTCAAAGCTATTATCCAGTTCAGCCCTACATTGTATACTTAGAATTCGGCTAGAGACACTTTACTCTTTATTGGATCGTATCTAAAAGAGACAATAAGTCATCATTTCGCCTCAAAGGTGGGAACTCGACCTCGAATTCAAATGTTACTCTTCATGTTTAAACAATGCCTTGCTTATTTCAACAGCCCTTTACTAGGAATGCAAGCATGCTATATAGACGATAGCCTTTATAGATAGCCGGTAATTGAGCTGCATATATAAGATGCACATGATCTACCGTAAGCTTATAATTGTTCCCCCGAAATAGTGAGAATGACAAAGGAGTAAGTACCGACCTCCTGGTGGAGGTGAGAAAGTGATGTTCTTGTTCGAACATGGGGATATCATATGCAGGGGAAAGATGTATGAGCTTGAGTTCGCAGAGTTACAATCACGACGGGAACAAATTAAATTGTGAAGTTAAGGAGTCGAGCAAACCCTCAAGGTTATGAAAAGCGGGACTTTGACTAAGAGGAAAGCGCGAGCCCCAAGGCAAAACTAAAACCTATTGATGATAGTTGAGAAATATTTTCTAAATTCGATCGAGTAATTCTAACAAATCGAAGCGATGCATCAGAATTTCTGTCAATAACGAAGCGCACTAGTATGCAATGTAAAAAGTGATACGTATAAGAGCTACACTCCGAGTTGAAGAAGTGTGAAACTCTCAATTCATCTCGGGATCTGATTCCGTTAGTAATAACGAGATGACTTTGACCTTATTCATGGTATTGTAAAAACTTTATGAACGAGTTCTGGATTTCTAGACGAGCTGATATAATGTGGTTTACGACTCAGAATCTGAATCTGAAAACCAGGGGACTATTGATATTGCCCGAGGTTATTTATGTAATTATGTTAATCTCGGGGCTCGTCCGACGTGGCTATGTGGTATTTTAGGTATTTTTATACGTCTACCGCGAGGCGTATTCGAGGGTATTTTCATAATTCAGGCATGCTGGACCCCATAAAAGGCTTCTGTAAGTGTCTTGAGATGTTTTGGGTTATTTCGGCCCCGGACAGGGCTCAGGGTATTTTTGTAATTTGCCACTCGGGAGCACATCGGCCGGGTGCAATGATGTTATGTGGCTGCGTATTCACTATTTGGAGGCAAAGAACTGATATACAAGGTTTTCCGGTATTTTCTAATCTCATTTCCGACTAAACTCTCGACCGGGAGGGAGTCCCGAAGTTTCGTGGCACTGTGACACTTATTCTTGATTAATTGGATATTTTCTAAGTAAGTTGTGCTAATTTGACTAAGATTGGGCTTTTGAACCTTAAGTTGACTTGTTGGGCCGAGTTTATCTATAAATACAAGACCTTAGGTCCCAGAAAAGGGTTAAGACTGTTATCACGCTCCCCAAGGCAAAGCTTTATTTTTCTGCACTGTAGACTCGCGACTTATTGCTCAGAGTCGTGACTTATTGCTCGGAGTCGCGACTTATCGGTTGTTCACCTGCCTGAGTCGCGAGTTGTTGCACTGCCCCTAGTCGCGACTTCTTGCACTGCCACTCGCGAGTTGTTGACCACAACTCGTGACTGCATCTCTTCGTAGACTCGCGACTTGTTGCTGCCCTGCCTGACTCGCGACTTGTTGCTGCCATGCTAACTCGCGACCTGTTGCTGCCCCAGCCTGACTAGCGACTTGTTGCTGCCCTGCTAACTCGCGACTTGTTGCTGGCCCAGCCTGACTCGTGACTTGTTGTTGTGCCCCTAGTCGCGAGTTATCGCCAGTATCCGCGAGTTGTTGACCGCAACTCGCGACTGCATCTCTTCCGGGCGCAACGGAGTGTTTTCGATCATTTCTCGAGCCGTTCTCATCTATATTGTTGTTATCACATCATTGTACTTGTATGTGTTGAATATCATAGTGAAAACCAAGGTAGAGCTTCGCTCTCCCTAGGACGTAAGCCCACACATTGTGGGCCTAACCTCGTATATCGCTCGTGTCCCCATATAAATTGAACTCACATTATATAATAAATTGAATGATCTAAAATTAAATACCCAGAATATTTTTAGACGAGATCAGTGTCCATCCATGTGGGTTCCCCACGAGATTCTGTAGTATCAATGTTCAAGCATTGAAGTTCAAGCACAACGCCTTGATTTCCTCAATTGATTGTTCGGTCACAAATATATCGACTTAATGTCGATCTTGGATCTGAACCGATATATTGCCAGGTCCTATGTTCGGCATACTTACGGCCAATTTGGCCAGCGCATCAGCAATCTTGTTTTGGTCTCGCGGCACATGATCAAGTGATAATTCGTTGAACTTTCTAGATAATTCCAGAACTTTTGCATGATACAACTTCATCAAAGGCTCATATGACTCGAATCTTCCCGCAAACTACTCCACGACTAACTTGGAATCTGAGAACATTCGCACTTTAGCAACTCCGATAATACAACCTTGTATTCCTCCATGTTATTAGTTCTTGAGAATAAGAACTTAACTTAGCAATGAATAACATCGTCTTGTAGTGTAGTTACGGTAATGCCCACCCCTTTTCCTCTGAAAGTTGGTCCATCAACATAAATGATCCATCGATCAACCTCCAGGTTTAAGAATGTCGCTAATAGGGTCATTTCAACCACGAAGTCAGCCAGAACATGAGCCATGATAGCACTTCGGGGTACAAAGTCCAAATCTATGGAGTTGATCATGATTGCCACTTAGATAATTTCTCATTAAGATCTGTCTGATTCAAGACTACGCTCAGAGGTTGATTAGTATAGACATAAACCTTTCGGCCTTCAAAATAATGCTTTGGTTTAGATATAGCTTTCATCAATGCCAGCATGAATTTTTCCAAGTTAGTGTATCTAGTCTCTGCCAATACCAAAGAGTAACTCATGTAATAAACGGGTTTATGAATATCATCCCTAATGGTAACCCGAGCTGCTCTCACCACGACTTCAGATACAGCTAAGTATAATCCCAAAGGATCATCGCTGGTTGGACTCACCATCCCAGGGGGACTGATCAAATAAGTTTTTAACTCAAAGAAAGCCTGATCACATTCTTCGATCCAATTAAAAAGACTTGACTTCCTTAATACTCTGAAGAAGGTAAGACCCGATATGTAGATCTAGAAATAAATCTGCTCAAGGCAGCTAGACGACCAGTCAGCCTTTGGAATTCCCTTTTACTTCTCGGAGGTGCATGTCTATGATGGCCTGAACCTTCTAAGGGTGAGCATCTATGTCTTTATCAGATACTTAATATCCTAAGAAGTATCAGCTTCGGATCCCGAAACATCACTTGTTCGGATTTAGTTTGAACTTATATTTGCGGCATACTTCGAAAAAACGAGACAAATAAAAAATATGGTCTTCATAATTCATGAATTTCACAATCATATCATCAACATACACTTCCATCATATGACCTATCAAATAACTAAAGATTTTGTTGACCAATTTATGGTATGTTGCTTCGGCATTCTTCAAGCCAAAAGATATAACCACATAGAAATAAACGCCATCTTCGGTCATGAAGGTTGATCTCTTTTGATCTTCTTCAGCAAGGAAGATCTTATGGTAGCGGAGTAAGATTCCATACTACTCATCATCGTGCTGCAAGTGACAACATCCACCAAACGGTCAATTTGTGGCATGGGAATGGATCAGATTCATAGCTCTTGTTGACATCGGTGAAATCGATGCATATTCCCGTCTGCCTTGGAGACCACCACCGGGTTATTAACCCATTCATTGTTGTGGATCTCTCCGATAAAGCCAGACCGCAGTAATTTATTCACTTCCACCCGTATGACTTCAATTTTTTCAGGAGAGTAGCGTCTCCTCTTTTGCCTTATCGGCTTCGCTCCGCGCTCAGTGTTGATCCGATGCTCACTTTCGGATTGGTCAATCCCCGGAACATCGTCCGGGGTCCAATCAAAAACTTCGACATGGCTTCTCAGCAAGTGAACCAATTGTTCTTCAAAAGATGGTGCAATTGTGCCCTGATACGAGTAGTCTTGGTTGAATCCTCCTCCACCAAGTTGATCAACTTGAACCCGATGGGTTTCATAGCTTGACTCGGGTGTGGTGGCTATTCCAACAAATCCACTTGGGCCCTCTTGACAGGTGCTTGAATTTGGCACGAGCTCATGTAGTTCTATCTTGATACTGTCTGATCTCCTTTAACATATATAATTCCATTCGTGGAGGGGAACATGAGCATCATATGATAAGTAGAAGAGACCGCCTTAAACATACTGAGTTCGGTACGTCAAATAATGGCATTGTAAGCCAAGTCAACTTCTAGGAGAATAAATTCAAGGGTCTCCATTAGGTGCTTGAATTAATCTCCCTGAGTTATCGGGAATAAGATCCTCTCGCATGGAATGACACCCCTCTTGTCGAATGCCCAGAGGGTAATATTAGCAATGGGGAGGTCGTGACTCTGAACGCCAACCACCTAGGGCTTTATTAGATTACATGATGGCCAAGTATCCACCAAGATTCTGTGGACTCGACTGTCATGCCCCGAACCTGGCCTACCCGTTACGGGATTTTGAGAGTGCCACACCCAGTTGTGGTGCGAAGCAATTTGAATAAATAAAAGAAGATAACAAAAGTAAAAGATAAAAGAAATGTAGCGCAAGGTCATAAGGTGCAAAACAACAAAATACATGAGTAGGGTTTTAATAGGTAGTTCATGAAACAAACATCACACTTTTGCAAAAGACTCGACGACTCCTAAACCTCCGGAACTAGCCGACAACCCATCCTTCCCCTTCTAGCTCAGGGTTCCTCCTCATCTATGAAATCGGTAGAGCGGTCATGGTCTAATAACAAAAACTTCGAACAAAGTATGCAATTGAAAATGAATCTTTAAATTATCTTTAATTGCGTAATTGGCCCCTAGTGTTTAAAATAGTGTAAAGCCGATGCCCCAAAGTTTGTTAATTATGTGAGAAGCCCCAAAAAGTTCAAAACCGTTCAAAAATGACCCTCGAGTGAATAGTAGTGGTTTTCGTCTTTTTTCGTATAAGTGGTTTTGATAATTTATGCGTTATGTTTAAAATTTTTGAAGTTTGGAGACATAGTCATAACATATTTTCATGGTTAGTGGTTCAAATACAAACTCTAGGGACGTTTAAAATACTAACGATTATGAATGTCAAATATAAACGTTTTCTGAAGTTCAGAAGCCAACCACACAATTCATAAACTTTGAGGGCACTTTGTTTACAACGTTTAAAAGTTTGGGCGACAACGGCGGACATTATATCAACTTCGGGGGTTTTGTATGCAATTTACAAACTTTTGGGGCACCGCCTTTACACTATAATAAAGTTTAGGGGCCAATTTCAAACATCCCTTCTTTATTAAATCTCTTTCAAAAAGCCTATTCTTACTCCTCTCCTATACTCTATCCTTTTTGGATTTTTACCTGCCCGATAAAATATCTCGCTCAAGCCGACCTCACTTTCGAGGGTAGGATCTCAACGAGCCATCGCCCGAGTTTTTACATGTTCGGGAACATGGCTTGCCCAAGCTGACCTGTCCCTCGAGGTTCAGATCTCGACTAGCCATCCTTGCTTCCCCGACATCGGTATGTTCGCCCCTGTTGTAACGCTACCGTAACTTGAGGCATGCCTTGCCTTGTGGCTCAAGTTAACTAGCACGGTGACGGGTCGATGCGTCCATCTTCCTCGAGTCTTAACTTAGCCTTCTTAATTACCCCTCTAGACACCCCTTCCCGGCGGGTGCAAGCGGCCTCTTATGTAATAGCTAAGAAAAAGGTATGATGGAACAAATAGTAGAGAATGTAGCGGTAAAAACCGAGACAATGAATAACGAGGGGTACGGGAATGAAAGAACGAAAAATGAAAACAAATAATAGAAAAGTAAAGCAAAGGATAAAGGAAAGGTCAAAATGAAAAGAAGGAGGGGTCAAAATATGAATTAGGAAAGTTAAGATGTCTATAAATAGGGGTGGGGAGGCCCAAAAAACGAGTTACTTATCATTAAGCCACGAAAATCAGGAAATTGTCGCGAAAGAAGGAAATTATAGCGGATTTTACGAAGGCAATTATTGTCGCGGATTTTCGGTGAGCAATTATTGTCGTGGATTTGATGTGGTGAACAAATTGTCATGGATTTTTGGGAAGGCAATTATTGTCGCGAAAACGTGAAGGGCAAAAGTATCGCGGAAATGGGCGAAGAACAAAATTGTCGCGAAAATTCTTGATGTGTAATATTATCGCGGATTTTGGTCCTAGCATAGAATTATCGCGGATTTTGGTTCCAGCATAGAAATTGTCACGGATTTCAAGGAAGAAGTGAATTGTCGCGGAAATACTAAGTTTGAGTGTTTTCGTTGCGACTCAACGTCGGATCGTGGGAGGAAAAAGACACGTAGGGTCTACGGTAATCACATAGCTAACAATAAGATAATAACGTCGGAATTCGAGTAACTAAGACCTGTTACGAAATGCAGGGAAGCACGGAAAGATTATAGTAAGCGAAAGCAAACGGTAAGCGGAGTGAACACAATATAGTAAGGGAAGGTTCTGACTTAGGAAACGGGATTGGGTTATTAAAGAAGAAAGAAAAAGACACGAATGAACGAGAAAAATGTTAATAACACTCGGGGTGAGGAAGGATGGACCGTACGACCGAACCAGGCATCATGCCTAGTACACGATTCGACAAAGGAAGGGCATGCCTGATGAAGGGAACGATAAGTTCCAAAGACGGAAAGATATGTACGAAAAAGGGCAGAACGGATCCGGGTGGAAAAAGGGGTAGCGCCTAAGTACCCACCCGGAGAAGGGAAGCATACGGCCCGTCGAGTCGTCCAACAGCTAACGGTTGGCTTGGGCAGGACATGTACCGAGCATGTTAGTCTCGGAAACAGTAAAGTTAAAGTATGAGGGGAATGATAAGGGTAAAAGAAGAAGGAAATAAGAAAACGGTTAAAACGAATGATTCACGCGTGTGTGTACGGTTTAATTAAGAAATGAAAAGATAATGTGTAGCGTGTGTGAAGTTTCCTTTAATAAATTGTGACCGCTTTACAGATTTTGTAGGTGATGCGGACAAGGTATGAGAAGGGCATGGGAAGGAGGTTGTCGGTTGTCTGGTGATAGAGTCCGGTCTTTTGAGAACACTCTAAATAAAGTTGTTAAACTTTAATGTTTTCGAACTACGTTTTAAGTTTACATTCGAACGTTTCCTTTTATTTAGCACGTTTTATCTAAATAGCTAGGCCCGAATTAGGGTCGTTACAAATGGTATCAGAGTGTAACATCGTTACTAAACCGGTAACGGTGCGGTCCTATGTAGAAGAGTCTAGGAAACTCATAGGAGGACAACCGACCATAGGAAGGGATGGGCATAGAATGTAACAGATGACATGAGTNGTTTTACAGACTTTGTAGGGGGAGGACCGGAGGCTTAGGTGACATTGGAGTAAGGTCGTCGATCGTCCACTGTACGAGTCACCCTTTCTATTTCGTGCTTTGTAATTAACTAGTTGTATTTTGAAAAGAAACGATGATATTCCCCGGCTTTAAGTGATGTTTTAATTTAAATGCTTATTTTCATTTCGCTTGCGCATGGACCTTGTTAAGGTCGGATTTACGGTCGTTATAGTTATCCTCCTACATTCAAGACGTATTTTAACGCTATGTTGCATAGTATCTATTAGTGTTACGCTTATTTTGAAGAGTTTTCGTTTATCGTCGACCCCCATTAGCTTTCTTTAGTCTTTCCTCTTCACGTGCGGTATGAAGCCACCGCAACTCACACCATCCTGATAAAATGTGCACTGTACTATACCTGCTACAGTAATCCGTGATGAATTATGTCTGCTACAGTAATACCCGATGAATTACACTGATACAGTAATCAACGATGAATTATTATGCTACAGTAATCCACGATGAATTATGTCTTCTACACTAATCCGCGCTGAATTACACTGCTATAGTACGTGATGAATTATACTGCTATAGTAATGCACGATGAATTACACCTAGTATAGTATACGCGATGAATTTGGCCTGCTACAATAATCCACAATGAATTTGGCCTGCTACAGTAATCCGTGGTTAATTTCCTCGCATAATTGGTTTTTCAAGTCTTTTTCTGGAATTTTTTACAATTACCGTCTCTAACCCCTCCCAACCCCTGTTTGTAGACTTTTAATTTACATTAATTGCATTTTAGTCCCTCCTTTCCTTTCCTTATTTCTTTTCTACCCCAATTCTTCCTAATTCACTCTTTTCTACCCCAACTAATCTTGAGTTACCATTTTATAAAATATACCAATAAAGGTTCACCCTCTATCCTCGAACCTTCCTCGGAGTCTGATTTTCGCTTGGTTACACCGACGATTGGCAATGATTCGAGTGATGATAAGGGGCTCATCACATCGATCAGTAACCCCTTCCCGAAGAGCAGTGGTGAAGGTAATGGCGTCTTCGCAAGAAGAAGACCACTCAACAACATTATACTTAACCATCGCCACGGATTCAGAGCTTTATGCGGACTCCTAGCACGCTGCTCTATTTCGGTCCTAGACCGACTCAATTATGCGAATTCCACTCGAGATAACATAAATATTTCCAGCCATAGTACGCTCCGGTGGAGCAACCTCATTTTGTGGAAGTTGTGGACGAGCGCTACGGAAAGATTCAGCTCGCCGCAACTCTCTCTTGCAGTTGCTGGTACTTCATCGTTGGGTGATCCTAATTTTGGTGCAACTCACAATATACCCGCTTATCCTCCCACTTCTGGGGAGCATTCTTCTCAGTCAAAGCCCCTAATTCTCGGGGCTGTCTCTTAGTGTACGAAGCACTATGATCACCTGCGGGCTGAGAACACCTACTAGGCTTCCGATAGTTTGGTCCCAGCGCTTCATCCACCTTAATATGAGAACACCTACTTGCAACCCTACCATGAAGATGCGGCACTTCAGTGAATCTGAGGCTCGAACCGTTCACATTCTCAATTCGAAATCCGTGACATGGTTAATGGGATCCCCGTAGCCTCTAAATTGCGGCAACCCCTTGGAGTTGTGATAATATCGATGTTGGACTACTGCCAAGATTTGTTGAAAGAAAATGAGCATCAAATTACCCAAGGCGACAGAGACATCGCAATACTATTGGGATGACGTTTGGGCAGCATGTAGATTATGCCACCAGTCGTCATCCTTACTCCGCTGAATTGAGGACTCCATGGAACTGTAGAAAATACCGGGATTCAACCCTTGGTAGGGCTCAAAATCCCTCTGCATTCGTAGAGTCTCCAACCCTTTGGTGAGCTCATTTATACGCTGCTGCATGTGTTCTTGGTCATTCCCAGGAATGGGAGTTGGAGCTCTGGTTGGAGGAGGGGGAGTAGATTGATATCTCCGCCTCCTCATGGTCACTCAAAGCCTGATAATCCCCTCTTCATCGCAGATGCACGTCTCATGGTCACTCTTGTACCCTCTGTTTTTAGCAATATAGCTTGTAACAGCCAGTGGTTCTGTTCCACTCCTCTCATACGTTATATCCAGTACCAGCTTCCTAATGATAGCCTCCAGCTTCTGCATGGAGAGAGCAGGGGCTGGAAGGTTGTTAGGAAGCACGTCACTATCATTTGTCAAGTTTTCAGTATCAATGCCTTTGTTTGTCCTATCCAGGGAAAAACGTCGAGTGGGAATCAGTAAATCGTCCCCACTGATGGCACTAAACTATTGTGGTCGAAAGACCGAGTGTAACAACAGTCGTCATGTTCGTAAAAATACAAACTCGGTTATGATGTTAACGTGGAAAACCCCTTGGATAAGGGGAAAAAATCACCTAACTTAGAGCTAGAAATGCTCTAAGCCAATAAATTGAATAAACAGTTCATATTACAAAACAGAGGAGGCTAATTGAAAATAACTAAGGCAATAAGAATGTGCAAGAAGATAAATCGCCAAGGTAACAGACAATTTCGCGCATCCAAAAGGTCCTACTGAGTTTGTCATTTAGCCCTTTATTTATAGCAAGGAAGACGCGTGTGAATTACTGTCACGCCCTGACACCGGGCCTAGCCGTTTCCGGTTCGTGACACACCGTGCTCCACAATTCTTAGGAACACAAAGCGATTTTCCATACTCCAAATTAATTAAAACATATAACATCGAAACATCTTATCTATATAAACTTCCAAACTTTATCGAATTCTTTTCGACTATTCATCTTGCTAACTCCTTGACGAACTCACTTTATTCTCTACTCCAAAATTACCCTCGGTATCAGCCGACGAATATCTCTTCCCATGCTCCCCTTAATCTCATGCATTCCTAAAAAGCATTAGAGCGGTCATAATCGAATAATAGAAACTTCGGTTAAAAACTCTTCTAAAACTTTACTTTATTTAAAAAACATCTTATCTTTTGAAAACTCATCTTGCTTCGAAAAGTTCTTTTAAAACTCTTCATAAACATCGTTATGAAAGTCATGCTTGTAAACTTAATTCTTTTTGAAACTCTTTGAAATATCTTTATAAAACACGTCAAAACAAGCTTGAAACTCATCTTTCTTAAAAGCTATTTAAAATCTCTTTACGAAGTTTCATCTAAAACATACTTGAAATCTTATCTCTATTGGGGCTCATTCGAAACCTTATTTTAAAACATCGTAAGAACTTACTTGATACTTATAGCTTTGAAACTCGTTTTAAATCTCTTTATAAAGCCTCGTCTAAACTTTCTAGAAAACTTTACTTATCCTTTTTTTATGTGCCATTTCCTTTATCTTGCCGACATTTTACATGCCCGGTGACATGTCTCGCCCAAGACGACCTCTCCCTCGAGGGTCGGTTCTCGACGGGCCATCGCGCGAATTTTTTCATGTTAGGGAACATATATCGCCCAAGCGGACCTCTCCCTCGAGGGTCAGATCTCGATGAGCCATCTTTGCTTTGTGGCTCACGTGAACTAGCACGGTGCCGGATCGATGCGTCCATCTTCCCAAAGTCTTAACTTACTCTTTTAGTTAACTCAAGTGACAAGCGCCCGCCTGGAAAACATATCCCAACTCTCGTATGTAACTCTCATTCACAAAATTGAACCATAAGCTATTTAACCACTCATCTCTCTTACCTCTGGTCTTTCTTCCCTAGTAACTTTTCTGCATTCAAAACACTTACTATTACTATGTTTAATGACATTACACTGATGTTGCATCTATTTATTTGGAATCAAGTTACCGTAGTCCTTGCTAGTCTTCCCGGCCTTACGTCACGTTATGAACCAACTTTGACTTACACCTTGCTTTGAGATTTCCCGGTTTATCATATTGTTCAAGATATCCGGGTAAAATGTGTGTTTCCGCAGCAAATTACACAATGACTAAATCCATGGTGAATTTACCACTATCCGCGATGAATTACACGACTCCGCAAAATCCACGATGAATTGTGTGTGTTATGATTTCCACGGTGAACTTCTTAGGCTGGATTTCCTCGGTGAAATGGGTCTTCCATAAAAAAATGGCCACAAATCGTCGAGGCGATGCTTTTCTGCGGTGAATTACGGGTCTTGGAAAATTCCGCAGTGAATATTTCTAGCCAATTTCCGCGCTAAATCGATACTCCGAAAATCAGCGGTAAATTCCTTTGTTACTAATTTCTGCAGTGAATTTGTTAGCGTCTAACAATTTACCACAGAAATGGTTCTGTAGCTGATTTTCGAGTCATTCCGGGTTAGTTTACTAATTACCCTTCTCCAACCCATTCCAACCCCTATTTATAGGTTTTCTAACTCACCCTAATTGAATCTTAGTCCTTCCTCATTCCCTTAATTGCGTCTTAGTCCCTCCTTCCCTTTCCTTGTTACTTTCCTTGATTCACCATTTTATAAGTAATGCATGAATAAGTTCAATTTTAATTCTTGTACCTTCGTCGCAGTATGATATCTGGGTCGTTACATCCTCCCCTACTTATTTGGAGTTTCGTCACGAAACTCACTCGTACAATTCCATCATCAGTTCCGATGAGTTATCCATGAACTCCCGCTCTACTTCCCATGATGCCTCTCTCTCCCAGTAGTTTGACCATTGCACCTTCTCCATCAGAACTACCGGGTTTCTGAGTTTCCTTTCCATCCTCTCGAGGATGCTTATTGGAACCTCTTTGTAGGTGAGCGTTGGTGTCAGTTCTAACGGTTCCACGGCTCGCTCTTGTCTCCCTTCGGTTAAGCATTTCCTTAGTTGGGACACATGGAATACTTGTGTATTCCCCTAGTTCCCCCGGTAGTTACAATCTATATGCTAGATTCCCAACTTTCTCGATCACCTTGTATGACCCTACATACCTCGGGCTCAGCTTTCTAGAGCGCGTAACTCTCAATACCCCTTCATAAGTGAAACTCTCAAGTAGAGTTTATCCCCAACTTCCAATTCTAGAGATCGTCTCTTCCTATCGGCCCAACTCTTATCGCTATCTTGAGCAACCCTCATATTTCTTCTTACTATCTACACCATATTCTTGGTGATCTCTATTAACTCGGGTTCCGTGAATCCTTTCTCTATGACGTCGTCCCAATACAGTGGTGTCCGACACTTTCAACCTTACAATGCTTCGTATGGCTCCATGCCGATACTACTCTGATAACTATTGTTGTACCCAAATTCTACCAAGGGTAAGAACACTTCGCAGCTTCCTCCGAATTCTAGGACACATGCCCGGAGCATGTCCTCCATGATCTGGTTAACCCTCTCGGACTGTCCATCCGTTTGTGGGTGATATGCAGTGCTCATCGTTAGTTTCGTCCCTAATGACTTCTAGAGGCTTTGCCAAAAACGCGAAGTAAACCTTGCATCTCTATCTGATACTATGCTTGCTGGAACACCGTGTAACTTCCCAATGTTGTCCATATACACCTTTGCTAGTCTGTTGACCCCATCGGTCAATTTCATTGCTAGGAAATGGGTCAACATGGTTAGTCGATCAACTACAACCCATATGTCATCGTTTTTTTGGGGACTCCTTGGTAATCCCACAACAAAATCCATACATACATGATCCTACTTCAATTCTGGAATCTCTAACGGTTGCAGCTCTCCTCCTGGACACTGGTTCTCAGCTTTAACTTGTTGACAAGTGTAGCAGCGTGCTACGAAACTTGCCACGCCGTTTTTCATCCCCTTCCACCACCAGTGGGGCTTTATATCCCGGTACATCTTCGTACTTCTAGGATGGACTGAGAATGTCGAGTTGTGTGCCTCTTCCAATAACCTAGTCTTCAGACTGGTTACATCCGGCATGCACACTCGTCCATGCATCGTTACACAACCGTCGCTACCCACGGAGATCATGCGCCCATCCTCTACTCTTAATTGCTCTTTCATTCGGACTATGTCCATATCTTCAAGTTGTGCTTGTAAGACTTCCTCGAGAATACTTGGTCATGGTGTAATCTCCCTTAAGCATACATATGTGTCTTCTACCACCTCCAGACTTAGTTCTTCGATCTGTCTAATGAGTAGGCTTGCCAACAATCTTTGACTCTTCCTACTCAAAGCGTCTGCCACCTGATTTGCCTTACCGGGGTGGTATTGGATAGTACGATCATAGTCCTTGATAAGTTCGAGCCACCTTCACTGCCTCATATTCAACTCCTTTTGCGTGAATAGGTACTTCAAGCTCTTGTGATCCATGTACACCTCACACTTTGCCCCCGTATATGAAATGCCTCCAAATTTTCAGTGCAAACACCAATGCGGCAAGTTCCTGATCGTGGGTAGGATAATTTTCTTCGTTTACTTTAATTGTCTCGATGCATAGGCTATTACCCGTTCGTTTTGCATCAACACGCATCCCAAACTTTCTTTGGAAACATCATTGTACACTACGAAGTCCTGCCCTTCTGTCAGTAGCACCAACACGGGAGCTGTAGTCAGGTTGGTCTTCAGTGTTTCAAAACACTTTCACAACTTTCGTCCCACTCATACTTCACATCCTTCCTGGTTAGGTTCATGAGTGGTTTGGATATCTTAGAGAATCCCTCTATGAACTTCCTATAGTATTCTGCTAGTTCAACAAAGCTCCTGATCTCCTTGGCGTTCTTTAGTCATGGCCACTCCATTACTGCTTCCACATTTTCCGGGTCCACGCCCACTCCATCAACCGATATCACGTGTCCTAGAAAGGCTATTCTGTTCGCCCAAAACTCGCGTTTATTGTACTTCGCATACAACCTTTCCTCCCTTAGTTTATGTAATACTATCCTAAGGTGTTCATTGTGTTCCTCCTCCTTTTGCGAGTACACCAATATGTCATCTAAGAATACCACCACGAACTTATCCAATAACTCTCCGAACACCCAATTCATCAGGTTCATAAAAACTACTGCTGCGTTCGTTAGTCCAAACAGCACTACAGTGCAATCATAGTGACCATACCTTGTACGGATAGTCGTTTTGGGAATGTTCGATTCCTTTACCCTCAGACGGTGATAACCCGACCTTATATCCATTTTCTAAAACACCCTCGTGCCCTTTAACTGATCAAATAAATCGTCTATCCTGGGTAGGGGGAAGCGATTCCTTATCGTAACCTTGTTAAGCTCACGGTAGTCATAACATAATCTCAAACTGCCATCCTTCTTCTTTACGAATAGGACTAGTGTTCCCCAATACAATGAACTCGGCCTAAGGTATCCTTTTTCTAATAGTTCATAATTATGTTCCTTAAGCTCTTT
The DNA here is from genome assembly GCA_009725065.1 of Utricularia reniformis. Lineage (NCBI taxonomy): Eukaryota > Viridiplantae > Streptophyta > Magnoliopsida > Lamiales > Lentibulariaceae > Utricularia > Utricularia reniformis. Next base: position 207,096 of record RWGZ01001018.1, read on the forward strand.
AATTTCTTTCAGGGCCATCCGATATGGCGCCATTCAGATTGGTTTAGTCCCATGCATAAGTTTGATTCCCATCTCCACCTCCCTAACCGGCGGCTGTCCAAGAAAGTCCTCTAGAAACACATCGGCGAATTCTTGTACAATGGAAATCTCCTCTAGTGGGACCCCTTTCTTGTCAGTGGTCACAAAAGCAAGATAACCCGTGCCCTGTACACTCGTTTCTCCTATCCCCTCACACAAGGAAGACCCTTAACCTCCACCGTTCCCAATCCCGGAATTTGGATAATTACTATAGACACTCTACACCTTAACTGTGTGTTATATTTTGCGAGCCAGTCCATCCCTAGGATTGCGCCAAACTAGATCATATCTGCCTGGGTTTGTAACTTATCGACTTTGATTCTACATCCCGGGTATATCCTATTAGACTCTATGACCTCTTACCCGGCGGGTTCTTACATTGAACTGAGCCTCATTACCCTTAACACCGAAACGTTTCGCTAACTTACTTGACACGACGGAGTGTGTGGCTCCACAATCAAACAATATGTATGCAGTAAAGCCATTGATTAGCAGCGTACCTGCCACAACGTCCTTTGCCTCTGATGTCTGTTCCCTGCTAACCACGAAGACTAGCGTGTTTCCCTGAACGTTATCCATATCTCGGGCTTCAGTGCCCTCGAACTTCCTGCGCTTAGCGCATTCCTTAATAAAGTGTCCCTGCTGTCCGCAATTATAGCATGTCCTCTGTCCTAGTTTGCACTCCCTTGGTTGTGACCTTCCGCACTTAACACATTCGGCGCTGGGCTAGCCCCTTGCACTGTTCCCTTGTCCTCCGTCACCTTTATTATTTCCATTCCTTTTGTGTAACGACCCTAATTTGGGCATAGATGATTTGGTAAAAAACGCGCTAAATAAAACGAAACGTTCGAATGTAAACTTAAAACATAGTTCAAAAACATTAAAGTCTAGTAACATAATTTAGAGTGTTCTAAAAAAACCGGACTCTATCACCGGACAACCGACGACCTCCTTCCCATGCCCTTCTCATACCTCGTCCGCGTCACCTACAAAATCTGTAAAGCGGTCACAATCTATTAAAGGAAACTTCACACACGCCATACTTATCTTATCATTTCTTAAATACACCATACACACACGCGTAAGTCGTTTCTTTTAATAATTTTCTCATTCCCTTCTTCTTAATCTTTTACCCTTATCATTCCCCTCATCCTTTAATTTATTGTTGGCGAGAGTAACATGCTCGGTACATGTCCCGCCCAAGCCAACCTTTAGCTATTGGTTGACTCGACGGGCCATATGCTTCCCTTCCCCGGGTGAGTACTTAGGCGCTGCCCCTTTTTCCACCCGGATCAGTCCAGCCGTTTACGTACGTATCTTTCCATTTTTGGAACTTAACATTCCCTTCATCATGCATGCTCTTCCTTTGGCGAATCGTGTACTAAGCACGATGTCGGGTTCGGTCAGACGGTCCATCCTTCCTCACCTCGAGTCTTATTAAAATTTTCCTCGTTCATTCGTGTCTTTTACTTTCTTTCTTACTAACCCTTCCTATTTTCCTAAGTCGGAACCTTCCATACTACATTGTGTTCACTCCGTTTACCGTTTGCTTTCGCTCGTTATAATCTCTTCGTGCTTCCCTGCATTTCGTAACAAGTCTTAGTACTCAATTTCCGACGTTATTATCTTATTGTTATCTATGTGATTACCGTAGACCCTACGTGTCCTTTTCCTCTAACGATCCGGCGTTGAGACGCGACGAAAACACCCAAACTTAGTATTTCCGCGATAATTCACTTCATCCTTAAAATCCGTGACAATTTTGTGCTTAGGGCAAAATTCGCGATAATTTGTTCTTCAAAATTTTCTCGATAATTTGCTCTTCAACTTTTCCGCCAAAATTTTGCGCTCTGCATACAAATCCGAGACAATTCTCTTTGATTGAAATTCTAGATAATTCGCAAGGCATAAAATATGCGACAATTTTCTCTTTCCTGACCATTTTCGAGTTTTTCGGGTTTTTCGCTGATTTTCGTGTCTTAGTGATAAGTAACATGGGTTTGGGCCTTCCCAACCATATTAATAGACATTTTAACTTCTCTAATTCACCTTTTGACCCCTCCTTCATTTTTATTTTGACCCCTCCTGTAATAGCCAGGAAAAAGGTATGATGGAACAAATAGTAGGGAATGTAGCGGTAAAGTCTAGACAATGAATAACGAGGGATACGGGAATGAAAGAACGAAAAAGGAAACGAAAAATAGAAAAGTAAAGCAAAAGATAAAGGAATGGTCAAAATAAAAAGAAGGAGGGGTCAAAATGTGAATTAGGGAAGTTTAGATGTCTATAAATAGGGGTGGGGAGGCCCAAAAACGAGTTAATTATCATTAAGCCACGGAAATTCTGAAATTGTCGCAAAAGAAGGAAATTGTCGCGAATTTTGGGAAGGCAATTATTGTCGTCAAAATTTCACCTTTGCAAATTGTCGCGAATTTGATGTCAAGAGCAAATTGTCACGAATTTTAACGTTTGTAAAATTTTCGCGAATTTTGATCATGAGAATTATCGCGAATTTGGACGCAGAGAGCAAAATTTCGCGAAAACGTTGAAGAGCAAATTATCGCGAAAACGTTTGAGGAACAAAATTGTCGCGGATTTTGTTCTAGCACAAAATTGTCACGGATTTCAAGGAAGAAGTGAATTGTCGCGGAAATACTAAGTTTGAGTGTTTTCGTTGTGTCTCAACGTCGAATCGTGGGAGGAAAAGGACACGTAGGGTCTACGGTAATCACACAGTTAACAATAAGATAATAACGTCGGAATTCGAGTACTAAGACCTGTTATGAAATGCAGGGAAGCACGGAAAGATTATAACAAGCGAAAGAAAACGGTAAGCGGAGTGAACACAATGTAGTAAGGGAAGGTTTAGACTTAGGGAACGGGATTGGGTCATTAAGAAAGAAAGTAAAAGACACGAATGAATGAGACAAATGTTGATAAGACTCGGGGTGAGGAAGGATGGACCATCCGACCAAGCCCGGCATCGTGCCTAGTACACGATTCGCCGAAGGAAGGGCATGCCTGATGAAGCGAACGATAAGTTCCAAAGATAGAAAGATACGTACGAAAAAGTGGCAGAACGAATCCGGGTGGAAAAAGGGGTAGTGCCTAAGTACCCACCCAGGGAAGGAAAGCATATGGCCCGTCGAGTCATACAACAGCTAACGGTTGGCTTGGGCGGGACATGTACCGAGCATGTTACTCTCGACAACAGTAAAGTAAATGCATGAGGGGAGTGATAAGGGTAAAAGAAGAAGGAAATAAGAAAACGATTAAAAGAAACGATTTCCGCGTGTGTGTATGGTTTATTTAAAAAATGAAAAGATAAAGTATAGCGTGTGTGAAGTTTCCTTTAATTGATTGTGACCGCTTTACATATTTTGTAGGTGACGTGTACGAGGTATGAGGAGGGCATGAGAAGGAGGTCGTCGGTTGTGCGTTGATGGTGTCCGGTCTTATGAGAACACTCTAAATTATGTTGCTAGACTTTTATGTTTTGAGCTATCTTTTAAGTTTACATTCGAACGTTTCGTTTTCTTTTGCATGTTTTTACCAAATCAACTAGGCCCAAATGAGGGTCGTTACACCTCCTTTATCTTTTGCTTCTGTAACGACCTGCCTTTCCGTTTGCACGATATTGTCTACTTTGGACTAGGCTACCCTAATGACACCCACCTAGTCCTCATGGTTTTACTTTTTTCCTAGCTCCCACACTTCCCAGTGGGTCACCCATCCCTGAATTGCTCCAGGGTGAGGACGCTTAGCTTTCCAGTTCTAACGTTCCGCTTGCCACTTTGCTAGGGAAAAGGCCTCGTGCATTGGAAGACGAATCACTGTACTTAATCTCTGATCGTTCCCCGTCTATAGCCGATGTAGGGATTCGCCTAAGGTGCCCTCTCTCTCTCACCCCTGAGGGGTCCTTTCAGCTTCACTTTTCTATCTTTACGTTTCCTTTTTCGTTCTTTCATTCGCGTACCCCTCGTTATTCCTTGTCTAGACTTTACCACTATATTTTCTACTATTGTTCCATCATACCTTTTTATTGGCTATTACATCCTTTCCCACTTATTTTGAGTTTCGTCCCGAAACTCGTGCCTACCAATCTACCATTAGTTCGAGCGCTCTCTGTCTAATCTCTCGTTCTGTTTCCCATGTAGCTTCCCTTTCTCCCTGGTTGGACCATTGTACTTTCACCATGGGAATTAGTTTGTTTCTGTGTTTTCTTTCTTCTTTGTCTAGGATTTTCACTGGAACTTCCTCGTATGTCAATTATGATGTTATCTCTATGGGTTCCCCACACATTCTCGGATTCCTTTAGTCACACTCCTCCCTAGTTGGGATACATGGAAAATGTTGTGTATCCCCCTCATATCTCCCGGAAGCTTCACCTGCTATGCTAGGTTTCCGATTCTTCGTTCCACCACGTACGGTCCGATGTACCGAGGACTCAGCTTGTCTTTCCTTGTGGTCCTTAGTACCCCCTTCATCGGTGATATCTTCAGATAAGCGTGATCCCCAACTTTCAGCTCCAGGGGTCTCTTTTTTGTGTCTGCCCAACTTTTGTATCGATCATGTGGCGCCTTAATGTTCTTTCGTATCACGGTCACCTTTTCAACGGTAATTTCTACCAATTCTGTTCCCGTGGTCTTTCTCTCTCCCACTCATCCCAGCATAGTGGTGTACGACACTTCCTCCCGTATAGTGTCACATATGGAGCCATGCCAATGCTGCTACGGAAACTATTATTATAAGCAGATTCTACCAGCGGTAGGAAATCTTCCCAACCTCCCTTAAACTCCAACACACATGCCGTAACATATCCTCCCTAATTTGGTTCGTTCTCTCGGTCTTACCATCCGTCTGTGGGTGGTAAGCTGTGCTCATGCTTAATTGAGTTCGTAGTGATTTCTGTAAGCTTTGCCAAAATCTAGACGTGAACCTCGGATCCTGATCTGACACAATATTTACTGGAACTCCATGTAACTTGACTATGTTATCCACGTATATTTTGGCTAGTCTGTCTACTCCGTATGTTGTCTTGACTGCTAAGAAATGAGCCGCCTTTGTTAGACGGTCAACCACTACCCATATTGCGTTGTTCTTCCGTGGCTCTTGGGTAATCCTACCACGAAGTCCATGCCGATGCTATCCCATTTCCACTCTGGAATCTCCAAGGGTTGTAGCTCTCCCCCTGGACGTTGGTGTTCGGCCTTAACTAGTTGGCAATTTTCACATTTGGCCACAAAGTTTGCAATCTCATTTTTCATTCCATTCCACCACTAGTGCGCTTTTAGGTCCCGATACATCTTAGTACTTCCTGGGTGAACCGAGAAGGCCGAACTGTGCGCCTCTGACATAATCTTCTTTCTTAAGTCTAGCATGTTTAGTACCCATACCCGTTCGTTCATTCTGATTAGCCCATAGCTTCCTTTGCTTATCTCTGGTTTATCGCTTCCGGCTCCCTCTTTTTGTGTTACTGGTTTCTCGGGGTCTAATATCTAGGCCTCTAGTACTTCCTCTAGTATCCATGGCTTTGCGGTAATAGTCCCCAATATAGCTGTGGTCGACTCTACCACTTCTAATTGTAGGTTTTCCATTTCTTTTAACAATGTGTTTGCTAATACGCCATGGGTTTCCTGCTTAGTGCATCGGCTACTTGATTCGCTTTTTCGGGGTGGTACTGAATGTTCAAGTCGTAATCTTTTATCACTTCCAACCATCTCTGTTGTCTCATGTTAAGCTCTCTCTGTGTGAATAGGTAATTCAAACTCTTGTGGTTGGTGAATATCTCGCACTTCACACCATACAGATAATGTCTCCAAATCTTGAGTGCAAATACCACCGCAGCTAACTCCAAATCATGGGTCGGATAGTTCAACTCTTGTATCTTCAGTTGGCGGGATGCGTATGCTATGACCATCCCACCCTGCATTAGTACGCACCCGAGTCCTTCATTCGAGGCTTCGTTGTATACCATGAAGTCGTGTCCTGGTGTGGGTAGTACCAGTGTTGGTGCAGATGTCAACTTCGTTTTGAGACATTCGAAACTCTCTTCGTTTTGAGACATCCCAAATATACCTCTTTTCTTTCCTGGTCAAGTTTGTCAGCGGCTTGGCAATCCTTGCAAACCCCTAGATAAATTTCCGGTAGTACCCGGCTAATCCTAAGAAACTCCTCACTTCCCGAGCTTTTGTCGGTCTTGGCCAATTTGTCACTGCTTCTATCTTCGTTGGATCTACCGTCACCCCTCTTGTTGATATCACATGTACTAGAAAAGCTATGCTGTCCATCCAGAATTCACACTTGCTATATTTGGCATACAACTTCTCTTGTCTGAAAGTTTGTAATACTATTCTCAGATGTCGCTCGTGTTCCTCTCGGTTGTGAGAGTAAACTAAGATATCGTTAATGAATACCACCACGAACTTGTCTAGGTACTGGCAAAATATCTGATTCATCAAATCCATGAAGATCACTGGGGCATTAGTCAATCCAAATGGTACTACCGTACATTCGTAATGGCGATATCTCGTTCGAATGGCCGTTTTTGGTATGTCCCCTTTCCTCACTCGGACCTGATGATACCCTAACCTCAAGTCTAACTTTGAGAACACATCCTCACCTTGTAACTGATCAAATAAGTCGTCGATCCAGGGTAGCGGATACTTGTTCTTTATCGTGACCTTTTTTAACTCCTGGTAATCTTAACATAGTCTTAGCTCACCGCTTTTCTTTCTGACAAATAACACCGGTGCTTCCCAAGGGGAGTTGCTTGGCCTAAGAAATCCTTTTTCCAATAGCGACTCAATATGTTGCTTCAGTTCCTACATCTCTCTGGGTGCCATTTCGGTATGGAGCCTTGGAGATGGGTTGTGTCCCGGGGAGCAGTTCTATTTCCACTTCCACTTCTCTCAGGGGTGGCTGACCCGGTAGCTGGTCGGGAAACACGTCACGGTATTTTCAAATTACTGGAACTGACTCCAATGGTGTCCCTTCCTTCTCAGTGGTGACAAATGCTAGCCAACTCGACCGATCACTATACTCTCCATCCTCCCCCATAATCGGTTTTTCGACCATGTCTCTCGTCCCCTCCTGCGGCTTACTAAAAGTGATCGTACCTTCTCGACATTTCACTTGCGCATCGTACTTGGATAACCAATCCATTCCCAGTATAGCATCGAATCCCATGTCCCCCAACTCAATCAAGTCTGCCTCTGTTAGCACCGTATCCATTTCCACCGCGCACCCCTTATAGATTCTGTTTGCCTCCATGGTTTCGGATCCTGGTGTTTTTACTTTGATCTTAGCGTTACTTCCCATTATCAAAAACCGTTTCACCAACTTCTCCGACACAAACGAATGAGTCGCCCCACAATCAAATAATACGAAAGCTGTAAAGCCATTAATAAGTAGTGTAACTGCCACGACGTCTTCGGCCTTCGAGGCCTGTTCCTTGTTTACAGCGAACACTCGAGCATTTCCAGTGATCCTTTCCTTTGCCCTATTTTCGGTAACCCCAGTTTCGATCTTTCACTTCCTCGTGCATTCTCAGGCAAAGTGTCCATCCTGGCCGCACTTGAAACAACTGTTGGTTCCTGCCCGGCATTCTCCGAAATGGTTTTTCCCACATTTCGCGCACGCAGGCCTGATCGGGGATCCTTGTGCAGACACGAAACACTCTGTAGTGACCTTTCCTTTCCATTCTCTCCGTCCCTGAACTTCATTCCTCGTGGAGCTTCTGGTGCGTTCCTTATCCATTCTTCACATTCCCCTATCCACTCGGACTACTGCTGCCACTAAACTTGAAAATTCTTCATCGTCGCTGCCATACATTGTCAGTTTCACCCTTTCATTGAGCCCTTCTGTAAAACGGTGCATCTTTTCTTGTTCACTCCCAATAATCTCGGGAGCATACCTACCCAATTCTATGAATTCCTGCATATACTCCATTACGGGGTGATTCCCTTGAGTCAGTTTGTCGAACTCGGCCCTCTTGTCCTTCTTAAGCCCTTTTGGTACATAATAATCCAAAAACGCGTTTTTAAACTTCTCCCAAGAGATGGGTCCATCCTTAAATAGTGATGCTGACACACTTTCCCACCATCGAGGAGTACTACCGTCGAACCATAGTGGGGCCAGTCCTGGCCTAAGTTCCTCCGGGGCTTTGATTAGTTCAAACTTCTCTTCCAAGCAAATAATCCACGCCTCCGTGTCCCCCATCTTATCTCCCGTGAAACTGTTCATTCCAGCCTTCTTTAACGCCTCGTTGTAGTACATTCTACCCTTTTCGGGCCTTGACACTTGTTCCATATGCACAGAGTTTCCCCTCTCCGTCTGTCCCTGTCTTATTGGGCTAACTAGGGAACTTGCTATAGTTTGGAACAGATCCCTGAGAGTCTCTTGGCTAAACGTGAGGGGCGTCGATGAATCCGCAACCGGGGTTCCTGTCGCCAGTGCCTGCTCTGATGCATTGCTATCCTCCTCTCGATTCCCATTCGCTCTAGTTCTAGGAGCCATTCCTACATCAAGCTTTCGTTATGTCTATACCCACTCATGTCATATGCTACATTATGTGCCCATCCCTTCCTATGGTCGGTTGTCCTCCTATGGGTTTCCTAGACTCTTCTACGTAGTGCCGCACCACTACCGATTTGGTAACGATGTTATGCTCTCATACCATTTGTAACAACACTCATTTGGGCCTAGCTGATTTGGTAAAAACGTGATAAATAAAACGAAACCTTCGAATGTAAACTTAAAACATAGTTCTAAAACATTAAAGTCTAGCAACATAATTTAGAGTATTTTCAAACGACCGGACTCTATCACAGGACAACCGACAACCTCCTTCCCATGCCCTTCTCATACCTCGTCCCCATCACCTACAAAATTTGTAAAGCGGTCACAATCTATTAAAGGAAACTTCACACACGCTATACTTATCTTTTCATTTCTTACAGAAACCATACACACACGCGTAAGTCGTTTCTTTTAATCGTTTTCTTATTTTCTTCTTCTTAGTCTTTTACCCTTATTATCAGCCTCATCCTTTAACTTTACTATTGCCGAGAGTAACACGCTCGGTACATGACCCGCCCAAGCAAACCGTTAGCTATTGGTTGACTTGACGGGCCATATGCTTCCCTTCCCCGCGAGGGTACTTAGGCGCTACCCTTTTTCCACCCGGATCTGTTCTGCCTCTTTCGTACGTATCTTTCCATTCTTGGAACTTATCGTTCCCTTCATCAGGCATGCCATCCTTTGGCAAATCGTGTAATAAGCACGATGTCGGGATTGGTCGACGGTCCATCCTTCCTAACCCTGAGTCTTATTAACATTTGCCTCATTCATTCGTGTCTTTTACTTTCTTTCTTGCTAACTCTTCCCGTTTCCCTAAGTCGCAACCTTCCCTTACTACATTGTGTTCACTCCTCTTACTTGTTGTTTTTGTTCGTTACAACCCCTTCGTGCTTCTTTGCATTTAGAAATATATCTTAGTACCCGATTTCCGGTGTTATTATCTCAATATTGACTATGTGGTTACCGTAGACTCTACGTATCCTTTCTCTCTCACGATCTGGCGTTGAGACGCGACGAAAACATGCCAACTTTGGTATTTCCGCGATAACATTACTCAAATCTTCGAAATCTTCGGACGGTCCATCCTTCCTCACCCCGAGTCTTATTAACATTTATATCATTCATTCGTATTTTTTTCTTTCTTCTTTAATGACACAATCCCGTTCCCTAAGTCTGAACATTCCCTTACTATATTGTATTCCCTCCGCTTACCTGTTGTTTTCACTTGATATAATCTCTGGTGCTTCCCGTAGACCCTTCGTATCTTTCTTCTTCACGATTCGACGTTGAAATGCGACGAAAACACCCTAATTGTATGTTTCCGCGATAAAGCTATTATGTTCCTGAAATCCGAGAAAAAACGACACACGGTTTACATTTTCGCGACAATTTATGAAGTACTGCATTTCCTCGACAATTTTCTCTCTTCGGGAAATTCGCGATAATTTTCAACGTAAGAAATTTTCGCGATAATTTTCCACGTTAAACATTTTCGCGACAAAGTTGCTTACCAGAATTTCCGCGATAACGACTGTAGTTCTGTTTTCGCGACAATTTGTGATATTCCGAAATTTTCGCGATAATTTCTTGCTTTGGAGTTTTTCCGTACGTTTTTGTGGTTTAGTGATAAATGACTTGGTTTTTGGGCCTTCTAACCTCTATTTATAAGCATTTTAACTTTTCTAATTCACATTTTGACCCCTCCCACTTTTCATTTTTACCCGCTCCTTAATCTTTTGCTTTACTTTTCAATCTTTTCGTTTCTTTTATCGTTCTTCCTTTCCCGTATTCCTCGTTATTTCTCTTCTAGACTTTATCACTATATTCCCTACTATCATTCCAACATACCTTTTTTCCTGGCTATTACAATTTTTCCCAAGTCTTAACTTATTCTTCTTAGTTAACTCACGAGACAAGCGCCTGCTGGGAAAACTTATCCCAACTCTCGTTTCAAACACTCATTCACGAAATTGAAACTTAAGTTATTTTACAACTCATCCCGCTTACCTCTCATCTTGCTTCCCTAGTAGCTTTCATGCATTCAAGACACTTACAATTACTATGTTTTATGACATTACACTGATGTTGCTTCTATTTATTTGGATTCAATTTACCGTAGTCCCTTGCTAGTATTCACGGCCGTACATCATGTTACTAACCAACTATGACTCACACCTTGCTTCGAGATTTCCCGGTATATCCTATTGTTCAAGAAATCTGCGGTAAAATTTGTGTTTCTACGGCAAATTACACAATGACTAAATCCACGGTGAACTTACCACTATCCGCGACTAATTACACGACTCCGCAAAATCCGTGATATATTGTGTGTTATGATTTCCGCGGTGAAATGGGTCTTGCAAGAATCCGCGACGAATCATCGAGGCGATAGTTTCCATGGTGAATTACGTGTCTTGGCAAATTCCGCGGTGAATCCTTCTTGCCAATTTCCACGGGGAATCGATACTCCAAAAATCTACAGTAAATTCCGTTGTTCAGAATTTCCGTGGTAAATTTCCGTGGGGAATTTGTTAGCATCTAACAATTTACCGCAGAAATGGTTCTAGGACTGATTTTGGGTCCGACCGGATTAGTTTGTTAATTACCCTTCTCCAACCAATTCCAACCCCTATTTATAGGCTTCCTAACTCACCCTAATTTCATCTTAGTCCCTCCTTACTTCCTTTAATTGCATTTAGTCTCTCCTTCCCTTTCCTTATTACTTTCCTACCCCCATTCTCCTTGATTCACCATTTTATAAGTAATGCATGTATAAGTTCAATTTTTGTTCTTGTACCTTCCTCGAAGTCTGATTTCCGTTCGTTAAATTTGCTTCCCCGACCTCGGTCGGTTCCGCCCTTACTTTGGTAACACGTTACACTCCTCCTTGGGCATGTCTTGCCTTGGCTCTCATGTACTAGCACAGTGCATGGTCGGTGTGTCCACTTTCTCCGAATCTTAAACTTATCTTTTGGCACATCAAAACCTTGGGGATACGTTGGCCTATCGGACTTGTCCGCCCAGACAACATATCCCGATACATTTTCCTTTTACGGGATACATTGGCCCCGCGGGCTCGTCCGCCCGGATAATGTAGCCTAAAACAATTTATCTTTAAAATGAAGTTAAATTTGAACGTAAACTTTCTTAAACAAGTTATTTTTAAAATGAAATGGTATTTTGAATATAAACTTTCTATTATTTGAAATATAATCACGCTTACATTTATTTCGTACGTTGTTCCCCGCTCTATCCTCGAATCTCAATTTAGCACTATTCTCTACTCTCGAATCATCCCCTAAATCAAGTGACAACTTCAATGGAGGCTCACCAACAGCAGTCACATAACAACATTGCTGGGAGAGATGTGATTACCATCTGATGAGAATACTAGGACCAGGTACCCTGCAATGGGTAAGGTCCAATAACGATTGGGCCGACCCAAGTAATAAAAAGCGAACTCGCGTGTCCCAGAATCCCCAGCTTAGCATTTTTGAAATAAATTGGCCCGATGTTAAGCGATGGGACCGAAGATGGACTTGGCAAAATAGAAGGGCGTTTGACAAATGGCCCCATGGTTCGGTCCAAACGGTTACAGCCCACGCGTTCCACGCTTCGGGCCAAATCACACAGGCCACGCTTCGATCCCAGCCACGTTTTACATCGTGCCACAACAACCTTCTACAAACTTGTCAGAGGTAGTTACAGGGCGTGGATTACACACGCCTTCAACTTGTCAGAGGGAGTTACAGGGCGTGGAATACAGAGCTTGACGACGGAATTAGCAGGACCTTCTGGACGCGTAATAACATGCTGTTACTCTGCCGGAGTTCTTATCGCTTCCTCAAACCTCATCATCTTCATAAACTCTGCTGTATCTTGTAATGAACTTTTTGATTAGTGAATCGACTAATAGCTTTTCCTACTCTTAATCAAGTGTTTTTTCCCCATTTCCCGGGTTTTTCTACTCTAAATTGCCTTGCATATTTCTTAAATTGCTTTATTTAATCGTTTCCCCACCACAAACAAATTGAAACCGAGATCGTTTCTTAACGAACCGGACTACTGTTGGTACCCCCTAAAAAGGGACCATAATAGTTTGGCGCCGTCCTTTGGGACGATTCTCTAATCCCACTTGAGATTTCTACCAGGGATAGGATAATCAAAGGCATGGCAACTGGAACTTCGACAAACGATAGTGACATGCTTCCCAACAGTCTCCCTGCCCAAACATTCTCTACAGGATCTGGAAGCTGTTGTCAGGATGGTGGTACATGAGATTGCGTCGGAGAGAAGCGGAACATAACCACCGGCTGTTTCAAGCCCTGTTTCAAGAAGTAGTGGGTACGAGAGCGACCCTGACGAGCATAGCACTGATGATGAGGAAATTATTAGGCGTGGTGTAACGATGAGGAGCCCGAGATATCGATCTACTCCTCCTCCCCCAACTAGAGCTCCAACTATCGCTCCTAGGAATGATAAGGAGCAGATGCAAAGACGTATTGACGAGCTCACCAGGGAGTTGGAATGAATGCGTGCGCTGAGGCATTGCAGGCCCGATCTGAGGTGCAACCCTGGTTTATTGAATAGGGCCAAGGAAGCGCCGATTAGGCGGAATAAAGATGACGACTGGTGACATAATCTACATGCGGTCGAGATGTCATCCCAATAATCTGAAAGCTTATCCGCCGCCCCGGGAGATTTGATGCTCCCTTTTTCTGAAGAGATCTAGGCGGCAGTCCCAGATCGACATTATCGCAACCCCGACGGGTTGCCGATGTTTCGTGGCGACGGAGATCTGATCGATCACGTTGCCGACTTTGAGTTATGCATGGGAATGGTTCAGGCCTCAGATTCATTGAAGTGCCGCATCTTCGTGGCAAGATTACAAGGCGATGTTCGAACCTGGTTCATGAATTTACTGGCCCAATCCATACAGTTGTATGGCGGGTTTATTTTAGCTTTCTCTGAGCAGTTCACTCCAAATGTAGGACCGCCCTGAAGTATGCAGGAACTATATCAACTGAAATACATCCCGGCTAAAATGAGTCTTCGGTCCTTCATGGATAAGTTCAATAGGACTGCTCGGGCCATCAAGTTGCAGCTCCGAGACAAGGCTGATATTCTTCAACAGGTCTTTGCACCCTGCGGCCTTTCGGCCAGTTTGGTGAAGAGCCCTCCATCCACCTTAGGAAAGCTTTTTCAAAAAATCATTAAGTAAATTAAGGTGGATGAAGCGCTAGGATTGGGCTATCGGAAACCTAGCGGGAATTCTGAACCTGCAGATGACCATAGGGTTTCCTACCCTAAGAAGCAGCCGCGATAAGTAGAGGCTGTAACTGAGAAAGACATCCCCCCGAAGCAGGAGGAGAATCGGGTGTATTGCGAGCAACATCACAACCGCGATCACCCGACCTTGAAGTGTCCGCTGTTGAAAGAGACAGTAGTGGCAATGAATAAAGAATGGCCCAATTGGAATTGTCAGAAGGGTAAACGAGCTGCATCTCCCCGAAGAGGCCATCAGGGTGACGATCGTCATAGGCCGCGGGGAAGGGATAATCGGGGACAACCCTGAAATTATAATGATCGGACGGAGGACCGAAGGTCGCCTCCGCCAGTGCAAGATAGAGGCCATCACGGTCGAGAGAACCGTGGCCAAGGCCTTAGAAGAAGATAGCGGGGACGTGGCGCAGAGCCCCGCAAAATGAGTGTGGAAGACAAGAGCAGCCTACTCCTCCACGAGCTGAAACGGGTGCCCAACCTCCTCAAAACGAGGAGGCACCCGAAGACGTAGCCGGAGATATTTATGTTATCTTCGGAGGATTGAGAATCAATGAATCGGTCCCGGACTGAAAGTGAACAGTGCGCGGAGGCACCGGTGAATGTTCCGAGTTTGTGGCGCTGGTTAAGTATGATCCAGCGCCAGTATTGTTTGTTAGAAAGAAAAGCGGCGAGTTAAGATTGTTCTACGACTACAGAGAATTAAACAAGGTCACGATAAAGAATAAGTACCCGTTGCCTAGGATCGACGACTTGTTTGATCAGTTACAAGGTGCAAAGGTATTCTCAAAATTAGACATGAGGTCAGGGTACCATCAAGTTCGAGTAAGAGAAGGAGACATACCGAAGACAGCCATTCGAACGAGCTACGGCCATTACGAATGCACGGTGGTACCGTTTGGATTAACTAATGCCCCAGCAATTTTCATGGATTTGATGAATCGGGTGATTCGGCAATACCTAGACAAGTTTGTGGTGGTGTTCATTGACGACATCCTAGTTTACTCTCGCAACCAGGAAGAAAACGAGCAACATTTGAGAATAGTGTTACAGACTCTCAGACAAGAGAAGTTATATGCCAAATACAGCAAGTGTGAATTCTGGATGGACAGCATAGCTTTCCTAGGCCACGTCATATCAGCAGGGGGGGTGACAGTAGACCCAACAAAGATAGAAACATTTACGAATTGGCCAAGGCCGACAAATGCTCTGGTACTACCGGAAATTCATCAAAGGGTTCGCAAGGATTGCTAAACCGTTGACAAATTTGACCCGAAAGGAAACGAGGTATACGTGGGATGAGAAATGCGAAGAAAGTTTTGAATGTCTCAAGGCGAAACTGACATCTGCTCCAATACTGGTATTACCTACACCAGGGCAGGATTTCACGGTATACAGCGACGCTTCGAAAGAAGGACTCATGTGTGTACTGATGCAAGCGGGGAAAGTTATAGCATATGCATCACGTCAGTTGAAGATACATGAGTTAAACTACCCGACACATGATTTGGAATTAGCCGAGGTAGTATTCGCACTCAAGATTTGGAGACATTACTTGTACGGGGTGAAATGCGAGAATTTCACCGACCACAAGAGTTTGAAGTACCTATTCACCCAGAAGGTACTTAATATGAGACAACGGAGATGGTTGGAACTGATAAAAGATTATGATCTGGACATCCAATATCACCCCGGAAAGGCAAACCAGGTAGCCGATGCATTGAGCAGAAAGACTCATGGCGCGCTAGCCAACACGTTGATTAGGGAAATGGAGAGCCTGCAACTGGAATGGTAGAATCGACCACAGTCATGTTACGGACGATTACCGCGATGCCGGGGATACTGGAGGAGGTACTAGAAGCACATATATCGGACCCTGAGAAACCCGTGACGCGAAAAGTGGTGACAGAACCGATAAATGGGAAATAAGCAAAGAAAGCGATGGGCTAATCCGAATGAATGAACGTATATGGGTACCAAACAGGCCAGAGTTAAGAAAGAAGATTATGATGGAAGCACACAGTTAAGCATTCTCAGTTCACCCAAGAAGTACTAAGATGTATCGAGACCTAAAGACGCACTGGTGGTGGAATGGAATGAAAAACGAGATTGCCAACCTTGTGGCCAAATGCGAAAACTGCCAACGAGTTAAGGCCGAACACCAACGCCCGGGGGGCGAACTACAAGCCTTAGAAATTCCAGAATGGAAATGGGATAGCATCGGCATGGACATTGTGGTAGGACTACACAAGAGCCCACGGAAGAACGACGCAATATGGGTAGTGGTGGACCGTCTTACGAAGGCGGCTCACTTTTTAGCAGTCAAGACAACGTACGGAGTGGACAGGCTAGCCAGAATATATGTGGATAACATAGTCAGATTACATGGAGTTCCAGTAAATATCGTGTCGGACAGGGACCCGAAATTAACGTCTAGATTTTGGCAGAGTTTACAGAAATCGCTCGGAACTCAGTTATGCATGAGCATAGCCTATCATCCACAGACGGATGGTCAGACCGAGAGAACCAACCAGATTATGGAGGATATGTTACGAGCATGTGTATTGGAATTTAAGGGAGGTTGGGAGGATTTCCTACCGCTAGTGGAGTTTGCGTACAATAACAGCTTTCAGAGCAGCATTGGTATGGCGCCATATGAGGCGTTGTACTGGAGGAAGTGTCGTACACCGCTATGTTGGGATGAGGTGGGAGNACAACCCTTAGAAATTCCAGAATGGAAATGGGATAGCATCGGCATGGACTTTGTGGTAGGACTACCCAAGAGCCCACGGAAGAACGACGCAATATGGGTAGTGGTGGACCGTCTTACGAAGGCGGCTCACTTTTTAGCAGTCAAGACAACGTACGGAGTGGACAGGCTAGCCAGAATATATGTGGATAACATAGTCATATTACATTGAGTTCCACTAAATATCGTGTCAGACAGGGACCCGAGATTCAGGTCTAGATTTTGGCAGAGTTTACAGAAATCGCTCGGAACTCAGTTATGCATGAGCACAGCCTATCATCCACAGACGGATGGTCAGACCGAGAGAACCAACCAGATTATGGAGGATATGTTACGAGCATGTGTATTGGAATTTAAGGGAGGTTGGGAGGATTTCCTACCGCTAGTGGAGTTTGCGTACAATAACAGCTTTCAGAGCAACATTGGTATGGCGCCATATGAGGCGTTGTACGGGAAGAAGTGTCATACACCGCTATGTTGGGATGAGGTGGGAGAGAGAACGACCACGGGGACAAAATTAGTGGAAGTCACTGTTGAAAAGGTAGCCGTGGTACGAAAGAACATGAAGGCGGCACATGACCGATACAAAAGTTTGGCAGACACAAGAAGGAGACCTTTAGAGCTAAAAGTTGGGGATCACGCATACCTAAAGGTATCACCTATGAAGGGGGTGCTAAGGACCACAAGGACAGGGAAGCTGAGTCCCCGGTATATCGGACCATATGAGGTGGAACGAAGGATCGGAAACCTAGCATATCAGCTGAAGCTTCCGGAGGAAATGGGGGGGATACACAACGTGTTCCATGTATCCCAACTGAGGAGAAAGGTGACTGAAGGGATCCAAGAATGTGTGGGGGAACCCATAGAGATAACCCCGGAACTAACGTACGAGGAAGTCCCAGTAAAGATCCTAGGCAGAGAGGAAAGAATGCTCAGAAACAAAAAAATCCCCATGGTGAAGGTACAATGGACCAATCAAGGAGAAAGGGAAGCTACATGGGAAACGGAACGGGAAATTAGACAGAGAGCACCGGAGTTAATGGAAGATTGGTACGCACGAGTTTCGGGACGAAACTCAAAATGAGTGGGGAAGGATGTAATAGCCGAGAAAAAAGGTATGTCAAAACAAATAGTAGGGAATGTAACGGTAAAGTCTAGATGAGAGATAATGAGAGATACGAGAACGAAAGAACGTAAAAGGGAACGAAGAGTAGAAATGTAAAGTAAAAGATAAAAGAGGGGTCAAAAGTAAAGGAAGGAGGGGTCAAAGTGTGAATTAGAAAAGTTAGGATGTCTATAAATAGGAGTGAGGAGGCCCAAAAACGGGTTAATCGTCATTAAGACCCGAAAATCCGAAAATTCCCTCTAAGAAGGAAAATTATCGCGAAAATCTCAAAGGATCAAAATTATCGCGAAAAAGTTGAAGGCAAGAATTGTCGCGAAAATCTATAATCCCGTAGGCGTACTATAATCGCTCAATTAGGGCATGTTGAGCCCCAAATGAAATCCCGTAGGATCAATGTTACCCCGGAACCCGTGAATGATGAAGTGGCAGAGGAGGATACTGCCCCTGTTCCGGAACCGTGAACGAGTACTGCAGCAACCGGATAGCAAAGCAATGCTCTGCAAAAGATTGGACAATTGATAGAGTTAAAGTTTAAGGTGATGAGTCAGAAGATGGAACAAAACGAGGCCAGGATGAATCAATTGGAGGCCAACCTGGTTCTTGGACAGGAAAGGAGACGAGTGTACGGGGAACATACCCGAGATACTCATCAGACCTCAGCTTATGAGGGAGATTATACTGAGAATGAGAGTGCTAATGAGCCCATCGGTAGTCGAGCAAAGGCGTTACCATCTATGGAAGTTTTGCAAAGTCCGTGGAACACTTCAAATGCCTTATCTCCTTTTTCCACGGCAATTATTAGTGCCACATGTTCTGAGTTTATTGAGATGCCAAAGGATCTTCCACAGTATCGCGGGTCGACTGACCCACATGCTCATACATCAAACTTGGAGATCCATGTGAGTTTGATGAATTTCAGTGATGCGGCCTTGTGTTTCGTTTTTGCCGCTTCTCTTAAGGAGTCAGCCCTCCGATGGTTTAATCGTTTACCGAGGCGCTCGATTGTTTCTTATCAGGACTTTAAGGATCAATTCTATTCAGCTTTTTCGCCATTCAATGCACCAACAAAATCTATTACTTCTTTAAACGCATTACGATATGATTCTTCGGAAAGGTTGTTCGGTTTTATTACCCGTTTTGAGGCCGAGTGTAGGAAGATACCTCGGATTACTGTGAGTGAGAAGGTTGGGGTGCTCCAGCTTATTCTAGCTGGACACCCGTTATGTAACTCTTTGAATAGGGATCCCCCGGAAAGTATGGAGGATTTGGCGTTGAGATGCACACAATACATCCGAGAAGATGAAGGCTTGCAGGATCACGGAGTGATCGAGATTCGGGCGTATAGGTCCCATAATACTGTTGCAAGTCGTGGGCAAGAGAAGATTGTCCCACCTGCGAAACCTAAGTTGAGAGTATTTCCGACGTACAACTATGAACAGATTTTTTCCATTATCGAGCAAAAGAAGGGTGGATCTCTTCGTTATCCCCCTCCCTTACAAGAACCAACACCGAGGACTTACGAATCTCAAGTGTTTTGTCGCTTTCATCGTTGTTTTGGACATGCAACAAATGATTGTCGGGAATTAATGTCTGAGGTGGAAAGATTGCTAGAGTTGGGTCAGCTTGATGAACTGATCAGTACTGTGGAAGCTCTGCCAGAATCTAAGCTAGGGAGAATCGATATAAGTGTCCCGGAGGAGACAACACCTAAGATCCCGAAAGCCGATGCCCCACGACCAATCACGAGAGGACGTGGGTACGGAGGACAGCGTGGCCAACATCAAGGAGGTGGCCAGAGGGGGTTCTTTAATGGTGGTAGACAGAATCAGCGAGATGGAGGAAGATGAAACCATTATCGTGGTCGTGGCAGAAATCAGCCGCAAAGAAATTAGCAGGGGTATAGATATGAAGCTTACCCACCAGCTCCTGCAAACCAGCAGGCACTACCACCTCCCCCTCCGGTTGGCCCCAACGCGGGCCAACCGATTTTGAATGTTGAGAATGCTCAACGAAGGTGGGGTAATCTAGGCCCCAACATTATGACTATCGCCGGGGGAAGAAGCGTCGGTGATTCGAACAGTGCCCGTAAACATTCTTATCAGGCACTACACCAACAAGGGCGCTTCATGGAAGTTGACACGGTCCAGTTAACAGATTTGGATACGATGACAATCTCTTTCGGTCCTGAGGATTTATCTGGGGTTTTCTCCCCAGAAGACAATGCGTTGGTTGTCTCTCCTATTATTGCTAATCATCCTGTTTCTCGAGTGCTGGTAGATACCAGAGCTGCTACCAATATATTGACTCTTGCAGCCTTTGAGTAGATGGCTTTGAAGGGAACCACCCAGCTCCAGCCCGTGCATTCAAAGTTAGTTGGTATTAATAATAGCGTTGTTGCTGCTGAGGGATCTGTTTTTCTGCCGGTAACCTTGGGCGATCCCGAAATATCAAGAACTTTGATGGTGAAATTTGTGGTGGTGGATCTCCCTATACTCCCCTATAATGCGATCATTGGGGGAAGTTGTTTGAACCTATTTGGAGCTGTGGTATCTCAACCACATTTGATGATGAAGTTCCCAACACTGTCAGGGGTTGGGAAGATGAAGGGAGATCAAGAGCCGGAGCGCTCTTGTTATAATGTGATGTGTAGAAGTGGTATGGATGGATCAAAAGCGAAGTTACCCGTTTGTATGGTGGAATTCTCGTCCGATGAAGTTATTGATACAAATGACGGACCGTCTCTTTGGAAGTTTAAAGAGAACGATATGAAGATAGAGCCTTTGGGAATCAAGACAGTGCCTTTATTCCCCGGTAATCTTGAAAAGACAGTGACGATCGGTTCCGAGTTGTCACCAGATGTTGAGAAAGAGTTCATCAGTAGAGGAGGAAGATTTCCCCTGAGAAAGACAGGGCGATTGATGAGGAGGTCGAAAGTTTTTTGCAGGCAGGATTGATAGAGCCTGTTAGATACGCGGATTGGGTCGCGAATCCAGTGGTGGTCCCAAAGTGGAATGGTGGCTGGAGAGTTTGCATTGATTTTACTGATTTGAATAAAGCATGCCGTTATCACCACCTCTACCACGGGAACGGTTCCAGCAACAAATTAACTAGTGCAACTATTTCCGATTTGGTAGAGGCTGGATAGGCTCAAAGAGTGAATCCTTGCCATTATCACCACCTCTACCACTCCAAATACCCGAAGCACGAGTCCTTTGCGCGTTGAGGGCTGTCCTGAGCAACGCAGTCTTAGAGTGCCTGCGCTGGTGGTCCGGATCGGGGGTTTCACTCCAGTGGACGACCCCGATGGAATCTGCGTACACCTTGTTATTGATTCAGATGGCTCCGCACTATCTGTTGCTT
Source organism: Utricularia reniformis (assembly GCA_009725065.1). Classification (NCBI taxonomy): domain Eukaryota; kingdom Viridiplantae; phylum Streptophyta; class Magnoliopsida; order Lamiales; family Lentibulariaceae; genus Utricularia; species Utricularia reniformis. The sequence goes on from RWGZ01001018.1 coordinate 228,269, forward strand.
CCTGTCGTCCTCCAGAAGGACGGGCTGAAGCTGCAGCCAAACGCTTGAATCTCGAGCTTGGCATCGTTTTGGTTTAATCTGTAAGATAAATATATAAGGATCAGGAAGTGACGAAGTAAAAATATATCTTCATACATGATCCTTCAGATGGATCTGAACAAGAAAACATCCTCTTCAGGGTCCAGTCCTACCCGCGACCCCTATTTCTATCAGTCTCTCCTCCTGAAGCAACTCTGTCCGTTTAAGACGTCTTCGGGGGGAGGATACCTCGCAAGTGTGTTTGCGATATCCGGACGGGAAGGATTGAACCAAGTTCGGTCCAACTCACCTATGTGTGGGTGGGTTATATGTGGCCACACCTTTAACATGTCCTCCTTAGGAACCATTATCCACACTTAACAAGACTTCCACGCATGAAGAGATTCTTCCTTATCAACTATATCGCACTCCTTGGTGCGCATTGTTATCTGATATAACCAACGACATCCTAATCGACCCTTAATCCTTCGAGACCCGACCAAGAACAAATTGAAAAAGTGTTCTAAGGTCGGGGCCATTCTTTGTTGGTGGAAATTAAACTCTATGATATCCAACTCAGACATGGTTGGGAATCTCATTTTATGAGGAGCCATGGCTAGTACCTTGATGAAAATCGGTAGGAAAGAGTTAAAACGTAGGCAAGCACAAAGACGCATAGAGCTTCATTTGGGTGATTTTTGCTTCGCGAAATGACGGTGAGGAGGAACAGTATCTGAAAACCAGAGTTAATAGTAATTTCCTGACCAATTGTAAGCTGCCACGTAGGATTACCATAGGCGGTTGCAGTCTGTACGCACTCATCATGCCTATTGAGTAATAGAATACGGAAAGGCGCATGGTCTGGACGTTAATTTTTAAATAAAAGTGACACAAAAATGAACGTTATGGTATTTTGAATTCAAATCCACATATCAACTTGACTAAGTAAAGGTTCGGTCCCTTAGATGCTCATTGTCAGCAGGCTCGGTCCAATATTCTCCCGAACGCATATATCATTGCTTGGTCGGCCTTGCGTCACCTCTGTGATTGCAACCAAGCCCGAGGGGCTAGTGATGAGAATCCTAGGACCAAGTACCCTACAATGGGTAAGGTCCAATAACGATTGGGCCGATCCAAGTAATAAAAAGCGAACTCGCGCGGCCAAGAATCCCTAGCTTAGCATATTTGAGATAAATTGGCCCGATGTTCCATGATCGGACCGAAGATAGAGTTGGCAAAATAGAAGGGCGTTTGACAAATGGCCCCATGGTTTTGTCCAAACGGTTACAGCCCACGCGTTCCACGCTTCGGTCCTCCATACGTTTACCATGCTTCGGGCCAAATCACACAGGCCACACTTTGGTCCCAGCCACGTTTTACATCGTCCGACAACAACCTTCAATAAAATTGTCAAAGGTAGTTACAGGGCATGGATTACACACACCTTCAGCTCTATGAATTCATAGCTTGACATCGGAATTAGCAGGACCTTCTGAACGCGTAAGAACAATCCGTTACTCTACCGGAGTTCTTATCGCTTTCTCATACCTCGTCATCTTCATAAACCTCAGTTGTATCTTGTAATGAACTGTTTGATTAGTGAATCAACTAAGAGCTTTTACTGTTCTTAGTCAAGTGGTTTTTTCCCCATTTCCCGGGGTTTTCCACTCTAAATTGCCTTGTCTATTTCTTCATTTGCTTTATTTAATAGTTTCCCCACCACAAACAAATTAAAACCGAGTTCGTTTCTTAATGAACCGGAGGACTGTTGGTACCCCTAAAATGAGACCATAATACCATCGACCCGCAGTCTGTTCGAAAAATGGTGGAAGAAATGGTGTGGGACCTTCGATAGTTGTAATAGACAGGAAAAAAGGTATGATGGAACAAATAGTAGGAAATGTAGCGGTAAAGTCTAGACAAGGAATAACGAGGGATACCGGAACGAAAGAACGAAAAAGAAAACAAAAAATAGAAAAGTAAAACAAAGGATAAAGGAAGGGTCAAAATGAAATTAAGGAAGGGTTAAAATGTGAATTAAGAAAGTTAAGATGTCTATAAATAGGGGTGGGGAGGCCCAAAAACGAGTTAATTATCATTAAGCCACGAAAACCCGGAAATTGTTGCGAAAGAAGGAAATTATCGCGGATTTTACGAAGGCAATTATTATCGTGGATTTTTGGTGTGCAATTATTGTCGCGGATTTGATGTGGTGAGCAAATGGGCGCGGATTTTTGAGAAGGCAATTATGGTCGCGAAAAGCCGTCTTTGAAAAGTGTCGGCTTTTGGTTCTAGCATAGAATTATCGCGGAAATGGGTGAAGATCAAAATTGTCGCGAGATTTCTTTAAGTGTAATATTATCGCGGATTTTGGTTCTAGCATAGAATTGTCGCGGATTTTCGTTCAAGCATAAATATTGTTGCGAATTTCAAGGAAGTGAATTATCGCGGAAATACAAAGTTTTAGTGTTAACGTTGCGTCTCGACGTCGGATCGTTGGAGGAAAAGGACACGTAGGGTCTACGGTAATCACATAGTTAACAATAAGATAATAACGCCGGAATTCGAGTAACTAAGACCTGTTACGTAATGCAGGGAAGCACGGAAAGATTATAGCAAGCGAACACAAACGGTAAGCGGAGTGAACACAATATACTAAGGGAAGGTTCAGACTTAGGGAACGGGATTGGGTTAATAAAGAAGAAAGAAAAGACACGAAGGAAAGAGATAAATGTTAATAAGACTCGGGGTGAGGAAGGATGGACCGTCCGACCAAACCCGGCATCGTGCCTAGTACACGATTCACTAAAGGAAGGGATGCCTGATGAAGGGAACGATAAATTCCAAAGATGGAAAGATACGTACGAAAAGGGTAGAACGGATCCGGGTGGAAAAAGGGGTAGCGCCTAAGTACCCACCCGGGGAAGGGAAGCATATGGCCCGTCGAGTCATCCAACAGCTAACGGTTGGCTTGGGTGGGACATGTACCGAGCATGTTACTCTCGGCAACGATAAAGTTAACGTATGAGGGAAATGATAAGGGTAAAAGAAGAAGGAAATAAGAAAACGGTTAAAAGGAATGATTCACGCGTATGTGTATGGTTTAATTAAGAAATGAAAAGATAATGTGTAGCGTGTGTGAAGTTTCCTTTAATAAATTGTGACCGCTTTACAGATTTTGTAAGCGACGCGGACGAGGTATGAGAAGGGCATGGGGAGGAGGTCGTCGGTTGTCTGGTGATAGATTCCGGTCTTTGGAGAACACTCTAAATTATGTTGTTAAACTTTAGTGTTCTCGAACTATGTTTTAAGTTTACATTCGAACATGTCGTTTTATTTTGCATGTTTTACCAAAACGGTTAGGCCCAAATTAGGGTCGTTACAATAGTCAATTCTATCATGGGGACAAAAATATTTTGCTCAGCCACAGACCCACAATCCTCCATATACGAACCCACAAGAAACAAGCAAGGAGGACGACCGACGTGAAAACCAATGTTCTGACGAAGAAGAGATTGCTAGCCGACAACCTTAGCACGAGATGCAACGACCGTCTATCGATCCAGACCAAGCTCGCTTTGACGAGCTGGTGGCAGAATTGGACGCAATCAAAAGGCGACGACTGCTGCAGGATAACGATCGTCGACCAGCTTTTTCCATGAGCGAATGAATCAACCTATAAAGAGAGTTGTTGGAAATGACTTTTTAATAGACTTGGAGGATGCTTACTGTAACATCCCAGAAAGGCGGCACAAACGAAATTTGGACAGGTTAGACTCGCATAAATTCTTGTTATAAAACATGAAATGAGGGGTAGTTTAGTAATTTAATGTAAGAAGATGGAATTTTAGAAGGAGGGATTAAATGGTCATTTAGACAAGTTAAGAAGCCTATAAATAGGAGTGGGAAGGAAAAAGAAAGGTTATTTGGCAAAAAAAACGTGACAAAACTCCAGAGAATCAAAATTATCGCGGAATTTTGGATCTACTTGCAATTATCACGGAATTTAGGGTAAAGAAGGCAATTATCGCAGAATTTGGGGTCAAGGAGAGAATTATAGCGGATTTAGGTGGCTGTTTGCAATATTATCGCGGATTCATGACCAAGAAGAAAATTATCGCAATTCCGCAACCCGTTTGCAAAATTTTCGCGGAAATGGACTAATTTGGAGATTATCGCAAAATTTAAGGGATTACTTGCAAATTGTCGCGGATTCGAGGACTGATGTACAATTTATCCCGAAAATGAACCTTTATGCAAATTATCGCGGAGATTAAGGACCGAAACGCAATTTCTAGTGAATACGAAGAGCAACACCCGATTTGGTTGTGAATTTTTGACCATAGTGTAATTCATCGTGAATCCTAGGGTAAGGTCGCCAATTGCCGCATAATTCGATTAACTAACGCGAGTAAGTCATAGAGTCACACGACGGCATAACATGCTAATACGTACATACAGGAAGTAGGGAACAAGGAAACACTAGGCGATAGGACGACCAACTAAGCGGAGAAAACATAGTAAATTAAAAGAAGGTTCACAGTTAGGAGCTTAAACGAATACTAAATTAAATCGAAAGGAGTGTAAGCTAAAAACAGAAATCTCGGGGCGAGGTGGGAATACCAAACCCAAGATCGTGATCATGAGCACGGCCAGCCACAGGTAGGACATGTCCGAGGAAGGAACACAGGGGTTCTCCAGAACAGAATTGTGCGTACTACATAGTTGAACGGAACCGGATAGGAACGGGGTAACGCCCGAGTCTCTAACTGGAGAAGGAAAGCACATATTCTCGTCGAGCCAACTAACAGCTAATGGTTGGTTTGGGCGAGACATGTCGTCGGGCATGTAAAAAACCGATCACAGTAGAAAACTAGGAAAGGATAAGGAGAGGAAATACAAAAAAAAGAAAGGAAAAGATAAAAGAATAAGTAAGCTAAAAGAAGAAGAGGGAAAGGGATGAAATCTAGCAAATTAAGTATATTATATAGAAGTCCCCTGTCATAAATAAAATTTAGTGAAATCCACACCATAAGATAGTCATTTGATCATCTTGGTTGTAAATGAAAATATCTTATCGTAAATTATGAAATCCAAGTCATAGGACCAGCACATTTTCATGTTGATCGTAAATGAAAATACCCGATCATAAATTAGGAAAACCATCTCATAATACAACAGGAATACCCTTTAGCCATTTTACTATGCCACGAAAATACCAAGCTATAAAGAGAATCCATGAAATCCTGGTGTTGGTCCTTAACAAGCACCAACACCCCTTACTTAGATCGACTTGTCTTGCACTGCTCCAAAAATAAGCGTAGAAAGCCTTCACGATCCAACTGAAAGTAGCGTCAGGTTCAGGGTACAATCCTTAGACTTACGTAAATCTTTCACTGCCACTTGGACAGATCCGGTACCTCGCGCCAGAGAGACCTTTCACTACCTATGCGGAAGTAGCGTCAAGTTCATGGTACAATCCTTAGACTAACGTAAATTTTTCACTCCCGCATAGATAGATCCAATACCCTTGGCTTAGGTGGCCTTTAGAGGGCTGCGGAACACGCATATGTCTTTTTGCGTATCTCAATAAGCATCCAATATTGTTCTCACTTCAAGGTCTAAACGAGCACCCAACAATCATGGGCCTCAACTAGCGCCCCACTTAACTTCACTTCATAACTCGAGTCTCAATAAGCACTCGTGGACCTCAAGTAGTTCCCTAATTCTTCTAATATGATCGGGTCTCAACAAGCACCCGTGGGCCTCAAGTATCGCCCATCACTTTACCTTTCGATTATAAACTTGCATACATAATAGTCTCATAATGTAAATGACTGACATTTCCCATTCTCCTCCACAAAGGTAAGTAAACATAGGAAACCTTCGCTACCCGAATTGAAGTAGCGCCAGGTTCAGGGTACAATCTTTAGACTCGAGTAAATATTTCATTCCTACTCAAGTAGCTTAGGTGCCTTGCACCAGAGGACCTTCACTATCTTGATGGAAGTAGCGTCAGGTTCAGGGTACAATCCTTAAACTGACTTAAATATTTCACTTCCGCCATGATAGATCCAATCCCCTGGACTAAAAGGTCTTTGTTGGACAACGGAGGAGAATGATGTCTTTCTGCATCACATACTATCACGAACCTCTACTTGCCATCTCATCTGGACCTTTCCCATTCTTCTCCGCAAAGGTAAGTAAACGTAGGAAACCTTCACTACCCGAATAGAAGTAGTACTAGGTTCAAGGTACAATTCTTAGACTAGCGTAAATATTTCACTCCTACACGGGTAGCTTGGGTGCCTCGCACCGGAGAGCATTCACCATCTAGATCGAAGTAGTATCAGGTTAAAGGTACAATCCCTAGATTGACATAAATATTTCACTCCTACCTAGATAGATCCAATACCCAGGACTAAAAGGTCCCTATGGGACAACGGAGGAGACGGACGTCACTATGCTTTATACTTGCTAGCACGCTACACCATCATCACCATATCTGGACCTTTCCCGCACTCTACCGAAAAGCGTTTGGGGCTCTCACTATCTATGCGGATAGTAGCATTAGGTTCAGAGTACATTCCTTAGACTGACGTAAATGTTTCAATTTCGCTTAGACAGATCGAGTCCCTCGCATTAAGAGGTTTTACCCACTTAACCATCGGGAGAGGGGGATGTCACTATGCTTTACACTTGCTAGCATGCTCCACCATCACAAATCGGATCTTTCCCGTTATCCTCCGCAAGAGTAAGTAAACGTAGGAAACCATCACTACCCGAATAGAAGTAGCGCCAGGTTCAGGGTACAATCATTAGACTGGCGTTAATATTTCACTCCTATTTGGGTGGCTCAAGTTCCTCGCACTAGAGGACCTTCACTATCTAGACGAAAGTAGCGTCAGGTTCAGGGTACAGTCTTTATACTGTCCTAAATTTTTCACTTCCGCCTAGATGGATCCAATCCCCTAGGCCAAAAGGTCCATGTGGAACAACGGAGGAGACGGATGTCCTTTCTCACTGCGGACTGTGAGCAGCCTCTGACGAGGGCGCGACCCTCGACGGCGTGTCATGGAGAAGTCGGGAAAAGGGCTCCCGTGTGCCGCCGAATCATGCTCTGAACGTGGCCGGCTATCAAACAATCGGGCCCCTTGACATACTCCAACAATATTCATGTATAGACGATTCTGCTATAGCCAGAGACTCTCCAGTTTAAAAAATATTTTGACACAGTATCCGATCTAACGAGTTTGAGATTGATCGACTAGAAGACAGGCGGTACAATGCATTTCTAATCTATCCTAAATTGTTTTGTTTCCATCCTCCNGAGGCTTGAATACAATCACCCCGAACAAATATAAATCACTCTTTTAGAATATAATTATAAGGGATAATAAGAAGATCCACCACTACGAATACCACCATTAAATTCCTCGATAATTTTTTATCTTCCAAAGAGATTAGGAGAAAAATAGATCCTTCGGTAGCATCAAAACTGTTCTTAAATCCGACTAACATAAAATGTAATGTCTGGAGCTTAATAGTTCAACTCAATAATGTTGTAGTTGAATTACGAATGTGATCCTGTAAATATATATTTCCGGAAGAATACCGTTCCAAACGATCATTAACATAAACTTGACGAAGGGGAGTTCCGTAAAATTAAATTTCCAGACGAATATCATTATGGGCAATTAATAAAATATATAAATTCAATGTATCATTCATGATATATAACTCCAAACAAGTATTGTTGATAGATAACTCCATAAATAAATTTAGAATGATCAACCAATCACCAATAGAAGACACGGTAATGCTATGACTAATAACCAAATGCTAGAAGTCCTCAGGAATATTATTCCGGACGAATACAATTCCGGATGATTAAAACTATTCCGAACGAATACCATTTAGGATGATTAAGAAAAACAATTACATACCTCATTAACGATATGCTCATTTTTTTCAATACTATGACCATCAAATAGAGTATAATCCAATTCCCTTAATATAACAATGTTTTTGAACTCCAAATCCTCAAACATAATTCCAAGGGTTGCGAAACTCTTCATTGGTTTTCGTTGTAACCGTATTTTATGTTAAAGGTATGATACCTCATTACAACAGGCCCACATGATCCAAATAGGGAGCAATAATCGACGAAAACATGTAATATTTCTCAAACAACATGGAGGCTTATTCTAGCTGGACACCCGTTATGTAACTCTTTGAATAGGGATCCCCCGGAAAGAATGGAGGATTTGGCGTTGAGATGTACACAATACATCTGAGAAGATGAAGGCTTGCGGGATCACGGAGTGATCGAGATTCTGGCGTATGGGTCTCATAATATTGTTGCAAGTCGTGGACTAGATTGTCCCGCCTGCAAAACCTAAGTTGAGGGTGTTTCCTACGTACAATTATGAACAGATTTTTGCCGTTATCGAGCAAACTAAGGGTGGATCTCTTCGTTATCCCCCTCCCTTGCAAGAACCAACTCTGGGGACCTACGAATCTCAAGTGTTTTGTCGCATTCGACGGAGTTTTTGACATGCAACAAATGATTGTCGGGAGTTAATGTTTGAGGTTGAAAGGTTGCTAGAATTGGGTCAGCTTAATGAATTGATCATTACTGTGGAGGCTCTGCCAGAATCTAAGCTGGGGAAGATCATATAAGTGTCCCAGAGGGGGCAGCATCTGAGACCCAGAAAGCCGATGCCCACGGCCAAACACGAGAGGACGTGGGTATGGAGGATAGCGTGGCCAACGTCAAGGAGGTGGCCTGAGGGAATTCTTTAACGGTGGTAGACAGAATCAGCGAAACGGAGGAAGAGGAAACCACTATCGTGGTCGCTACAGAAATCAGCGCAAAGAAATCAGCAGGGGTAGAGATATGAAGCTTACCCACTAGCCCCTGCAAACCAGCAAGCACTACCACCTCCCCCTCAGGCTGGCCCCAACCCGTGCCAACCAATTTTGAATGTTGAGAATGCCCAACCAAGATGGGGTAATCTAGGCCCCAACATTATGACTATCGCCGGGGGAAGAAGCGTCGGTGATTCAAACCGTGCCCGTAAACGCTCTTATCAGACACTGCACCAGAAGGGGTGCTTTTAGGAAGTCAACACGGTCCAGTTAACAGACTTGGACAAAATGACAATCTCTTTTGGACCTGAAGATTTATTTGGGGTTTTCTCCCCACAAGACAATGCATTGGTTGTCTCCCCTATTATTGCTAATCATCTCGTTTCTCGAGTGTTGGTGGATACCGGAGCTGCAACCAATATTTTGAATCTTGCAGCCTCTGAGCAGATGACATGGAAGGGAACCAGCCAGCTCCAGCCCGTACATACGAAATTGGTTGGTTTTTACAATAGCGTTGTTGCTGCTGAGGGATCTGTTTTTCTGCAGGTAACTTTGGGAGATCCCGAAATATCAAGGATTTTAAGGGTAGAATTTGTGGTGGTGGACCTCCCTATACTCCCCTTGATATTACCCGGGAGTATTTTCGATATTATGACATCCCGAGAGCTCGTCTGACGTGGTTAGGTGGTATTCTTGATGTTCTTGTGTATTTACGTCACTTCATAGTTTCGAGGGTATTTTTATAGTTTGGACATTCCGGGCCTTCGTATGAGCTTTCGATCAACGTTTCTAGCAGTTTTGGACATATTTGGAACCGGACGGGGCCAAGGGTATTTTCGTAATTTGGCAACCGAGGAACGTGCCGGTAAGTTGTGGCGGCGTTTTCGGTTGAGCGTTCGGTAACTGGAATCGAGGAATTATTTTACGGGGTCTTCCGGGATTATCTCGTTGTTATTTTTGGCTAATTATTGATCGAAGTGCATTTCTGGAGTTCTATTACGGTATGGCATTTATTCAAGTTTATTTTAATATTATATGTTTACTTTGGGCTGAATCAAGTGGAATTGGGCTCCTGGGCTTGAAACTTGTTAGTTGGGTTGGATTTCTCTATAAATATGAGCCCCATGGCATTGAAAAGAGGTCTGACTCCTTTTGCATCTCCTAAGGCAAGACTTTCGCCCGAGCTCGCGAGATTTCGTTTTTCAGCCTCAATCCGCGAGATTTCGTACCAAATCTCACGACCACCCTCTTTGTGCTACTATTAGCGAGATTTCGCTCCAAGTCTCGCAACCAACTTCTTTTGTTTCACTATTCGCGAGAATTCGTACCAAAACTCGCGACTGGCCCCTACAGATCACTATTCGCGAGTTTTGGGCAGTTTCACGGTAACAGAGCTTTGGCAGTTTCACCGTAACGGAGCTTTGGTTGTTTCACGGTAACAGAGCTTTGGCAGTTTCACGGTAACGGAGCTTTTGGCAGTTTCACGGTAACAGAGCTTTGGCAGTTTCACGGTAACGGAGCTTTTGGCAGTTTCNTGAGGATGGGGACCGTTCGGGCCTTTGACTCACTGAAGTGCCGCATCTTCGCGGCCGGATTACAGGGCGATGCCCGGACCTGGTTCAAGAACTTGCGGGCCCAATCCATACAATCGTATGGCAGTTTCATCCTGGCTTTCTCGGAGCAGTTTGCTCCAAATGTAGTACCGCCTCGAAGTAGGCAGGAACTATATAGCTTGAAATATATCCCGACGAAGATGATCTTCCGATCTTTCATGGAGAAGTTCAACAGAACCGCTCTGGGTATCAAGCTGGAGCTCTGAGACAAGATCAACATTTTGCAATAGGTCATGGGACCATGCGGCCTTTCGACCAGCCTTGCAAAGAGCCCACCGCCCACTTTGGGAAAACTCCTTCAGAAGATCAACAAGTACATCAAGGTGGACGAAACGCTGGGAGCTGGTTATCGGAAGCCTAGCGGGAATTCTGAACTCGCAGGCGATCTTAGGGTTTCATAATCTAAAAAGCAGCCGCGAGAAGTAGCGGTTGTGGCTGAGAAGGATGTCCCCCTGAAGAAGGAGGACAATCAGGTATATTGCGAGTTGCATCACAACCGTGATCACCCGACGCTGAAATGCCCGTTGCTGCGAGAAACAGTAGCAGCGATGCATAAAGAGAAGCCCGATAGTCATAAGGGCAAGCGGGCGGAGTCTCCCCAAAGGGCTATCATGGTGACGATCGTCACCGGCCGAGGGGGAGAGACAATCGGGGACATCCCCGACACTACAATGATCGGGCAGGGGATCGAAGGTCCCCCCAACCCGAACAAGATAGAGGCCAGCACGGCCAAGAAAACCGTGGCCAGGGCCGAAGGAGAAGATTGTGGGGCCGTGGCGGCAGAGCCCCGCAGAACGAAGGTGGAAGACGGGAGCAGCCCGCTCCCCCACCTGCTGAAGTAGACACCCAACCTCCTCCCAATGAGGTGGTGCCTAGGGAAAGGGAGGTTGCTGGAGATATTTATGTTATCTCCGACGGAGTAAGAGTCAATGAGCCGGTTAGGGACCGAAAGAGAGCAGTGCGTGAGGAGTTCCCCGAAGGCTCCGAGTCTGTGGCGCTGGTCAAGTATGAATCGGCCGAGCGGTCCTCTATCTTTGAGGACGATATTACCTCCACTTCGGCCGATCGGGAAAGGGTTACCGATCCCTGTGATGATCCTCTCATCATCACTGGAATCATCGCCGACCGACGGGTCCCACAGGATTTTGGTGGATACCGGGGCTTCATGCAATCTAATGAAGCGTGAAGTGGCTGAGATGCTTGGAGTCGCGGCTCATGATCTCCCTATTTCCAACATAACCCTTTGGGCATTCGACCAAAGGAGTGTCATCCCGTGCGGGAAAATTCTCTTCCCGGTCACGTTGGGAGAGCCAAATAGGGACCGATCGGAAACCCTGGAGTTCATCATCGTTGAAGTCGATTTGACTTACAATGCGATTATTGGACGGACCGATCTCAGTAAGTTTGAGGCGGTCCCTTCTACGTACCACATGATGCTCAAGTTCCCCTCAACTCATGGAGTGATTTCTATCAAGAGGAACCAGAAAGTAGCAAGACATTGCTACGTGAGCTCCGCGGCGTTGAAGGTTGGCTTGGATGCCTGCAGTTGGGCGTATTTCTTGGCCTTTGTAACAGCAGCCACCCCGGTGAGTCGGTTTCCAGACATCGTATCTGTGGAATCTGCAAAAGAAGAATAATAAGGATCAGGAGATATGAACTAAAGCAAGCCAAAGTCATACCCGATCCTTCTGACTCCGACGAGTCGGAGCTAGAGAATATCCCCTTCGAAGCAGGGGCACCGGTCCTACCTGCCACCCCTATCTCTAGCAGCTTCTTCTCCCGAAGTATGTCTATTCGTTTCAGATTCCTTTCGGAAGGATGAAGCCTTGCCAAGGTATTGGCAATATCCTGGCGGGATGGGTTGAACCGGGTTCGGTCCTTCCCGATGTCATGATGGGTTAGGAAGGTGACCTTCAACAGGTCTTCCCTCGGGATGTCTATCCAGACATAGCAAGACTCCCATTCATGAAGGGAGTCTTCCTTGTCAACGATTATACAATCCTTCGTTTGGGTCGCTAGATAGTACAACTTCCGACCTCCTAACAACCTCCTTCCCCTTCGGATCCCATCGAAAATAGGTTGAAAAAATCTCTCACGGTTGGTTCTAACCCCTGCCTATGGCAGTAAAGATAAATGTTACTATGTAAATGTAACTGTTCGAAAAAAAAAACGAAGGTGAGGTAGTGAATCTCCCAAAGTACGGCCGTGACGAAAGGATGGAGGGGAAATTGCAGGCCGGACCTTAGAGAGGCATAACTAATGGGTAAGGCCGTAGCATGAACATTCATCTCAGCGGGAAGAAAGCAGGGAACGTCTTCCTTCTCCCACCAGATGAGATAATGGGCATGGATTGAAAATTTGACTCGAAATCCTTCGAGGTCCATCTAAGAGACAATCGGATACCTAGCCCTAGGGCTCAGATTTTCTGTTCGCGAATTGCAGTAGTGGTTACACAGTACCAAAATCCCGACTTTTATAACCGTGCATTGGCCACTCACAGGGTGACACGTCACCCCTGCAGGCGGTTGCAGTCTGAGGGCCTATCCCCCCTTTGGAATACGGAAATGCGCAGGCTATTATAGAGCCCAGAATTACGCTTTTGCCCATGACCGTTACAGATTTCAAATTTGAAAATTAACGCCTTGAAATTTCTTAAGTACATGATCGGTCCTCAAGGACACTGCCACGACCCATTCTGGTACGGTCCTTCGTTGGTTCGATCGGGCACCCCTGCCTCAAACTCTCTCAATTTGATGGTTGAACTTACATTACCAACATGATGACGATAAAGTTCAAGGGGCTAGTGATGAGACCTTCGGAACCCGGTACCTCGAATCTGGTTAGACCCAAGCTTAGCCAAGCCAGCCAGGTGACAAAAGCCGAACTTGAAGGCTCAGATCCAGCTCACGTGAATGGACGGCTAGGCGAGAACAGTAGGGCCAGAAGCCCCTAATATTACCCGGGTATATTCTCTTGTATTTATCCTTACCCGGGGGCTCGTCGGACGTGGTTATGTAGTATTTTCGGTATTTTCATGTTTTATCACAAGACATTCTCAGGGGGTATTCTCGTAATTCAGGCTCGCTGGACCCCGTATATAGTTTTTGTAGGCGTTTTGAGATGTTTTGAGTTATCTCGGCCCCGGACGGGGCCAGGGGTATTTTCATAATTTGCCACCCGGGAGCACATCGGTAGGGTGCAACGATGTTATGTGGCTGCGTATTCACTGCTTGGAGGCAAATAACTAATTTGCGAGGTTTTCCGGTATTTTCTCATCGTATTTCCGACTAGTATCTCGACCGGGATAGGTTCCCGAAACTTCGAGATCCGCATGGCATTTATTATATTATAATTGGAGGTTATTTAACTGTTTTGGGCTAAGTGAAGTAAACTGGGTTTATAGGCTCAAGTAAGTGAAGTTGGGCTGGATTTCTCTATAAATACAAGTCCAGTGCATTTGGACGGGTTCAGACTCTTATCACACTCTCCAAGGCAAAGTACTATTTTGCATACTATAGAGTCGTGACTTACTGCTCTTCATCCCGCATCCGCGGCTTATCACTCGTAGTCGCGAGTTATCGCTCTGCTGCACGCAGTCGCGACTTGTTGCTACCCAGCCTTTATAGCGAGATGTTGCTGATACAGTATATTTCGAGAGTTGTTGACCAAAACTCGCGGTTGCCAGCCTTTCGAGCTCGACTGAGTGTTTTCGATCGTTTTTCGAGCCGTTTTTACCCGTGTTATTATTATCACCTCGTTGTACTTGTATCCTTTGATTATTATAGTGGAATCCAAGGTAGAGCTTCGCTCTCCCGAGGACGTAAGCTCACACATTGTTGGCCCAACCTCGTATGTCGCTCGTGTCCTCATAACAAAATAATTTCGAGTAATTAAAAATTGACTGATCTAAAAATAAACATTCTAAAACATTTTTAGACGAGATCAGTTTGGCGCCGTCTGTGGGGACCGAGATTTTTATCCCATTGAGAGCTTTATTGCTGAGTTTGGATTTCTATTATCATGAGTACTCTGAATTCTGATGAAGATATTTTTGATGAAGAACTTGAGGTGGATCCTATTCCTCAGGTTAATGATGAGTTTGCTGCGTTACTGGGGGCTCGGTCATCAATTCTGGAGGAGCCCCTTGCTCAAAATGTAACTATTCGGCCCTCCTGGAGCGGGTTTTCATCCGGAAGGGCACCTAGTTTTTATCCTCGATCACGCCAATGTTTATCTAAGTGTTATGAATTAGCAAGAGTTGGCCGAGTTGCGGTCCGTAATAATGCCCGCCTTTCGCCACCTGCATGCTCTAGATCTTCGGATCAAACGGAGATAGATGAAGATTTAGAAGAGCGAAGGCGTAGTTTAATCGCTCAGTTAGAGCAAGTCGAAGCTGAAAGGAGAGCCCGGAGGAACAATGTTACCCCGGAACCTGTTAATGATGAAGTGGCGGAAGAAGATACTGCTCCTGTTCCGGAACCGCGAGCGAGTACTGCAGCAACCGGAGAGCAAAGCAATACTCTGCAAAAGATTGGAGAATTGATAGAGTTAAAATTTAAGGAGATGAGCGGGAAGTTGGAGCAAAACGAGGCCATGATGAATCAATTTAAGGCCAACCTGGCTCTTGGCCAGGAAAGAAGACGAGTGTACGGGGAACATACCCGGGACACTCATTAGACCTCGGCTTATGAGGGAGACTACGTTGAGAATGAGAGGGCTAATGAGCCCATCGGTAATCGAGGAAAGGTGTTACCATCTATGGAAGTTTTCCAAAGTCCGTAGAACACTTCAAATGTCTTATCTCCTTTTTCCACGGCGATTATTAGTGCCACACATTCTGAGTTTATTGAGATGCCAAAGGATCTTCTACAGTATCGCGGGTCAACTAACCCACATGCTCATACATCAAACTTGGAGATCCATGTGAGTTTGATGAATTTCAGTGATGCGGCCATGTGTTTCGTTTTTGCCGCTTCTCTTAAGGAGTCAGCCCTCCGATGGTTTAATCGTTTACCGAGGCTCTCGATTGTTTCATATCAGGACTATAGGGATCAATTCTATTCAGCTTTCACGCCTTTCAATGCGCCCATAAAGTCTATTACTTCTTTGACCGCGTTGCGGTATGATTCTTCAGAAAGATTGTTGGGTTTTATTACCCGTTTTGAGGCCGAGTGTAGGAAGATACCTCGGATTACTGTAAGTGAGAAGGTTGGGGTGCTTCAGCTTATTCTAGCTGGACACCCATTATGTAATTCTTTGAATAGAGACCCCCCATAAAATATGGAAGATTTGGCTTTGAGATGTACACAGTACATCCTAGAATATAAAGGTTTGTGAGATCATGGGGTGATCGAAGTACGAGCGTATGGTTCCCACAATATTTTTGCAAGTCGCGGGCTGGACAAGGTTGTCCAACATGCAAAACCTAAGTTGAGCGTTTTTCCTACGTACAATTATGAACTGATTTTTGCCATCATTGAGCAAAAGAAGGGTGGATCTCTTCGTTATCCCCCTTCCTTGCAAGAACCAACGCCGTGGACTTACGAGTCCCAAGTATTTTGTCGTTTTCATCGGAGTTTTGGACATGCAACAAATGATTGTCGAGAATTAATGTCTGAGGTAGAAATGTTGCTAGAGTTGGGCCAGCTTGATAAACTGATCAGTACTGTGGAGGCTCTACCCGAGTCTAAGCTGGGAAAGACTGATATAAGTGTCCCGGAGGGGACGACACCTAAACCCCCAAGGGCACCTCCTCCGTGGCTTTCCCGAGAGCTTTCTTATCGGCCACATTTTCCTCTTTGGCCTTCCTCAATTTTTCCTCAGTTTGCTCCCGGGTCTCCTTCAATTTGTCGTGCGCGTACTTATCATTCACCTTGAAGTTCTCTATGGATTGTTCAAGGGCATGCCTTTGCCCGATATGGAAAGCGGAGTTCTCCGTCAGCTCGCTGCGATGAGCTCAAAGTAAAGACTCGATCGCCTTACTATGCTCTTCTCGGAGTGCTGTCATCTCTTGGGCATTCTTATCTCGTTGATTTTGCATCAGCTTCTCCGCTGCTTTCTTCGTTTGCTCCCCAATAATGTCTGGCGAGTCGAGCCCCGAATGCCTGAGCATACAGTATTCCCCTACTGCAGCTGCGATGCCCAACTCGATTATGGTGCGCTCCATCTGAAATGAAAACAAGAATGGTTAGTATATAAGTTATAGGGAAGCAATTGCTAGTATCGCAACGAACCTCCCAATGGCGCGACGCATCGTCGCGGTCTGACTCATTAACCGACCAACGTCGGTAAACACCGTGTGGTCATCCCGACCACGAGGCGGCAACACTGGGTTCCGCTCCAAATATGCCAGGGCCGGCCGATTCGATACGTTGTCACCTCTCGGAATTCGAAAGGTGAGTATGTCCTTTATCAACACAAAGCCGGCCGGCGTCCCATATCGAGCCATTCTTTAACCGTTAGTCTCGGGATGTCATGTATACGGAAGGCGTCGATAAATTCGGCGGTTAACCCACTCTTTCTGATGGGTTCCGCGATCTCCAAGACGGTGGGTCTTTCCGCCGGTCTCTTCCCCTTGTCTGGACGGGTGCCTTGGCTGGTCTCTCCCTCCGGTCGGGTTTCTTGNGCCGCTTCTCTTAAGGAATCAGCCCTCCGATGGTTTAATCGGTTACCGAGGCGTTCGATTGTTTCATATCAGAACTTTAAGGATCAATTCTATTCAGCTTTCGCGCCTTTTAATACGCCAATAAAGTCTATTACTTCTTTGACCGCGTTGCGGTATGATTCTTCGGAAAGATTGTTGGGTTTTATTACCCGTTTTGAGGCCGAGTGTAGGAAGATATTTCGGGTTACTGTGAGTGAGAAGGTTGTTGTGCTCCAGCTTATTCTAGCTGGACACCCGTTGTGTAATTCTTTGAATAGAGATCCCCCGGAAAGTTTGGAAGATTTGGCTTTGAGATGTACACAGTACATCCGAGAAGATGAAGGTTTGCGAGATCATGGAGTGATCGAAGTACGGGCGTATGGGTCTCATAATATTGTTGCAAGTCGTGGGCTGGATAAGATTGTCCAGCCTGCAAAGTCTAAGTTGACAGTGTTTCCTACGTACAATTATGAACAGATTCTCGCCATAATTGAGCAGAAGAATGGTGGATCTCTTCGTTATCCGACTCCCTTGTAAGAACCAACGCAGGGGACTTACGAGTCCCAAGTATTTTGTCGTTTTCATCGGAGTTTTGGACATGCAACGAATGTTGTCGAGAATTAATGTCTGAAGTGGAAAGGTTGCTAGAATTGGGTCAGCTTGATGAACTGATCAGTACTGTGGAGGCTCTACCCGAGTCTAAGCTGGGAAAGATTGATGTAAGTGTCCCGGAGGGGACGGCACCTAAACCCCCAAGGGCCGATGCGCCACGGCTAAATGCAAGAGGACGTGGATATGGAGGACAGCTTGGCCAGCATCAAGGAGGTGGTCAGAGAGGATTCTTTAATGGTGGTAGACAGAATCAGAGAGGTGGAAGGAGAGAAAACAACTATCGTGGCCGCGACAGTAATCAGCCGCAAACAAATCAGCAGGGGTACAGGTATGAGGCTTACCCACTAGCCCCCGCGAATCAGGAAGCATTACCTCCTTCGGTTGACCCCAACCAAGGTCAACCTCTTTTGAATGTTGAAAATGGCCAACCAAGATGGGGTAACCTGGGCCCCAACATTATGACTATCGCCGAGGGATGAAGCGTCGGTGATTCAAACCGTGCCCGTAAACGCTCTTATTAGGCACTACACCAGAAGGGGCGTTTTATGGAATTCAACACAGTCCAGTAAACAGACTTGGACAAAATGACAATCTCCTTCGGACCTGAGGATTTATCTGGGGTTTTGTCCCCACAAGACGATGCGTTGGTTGTCTCTCCCATTATTGCTAATCATCCTGTTTCTCGAGTGCTGGTAGATACTGGAGTTGCTACCAATATATTGACGTTTGCAGCCTTTGAGTAGATGGCTTTGAAAGGAACCACCCAGCTCCAGCCCGTACATGCAAAGTTAGTCGGTTTTAATAACAGTGTTGTTACTGTTGAGGGATCTGTTTTTCTGCCAGTAACCTTGGGCGATCCCGAAATATCAAGAACTTTGATGGTGGAATTTGTGGTGGTGGATCTACCTATACTCCCTTATAATGCGATCCTGTGGAGAAGTTGTTTGAACTTATTTGGAGCTGTGGTGTCTCAACCACATTTGATGATGAAGTTCCCAACACAGTTAGGGGTTGGGAAGATGAAGGGAGATCAAGAGCTGGCGCTTTTTTGTTATAATGTGATGTGTAGGAGTGGTATGGATGGATCTAAAGCGAAGTTACCCATTTGTATGGTGGAATTCTCGTCCGATGAAGTTATTGACACAAATGACGGACCGTCTCTTAGGAAGTTTAAAGAGAACAATATGAAGATGTAGCCGTTGGGGATCAAGACAGTGCCTTTATTCCCCGGAAACCCGGAAAAGACAGTGACGATCGGTTTCGAGTTGTCACCAGAGGTTGAGAAAGAGGTAATTTCTTTTTTGCAAAATAATGTAGATGTTTTCGCTTGGTCTTATCAGGATTATGTGGGGGTTGATCCCCAAGTCCGTTCTCATAGAATCAATGTTAACCCATATGTGCGACCAGTTCACCAGAGGAAGAGCAACTTTTCCCCTGAGAAAGAGAGGGTGATTGATGAGGAGGTGGAAAGTTTGAACAGGCAGGAATCATAGAGCCTGTTAGATACACGGATTGGGTCGCGAATCCAGTGGTGTTCCTAAAGTCGAGTGGTGGCTGGAGAGTTTGCATTGATTTTACTGATTTGAATAAATCATGCCCGAAGGATCCGTATCCGCTGCCGGCCATTGACATGATGGTGGATGCGGCCTGTGGCTTTGAATTCCTTAGTATGTTAGATGCTTTTAAGGGAAATAATCAAATTTTTATGCATTGTGAGGACAAGTTGTTTACTTCATTTATGACAAATAAAGGCATTTTTTGCTATAGAGTTATGCCATTTGGGTTGAAAAATGCTGGGGCCACCTATCAACGTTTAATGAATTCGATTTTCAAAGATATAATCGGAAAATCTTTGTAGGTTTATATCGACGATATATTGATAAAGAGTAAACATGGGGATAACCATATCTAGTATTTGAATGATTGTTTTGGGGTACTGAGAAAGTATAGAATGAAATTGAATCCGCTTAAGTGTGCGTTTTGTGTGGAAAGAGGGGCAAATTTCTCGGCTTTATGGTATCTGAGAGAGGAATTGAGATGAATCCTGACAAGATAACAGCGATCCAAGAAATGACCCCTCCGACGACTGTTAGGGAAGTTCAAAGGCTAACTGGGAGATTAGCCTCGTTGAATCACTTCATTTCGTGATATGTAGAGAGAAGTTTGCCGTTTTTTAAGGTTTTACGTAAGACGAATCTTTTGTATTGGGACGACGAATGTAGCAGGGCTTTTGATAGTTTGAAAGATTATCTAAGTAAACCACCGTTTATGTCACCTCCTTCACCGGGGGAACCGTTGGGTTTATATTTGTCAGTGACAAAAGAGGCGGTGAGCGCCGCGTTGATCAGACTTAGCGATAAAGAACATAGACCGATATATTATGTGAGCAGGAAATTGCAGGGAGTGGAGTCCCGATATACTGATCTAGAGAAGTTCGTATTAGCTCTCATAGTCGCCTCGTGGAAATTGAGGCACTGTTTTCAAGGACATCGTATTGCCGTCTTGACAGATCAGCCTATCCGAAGCGTGTTATCAAAGATTGATGCCACTGGCAGACTAGCAAAGTGGAATATCGAGTTAGAGCAGTATCAAATAGTGTATATCTCCAGGCGAGCATTAAAGGCCCAGGTGTTAGTGGATTTCATAGTAGAGATGACCCGGTCGGAGGAATTTGGTATTCAGGAGTATTGGGACGCCTCTGTAGATGGATCGGTGTCTGCCGGGCGAGGCGGTTTTGGTGTTTATTTTAAAGAAAGGAAATCTGGTGAAGAACATGAATATGCTGTAATGTTGCGCTTCCCCGCAACTAACAACGTCGCCGAGTATGAAGCCTTGATATTTGGTATTAACTTTGCGGTGGAAATTGGAATCGTTCGTTTGCATGCTCATTCTGATTCGCAGTTAGTGGAGAACCAATTTGCAGATACTTATGCCACCAATGGGAACCATTTGTGCAGGTATTTAGAAAAGCTCAAAGAGCGGCTAAGAATCTTAAGATATTCACGCTTACATATATCCCAAGGGAGGAAAACACGCGCGCAGACGGTCTTGCAAAGGCGGCGACTGTTTTTGAACTCTAGGATGAGTCAATGACAACATCAATGATCCACTACCAGCCCTCTATGAGTCCTGTGGAGAAACAGACAACCGAGGTGGCTAATTTGGAACTTTCGAATGAGACATGGTTTTTATTGGATGTCATAACTGACGAGCTGTCATGGAAGGATGCTATTGTGAATTATTTAATCAAGAGAGAAATGCATGCCGACGAAGGCGAGGCCCGAAGAAGTATGCAATGAGCTACAAATTTTGTCTATGTGGATGATAAGCTGTATAAGAAGAATTTCGGAGGCCCATATCTTCGATGTTTGTCCCCAATACAGGCAAAGGCCGTTATAGAAGAAGTTCACGCTGGGGACTGTGGTGATCATTCAGCAGGACGATCCTTAGCGAACAAAGTTAAGAGGGCCGGGTATTTTTTTTCAACACTAGTGAAAGATTGTGTGAATTTTGTTTGGGCTTGTTCTGCTTGTAAGTTCCACTCAAACGTGCATCATGTACCGAGAGCTAGTATGAAACCTTTACCGACAACATGTCCTTTCGATATGTGGGGGATCGATATTTTAAGACCATTTCCGAAGGCACGGAGCCAAAACAAATTTTGTATCGTGGCTGTGGAACATTTTTCTAAGTGGATAGAGGTTGAGGCTGTATCGCGAGTTCGGGAACAGGAAGTTATCAGTTTAGTTTGGATGTACATCGAGTGTCGATTCGGAATTCCCAGGATTTTGGTATCAGATAACGGAACGCAATTTGCAGGAAAGAGGGTTAATGAATGGTGTGAGAGTTATGGAATTGAACAGCGGTTTATCTCCGTAGCACACCCAGAAACAAACGGGCTTACAGAGGTTATTAACAGTATTATACTGCAACAGCTGAAAACACGAATAGATGAATCCAGAGGCTCTTAGGTTAATGAATTGCATAATGTGATGTGGGCGTATCGGACATCACCGAGGTGCACTACCAGATTCAGCCCCTTCTCTTTAGTATATGACTCTGAGGCCGGGTCTCCGGTAGAAGTGACTATTTTATCAGAAAGAGTTATCGCTTATGACGAGGCGTTGAACGAGGATATGAGAAAGTTGGACCTTCACTGTATTGATGATATCCGTGATAGAGCCGCGATACGAATGGTGGTATGTAAAAGGCGGATGGCTAAGAAGCACGACAAAGGCGTTCGACCTATGTTGTTAAAAGTTGGAGACTTGATTCTTAAGAAAGTGTAAGTTTTGAAGCATGTTGGCAAGTTGGATCGAAAGTGGGAAGGACCGGACAGAGTAACGGTAGCAGTAAACGATGGAACGTACAAAATCACAAATATGAGCGGGGAGGAGCTGCCACGGACTTGGCATAATTCCAATTTGCACAAGTATTATGTATAGACGTGACTCATCGATCTTTTTGAAAATAAAAATTTCCCCTCTTTTTTGTGGTCACATTATAATTTTTTAAGTATCTTTTTTGACGACATGAATTCAATCGACTAGGGGACTGGTAAGGTAGGAGTAGGTCCATTGCGTTTTAGTACGAAGGAGGATGTAATAAATTAGATAAGTTAGATTAGAAATGCAATGTACTACCTATCTTATATTCGATCATTTTCAAACTCATCAAATTAAATACTGTGTCAAAATATTTTGAACGTGATGAGTCTTCCTGTCCGCGGTCGAACCATCTATACATAATGACTGTTGGAATATGTTAAGAGGCCTGTTTGTTGTGATGTATATTTCCGTGGAAAATCAGGGTGCAAGTATATACCTGACTCCTCCATGACACGCTGACGAGGGTCGCGCCCTCGCCGGAGGCTGGTCCATTTCCGCATGGCACCGTCTTATGGACGGGCCGAATGACACCGTTTTACGATCGGTGCGAGAGTGTGATAGCCCCGGGCCCAAGTATTTACCGGTGGCGAGAGTGTGATAGCTCCGGGTGCAAGTATATACCGGCGGCGAGTGTGTGGTGGCCCCGGGTGCAAGTATATACCTGTGGCGAGAGTGTGATAGCCCCGGGTGCAACTTTATGCCGGCGGCGAGTGTGTGATGACCTCGAGTGCAGGTATATACCGGTGGCGAGTGTATGATGACCCCGGGTGTAAGTATATACCGGTGGCGAAGATATATTGGTAAACGTAGAGCGGTGGACTCATTTTAGGTATCTACCCATTTTAAATAGGCGTTCGCCTGGAGATATCGCAGACTTATTCAAGCCTCGCTAAACTGGGGACTCTTACGCATTACTATTCTTATTATATGCGTTATTATTGAGCCTTACCACTTGAGATTCATGCAGATTCTTATTATCTCTGAAATATATTTCTTGATTTGAATTATTCGGAGCTATATATTCCTTGAAGAATGTTGCGATAAATTAAGTTCAAAAGAAGAGAAGACGGATTATTCAGAATTATGTGATTATTGAATTACAGTGAGAAATTGAGAGGAATTCAATATCAAATTTTATATACCCATAGAGGATACAAGAAACGGAGAGAAAAAAAATGAAGAAAACACATGTGGAAGTTTATTTCTTCTTCTTCTTGGAGCCCGAACCTTCACCGGGTTCGCTAGAGCGCTTTCTTACCAGCTTAATAGTCGAGGAGGGAGGATCAGTCTCTTTTTCTTTAGTTCCCGCAACGGTCAACTTCTCGGGAATAAAGCTCGCCATCTCGACCTCATGGCGCTCCCGAGCTCCTGTCACACTAGCAGGAACATACAATGGAGGGTCACGTTGACCCATCACCTGCTCGTCTTTAAGAAGATCTCCCACGAGGGGACCCACCAGTTCCGGGAATAATGCTGCCAACCTTCGAAATGCGTCCGCCGTTGGACCCTCCTAGGGTATTTTGATCTCCTTCGAATATAGCTGCTGGTGCAAGTCCTCCTCCAAATTGAATTGGAGCGCCCCGAACGGATCCCCTGAGCAATCTAATTTATCCTCCGCAGTCACAGGCTCGAACTTCCCGGACAGACTATGATCAAGTCTTCCTCTCTCTTCGGCGGTCAGGGATATGCCCAAGATTCTCTATGTCTGGACACTCCCTCTAAAGAAATACAGAGCGGACGAGGTCGCATTAGCTAGGGCCGCCAGGTTTCGGAAAGTCGGGGAGTGCACTGTATACTCCCAAATTAGTTTCCGGAAGCAGTCGTTGACATGGGATGGCAACCTAGCGGCTCGAGCCCGAAGACGGTCCACGGTGGATTGGAGGGACTCATTCTTTGATTTTAATTCTTTATTCTCCTCCATGGCATTCCCGAGAGCCTTCTTATCAGCAGCATTGGCATCTTTGGCCTTTTTCAACTTGTCTTCGGTCTCAGCCCTAACCTCCTTCAGCTTGTCTTGAGCGTATTTTTCGTTCGTTTTGAGGGTGTCGATGGATTGCTCAAGAGCATGCCTTTTCCCAATGTGAAACGCCACACACTCCGTTAATTCACTGCGATGAACCCGAATTAGGGATTCGATCGCCTTGTTATGTTCTTCCCGGAGCGCCGCCATCTCTTGGGCATGCTTTTCCCGCTGATTCTGTATCAACCTTTTAGCGGCTTTCTTCGTCTGCTCTCCTATTATATCCGGACTGTCAAGCTCTGAATGCCTGAGCATACAATACTTGTAACGCCCTCAATATGGGTCTAGTTGTTTTGTTAAAATACGATAATTAAAACGGAAATATTCGAATGCAAATTTAAAACATAGTTCGAAACATGAAAATACGACAGCATAATTTAGAGTATTCTCCAAAGGACCGAACTCTATCACCGGACAACCGACGACCTTCTTCCCATTCCCCTTTCATACCTCGTCCGCGTCACCTACAAGATCTGTAAAGCGATCACAATTTATTAAAGGAAACTTCACACACGCTACACGTTATCTTTTCGTTTCTTAATTAGACCGTACACGCACACGTGAATCATTCCACTTAACCGTTTTTCTTATTTCCCTCTTCTTTTACCCTTATCATTCCCATCATTCATTAACTTTACTGTTGCCGAGATTAACATGCTCGGTGCATGTCCCGCCCAAGCCAACCGTTAGCTGTTGGATGACTCGACGGGCCATATGCTTCCCTTCCCCGGGTGGGTACTTAGGCGTTACCCCTTTTTCCACC